>JANRMT010062797.1:23062161-23077063 GCA_026402145.1 Polypterus bichir lapradei | reverse complement strand
ATATATATATATATATATATATTATATAGAAATAAAAGAGCTGAAGATAAATCATATATTCTAGTCAATATACGCATGACTTGGGAACAAAATAATTAATTAGCACCCTTGGAGGGTGAACACCTAGGTTTGCCACAATATCACTTCTACATGTCTTAAAAGCATTCAAGGTCTCTGCTACTATTTTATGAATTGGAAGTTTTGTCCCAGATTCCTGAGACCCACACAAATGAAGAAGGGTTCAAAGACATGTCCCTTTATTTTCCATGTGTCTTTCACCACATGATTTACTACTTACATAAAAAGAATTTTGTAACATTGTTTATTCATGTCTTAAAGATTGTAGGCATTTTCAAAACAAAAAAGGATCAAATTCACTATACTTATCAGAGTTGGACATTTTCTTCAGTTCAGGGGTTCTCTGGGATGCCCTTTTCTACATGGTGTAGCAAATATTGTTTGGTGCTATGTTAACTAGAAATGCACTAATAAATCTTTTTCGGAATTTACCTTTTGTAGTTGCTCATCTTTTATCAAATTATCTACCTGAACAAACACTTTACACTACTTTAATAAAAAAAAATTGCTGTTTTGAAAGATGCACTGGTTGCTTCATTAATATTTGAAACAAATCTAGTTTAGCAAATTTAACAACAATCAAAATAACATAAAATAAAAAAATAAATAAATACAAGGTCCAACATAGATCCTTGATGGACTCCGCTGATGAGCTTCAGAACAGTTTTTTTTTATCTGTATGCTTTGTGCACCACCTAATAACCAGCTTACAATTCAGTTTCATAAATCACTCTTGATGGCAACTGTTTCTAGTTTCAGGATTAAACTTGAAACGGTTTTATTCATTTTATTAATGAGAAGATTTAGACTTGAACTAACACAAGTAATTTCTCTGCATGGATTCATTAAAATGATACATATTTGAGAATCTGGTGTAAATTATAATGACCTAGCTTACTGTTCATAATATGAAATTTTGGTGCAAAACTTTTCATTGCTATTTGCTACAGGGGAGTGCAGGAGTGTGGACTACTACAAATTTTGTTACCTGTTGCTATAAGTCAGTATGTTACACTTCTAATGGCATATTCATGTGTTTCATAGTTATGACGTGACAAGTAAGTTGTTGACACGCATGACAAAGAAAAGCTTCTACATTTGCCTTTGTTAATTTTTTTACTAAAATTTATATTTACCATATACTGTAATTTATTTACATGCAAGTCTAAAACATGACAGAAAAGTTTTAAAAATGGTACAAAAAGGAAATAAATAAAGAAGCAGCCTATTTCACGTTTAAGCATTGCTTCTGATCTATAGTTTTAAAAACACACCTTCAATTTTTTTGGAAATGCAGGTATATTAATTACTGATTATCTTTTTTTGTAAATACAGGTATATTAATTATTGATTATGATATTAATTATTTTAATTACATATTTATGTATATTAATATTGCAATTCCATTTCAAAGAAAAACATTATTTTCAAGTATATTTGCAAATATAGCTTGCATGCATTTTGAAATATTTTAAAAAACAGTGTGAGCAAAATAAAGATGGAATTTAGCTATATATCAAGAAATCCTAGAAGCTAATATCCCAATGTCACTGGAGAAATAAAGCTTTAATGAGACTAGTTACTGTAATGAACTGGCACCTCATCCAGAAGTTATTGACAGGAGAGGCTCCGATACCCAGTATTTAAATATTTGATTAAGTAGATTTGAAAATGCTATGTTATAAAGTTGGATATTTCAGAAAAACAAAGATCCACACTACCATTTAAAATCATCTATGTAGCATTAACAGAGATGAACAATTAAGTTTTGGAAGGGTGTTCACAGCCTCTAAACTTGCATTGAAAATATGCCATATTAACTTTTCAATCTGTTAAACGTATTAAATAAATGCTAATGTAGATTAAACTGTTTATACAACACTAAATATAAAACAGCAAGTAAACTAAGGTATATAAGGTTATTTATAGCAGAGCATATAAAGTATATAGCATTAGTAAGAGTAGAGAAAACTGGTGGAGATGACCTGTATTCAAATTTTGATTGATGAAAAGCTATATGGCATGTGGTTAATTTTCCAGTGCCTAACTGCTTAACTCAGTCCATGAAGCATCACAGTAGGCACAAGTTTTTGTTTCAACCTAATTTTGTATGTTAATTAGACTCTTATCTTAATTAGATATGCCATTTTTTGATACTTTCTGTATTTATATTGACAATCCAGAAATGTGCTACACGTTGTGTTTACGTTTTAAACACATTTAACAAGTATGGCTAAGCCATACTGATCTCTCTTTTTATTACTTGACTATTTTCTAACTTTTTAATCAAATGCTATAATCACAGAAGCAGAAATGATGAAGTAGCTGCCCCTGTAGTTTACATCTGTGTTTCTTTTTTGTTGACTGACACCATTTGAAAAAGAAACAAAAATACTGCTTCTAATTAAACTCCTTATGTAATAGGCTGGCCTTTTCCTACTCTCACTTTGCAGTCAGAAACACATTATTTCCATATATTTAAATAAATAACAGTCAATTTTTCATTTTATTCTTTTTATTTCACTTTTTATAGTGTGACCTCTACATTATATCCAAATAATAAAAATGGAAAACACAAGGACACAGGCACTACATGCTAAAAAGAAAAAAGCAGCAAGGTTCAATTACATTTTTATACGTAAAATTGCTAACAGGTAACTGGTTAAATAATAATTGCATTTTAAAATAATACAGCTAAATCTCAAGATCTGGAGAATGATACCCTCTTTATATTCTTATGTAAAGTAAATATTGTTGAGTCACTTTGTAATGACACAGTAAAGGCCTAATTTAGTAAATTACAGTAGGCTTAGTTAAGATAGGAGCTGCTTGGAACAAAAACCTGCTCACACTCTGCCGCCCTGGTAGAGTAGCTATGTTCTAATGTGTGTAGACACAAACTTGACTAAAAAAGTATGTGAAGTCCTTGACAAAAATTCCTGTCAGTAAGAATGTAGAGAGGAAATTAAAAAATGTCTAGCACTGAATGAACCTGGTGTTTCTTTATTTGCTGTGTGACCTAAAGCAGTGATTGCATTCAAGCTAATTTCTTAATTTGAAGTCAAATTTTGCTGTTAATGAAAAGTAAATGTGATGACCTTTGACCGCTCTTATTCTGATCTGTAAAATTTCTAACACTGTATAGTTGTCTTTTCTAAGAAAGTCAACAGATTTTCTATGGATCAGAATAAATTAGGACCTCTCAATCTCTCATGTTTTTCAATATTACTTCTTTCTAAAGAAAGGCACAAATGCAATTAAGTTAATAGGTTAGCTAATGTATACTTTGCTATTTATATTTCATTGATATGCAAATTGGCAGGAGGTTCCAAAATGGCAATAATTAATGACAATAAATCTTACATGAAACTTTAAAAAACAATGTGCTGTATACACAATGTAGAAAGTGAATTGACTGCTGAACACTAAAAACAATGACTACAATAGGTGTTTTTCAGAAGGCTTAAAGAAATAAAAGGTACATTATTAGATATTTTTGACAGCAGATATACAACTGCGACAACAGGCCTAGTTAAAAGACATTTTACTGTAAGAGTGAAAATAGGATGAAATGAAATCCTACATCTATCAAGACATTCCAGGATCTAAGTTTGACAGTCTGGTGCAGGAATCCCACCCAACTGTACCAACCTTCTCTATCTTATGTTTCTCTCTGCTATTTACTGGGCATGGTGATGTGCTTCAGATATTCTTAATAACTTCTGCACACTTACACACAAATAGCAACCAAAGTTCTATACTTACATTGATGATGATATCATGACACTTATATTTCATTGCCAAATTAAGCTTCAGGTCTGTATCATCCACCAAACAAATATATTCTTGAATCACCTGTAAAAGGCAAAGAATTCATTCCTATTTTTAAAAATTAAAGACATAGTGAAAATTACACAAATTAAAGCAAAATAAACATGATGCAGCTTCCCTCTAGATTGGATAACAGATGTGGCTTTATCAATTCATTGATTTTTAAACAACTTGAAGCACTCCACCCACTGTACCCTACCATCTCATCAGACTTTTATTATTAGTCATGCTGTCTGTCTGGTGCCACAGATTTTTTTTTTTGAAGTAGAGCAGAATTTTTTTTTATGAAATTTTCTGTTATGTATCAAAAGTTACAAGTTGGCACATAAAGACTTTAAAACAATGAACTGTTTAGCAAACCGGAAAGTATTTAACCTTCTGTAAGTTACCAAAGTAGGTTTCCTGATGATTTCTTGGATTAATAATAATCCCAATTGAAAAAAACCTCCAACTACGGGTGTCAGAACATATGTAATTTTTGACAATTCAGCTTTTGACTTAGTCCTCAAATGAGTAATTGCTTAATCATTAAGTTCCCACAAAAATGCTCTCTGAGAAAGAAGAATGAATTCGAAAGAATAAATCTCTTCATCTTAGACAAAAATTACCACAAAATACAGACAGTCATTCTTATTCCTGTCAGCTTGGTAAGTATACAGCTATAGGCTGTATATGAATGCCATGGGGAATAACGTCACACAAATTAGTCTAACACAACACAATGTGCAGACAAAGGTCTACATTTAAAACATTTTCTGCAATGCAAGGCTACCTTATATTCCTTTACTGTGGTCAGGACCTCTTCCTTTCCCTTTATACCTGCTTATTTAGTGACATCCTGCATAATTACTTGTAATACTTAAAACAAAACTGATTACTGCACCGGTAACTTAATCTGACTGGTTTAACTTTGACTTTGATATACTTTCACTAGTGTCAATGAAGAAATGCATTATTTCAGTGCTGCTGCATAATCCACAGACATACACTGTGAATCTTGCCCTAGTATTTCAGCACAAACTTTTTGAAATACCAAGATATTTCAGACCTTTCTGAAGAAAATCTTTCTTAACCTCCTTGGCGTTAATTCAGAGTGTAATTTATGGCTCGGAATTCTATGTAATTATGATCATGCCCAACAGTATTCTGGTGTCATCTAGAGGATGAAATAACATCATGATACAAAAAATTAGGAATATTTCAATGCATTTGCCACTCTAAGATAACATATCAATATTCATGAGTGAGTTTCATCCTTCAACCAAAACACAATAGCATGCAAACAAGAAGCTATAAAGTCAGTTCCAGAAAAAACTGAAAGTAACCATCAGTTGAATCAAGTGATAGTAATGACAATGTGAATTGGTCATCAGACATTGACATGAATAGTAAAACTGATACATACAAGCAAACCGCCATGATGCCTATTGAATTCAATTGTGTAACGCTGCAGCAGGGTACAAGTAGGTAAGTGGCAAAAAGGCAACATTATTGTGATCAAGTAGAATGACAAGAAGGATCTTAGCCTCCTAATTACTGCTCACAATACTGCAACTGTCAATGTTCGAGTCGTGGAAATGTGAAAGTCACTAGACTTACGCTGTGGTAGTCTACAATAACAGAAGAGGTGGACTGATTGTGTGGATCAGGCATATTCTACCCTCTCATGATCAAGCAACAGAAAAAAATAAAAGTGTGCAAAAAATCATGTTTCTACTATACTGATTGCTACGTCACGCAAAACATATCACACAACGGACGAGTACTAAATCTGCATCAGTACAGTACTGGACACTAGACATGCCTTTCATGCTGTATTTAAATGTCGATGCTTTAGTATTTACAGGTTTCTCATATGTGTTGTTGAAAACAATTTCACTTTTTGACTTGTTTTAGGGCTAAACATAATGCTAAAGAGGTAAGCTATTTTGCTGAAATGGTCTCTATGAATAAGTTATATAGAAATGGCTGAAGAAAGAGAAAAACTGCTTTATGGCACACTAGTTCATCTGCTTTATAGCTCTAGAGTACTTGGTATAAGTCCAGGCTGGTATGATGTCCATGTGGAATTTATACATTTTCTACATGTATAAATTTGATTTTGTCCATAGAATTTTTCCACTGGATTTCAATGACATGCACAACATGTTAACTGATGACTCTATAGGTATGTCTGGTGTGTGTGTGTGTGTGTGTGTGTATATAAGCGTTCTGTATGATATATTGATGTTATTTCAAAGCTAGCCCCTACTTCGTGCTCAGTGCTGCTGTGACTTACTCTTGCCCCCAACAACCCAGAAATTGGGTAACACATTTCCACTTTTAAAGTAAATGCTCAAACACTGTACCTAACTTTATGTTCAACTAAAACATAATGAATAAGATAATTTTACACTTTTTATTCTGTAAAGTTTGTATTTAATCTTCCGGTATGGTCCGTAAAGCTTCTTTTAATATGGATCTTCATGAAATACATGAAGAAAATGATGAATAATAGTGTGCAGCCACCTGGCACAGTGGTTACTCTTGTTGCATTACCATTTTGGAGACCTAGGTTAGATTATCAACTCCGTCACCATGTGCAATTTTATGTTCACTGCTGTCTAAACTGTTCCGATCACTGCAACTGTCATATGCGTAACTTTCAGAAGCTGAATCGATTGAATATACATTGATGGACTGATTTTTTAAAGGAATTTAGCTTCAGGTTTTGCATAAAAACCTCAAAAATGCTTTATGGAGGGTAAAAGTTCAGTCCCTGTGTAACTCTGAACATTTTCCCCAACATTCAATTTTAGAACTATGAATACAGTTCCATTAACATTCTTTGATTTGTATTTAATTGATTTTATTGTAGCATGCTTTTCTACATGGCATTTGTATGGCAGCCTTATCTGATTTGTGTGTGTACACTGTTTAGTGTCAGCTTGTTTTTACAAATGTGCCCTTTAATCTGTAATGTTATTCCATCTTTTGGGGTTTCTACACTTAAGCACTCATACTGGTACAGGCTACTAAAATAAATGTTATCTGGTATTTAGGACTTGGTACTTTTAATCAGATGGTTACAAAAAAATCTAATACCGGAAGCTTACCGATTCATTCTCTGAGTTTGACTAAACATATGACAAAGGTTAACTTAACCTGCTATTGACCATCTATTAAAAAATACCCACTGAAACAAATGTAGTATACTTTTGTATTTACAAAGCATGCCAGAATTATGTTCAGTGCTGTAAGGTGTCACATAAATAAATGACATTGGTACTTTCTTTCTATTATAAAAAAAATCTTGGAAGGAGGCGATATGTGATTTTCTCAGAGATACTTTAATGTCCCGCGAGACAAGGCAGTGAAAAAAAAGGTGAACTGCTATACAGGCTTTTAAATGATCGATGCGCAGCGTGACAAGCAGAACACGTAGCTTGGCAGCAGCAGTAGCAAGCCAGCAGCTGATCCAACCGCATCTCCTTAGCGTGCGTTCAGCCTCCCCCTTCACAACGCGAGTGGCAGAGATGCAAAGTGGCTGGCGCGTAGCATGCCCGCCCCCCCCCACCCAACGGGGAGGGCGAGCAAAGCGAGCAGGGGGCAAATCCCCCTAATCTTCATAATAAATGAAATCTACACATTACATTCTCAGACATGACAAATTAAATACTCCACTGGTAGGCAGTGTGGCCTTAATGTTCATAGTGAGTACTAATGTATATTCAGCTTTAGTAAACCAAACTCGCATCGCACCAGTTTTACCTTTATGCCTACATGAAATATTGCACACCCATGACCATGTTATTAAAAACTAAAATATATAAATTGCATATTACTACTAAAGCAGAAAAAATAAATAAAAAAGGAAATGAGTTTTCATCTTCACATTTCCTAGCCTAGGTTTATCATCAAAAAGGGAGATAACAGTTGGGTGGACCCATCTACTTACATACTTCTCAGATAGTCTGATCAAGACCTGGCCTTCCATTCCCAAATGACAGGATTTATGCAATTTTAGATATGTTTTAGTATTACATTATGGATATATTGGTTTGTTTTGCAAGTTTAACAAAAGTATGCCTCAACAAGGGCTGGATTTAGACATATGCTAAACAAGCCACAGTTCTCCTTTTAAAGGGTCAGTATAAATGTAAGATTTTTTTCCATTGGTTACAGTTTTAGTTGTGTATTTCTAAAGTTCTAATGAAGTAACCCTTCCCAAATCCTGCATTGGCTCGTTATTCATCTTTGCAGCATTCTTGCAAAGTTAATTTGCTACATAACATTATTCTTTCTTACAAATAGCCTGAGTGCTAAACAAAACACAATACAGTATTTGATACATGTCACCTTACGTAGGAACATGTGATATATCTGGCAACTCAACTTAATCTTTAACTATTTTTGTATTAAACGGGTCAATGTATAGAATCTGCATTTCCCTGACACCTCTCCTTATCTAAATGACTATGATGCCAACTAAAAGGTAAGTTATGTGTGTTTATAATGTAATATTTAGCAGTAGTTGTTACATTATTTATGCAAAACATGATTAAACTCACACTGTATTATATGCCTCTTTACTCATTTTTTCTGCCCCATAAAACAAATTGCCATTAATCAATGGAAAAATGTTTTTTATGAGACTATCACTAAATATTTTCCATCTGAAATCAATAAAAACTGCTTAATTTATACCAAATTATTCTAGTATTTAAAATTAAAAAAATACTAACTTCAATCTAATAGTAATAATTGATTGAGTTTGGGTTTGTGGGGAAGAATGATGGACTGGTGCCCTGCATAGTGTTATCACCCAGTGTTTCAAAAATAGGCACTAGCTCCCTTGACCCTGAACTGAATAGAAGGATCAGAAAATAAATGAATGGATAAATACAAGACTCTCCAATCTTTCTAACTGGTATTGTCTTATATATGTGATTTTAGATAAAATTCATTTCATATATCTTTCTATAGTCATTAAACAGATCTTATATGAATCATTAAATGTTAAATTAACAGTGTTATAAATTAATCCACCTGTCCAGAATGCTTGCTACCCTATATTACATTTTAGTGGATATCTTATTTAAATACCGTTGTCTTCCATGTAGTGTTAAACAATACTGCAGTTGCAAAAAGCATATAAACATTACAACAGAAAATTTGACCCTGGCGCCCCCATGTGGATACTGCTTTTAACTCCAACCAATTTACTAATTCCGAGCCAATTCCAACTTCAGGATCACAGATACTAAGTTTTTACCTTGGTTAGAAACAATTTCTTAATTTGAAACCACTTTTCTTCTTATGTAATATGGCAGATATCTTTTTTTATTGATCAAATGCATAAAACAAACTGGAGCAGTGCATTAAAGCTTGAACTTTAATTCAGTCAAGAGTATACAGAAAGACAAAACTTTCATCGTGCTGAAAGACAAAGGTACAAGTACAAAAAAAAATTAAAAAAAAAAAAAAAAAAAAAAAAAAAAAAAAACCCCTAATAGCAGTGAGAGTTGGTGAAATAAAATTTGAGCAGGGCACAGCTTTTGGGGGGACAAACTGAAGTTGCACTTATATAGTGCCTGTCACATCCATCGATCTGTTATAGATAAGTCAAGTCAACCAAATAAGATTGATGAACTGGCTGCGCTGGTGAAAAAGGTCAGGACCTACAGAGAATGCAGTTTGTTGTGTTTTAGTGAAACGTAGCTAATGACTAGCATCCCAGATGCTAATGTGGAGCTACCCGGGTTTAGCACAGTTAGAGCGGACAGAGACGCAAATACCTGCGGGAAGCGTAAAGGAGGAGGACATGCTCTCTATGTGAATACAAGGTGGTGCAACCCTGGACATGTAAACTTAGAATCTCCACTTGCTGCAGGGACATCGAACTTTAGGCCGTAAGTCTACGTTCCTATTACTTGTCCAGAGAGTTTGGACACGTCATTGTTGTTATTGTTTACATCACTCCTCGGGCGGATGTGGAAATAGCGTGCGACGTCCTCCACACCGCTGTTGCAAAACTACAAACACAGCACCCCAAGGCGCTTGTGGTAATCTCTGGAGACTTTAACCATGTGACGCTGGACAAAACATTACCTGCCTTCTCCCAGTATGTGGATTGTAACACCCGGGGAATTAGGACTATCGACCTACTGTATGCAAATGTTAAAGACGCATACAGCGCCACCCCACTGCCTGCGCTTGGGAAAGCAGATCATAACCCGGTTCTGCTTCAGCCTCACTACAAACCAAGAGTGAGGGAGCTACCTACCACAACACGCTTATTCAGGAAGTGGTCCCCTGAGGCAGGGCAGGCTCTGAGAGACTGCTTTGGAATTACGGACTAGGATATCCTGCAGGGGTCACATAGTGAGAACATTGAGGAGGTTGTTGACTGCACTACTGACTACATCAACTTCTGTATGGACATTGTAGTTCCAGTAAGAACAGTACGCTGCTATGCTAACAACAAGCCATGGATTACAAGTGACATCAAGGGCCTTTTGAACCAGAAAAAAAGGGATTTTAGTTTAAAGACGGTGATCAGCGTGAGCTCAAGCGCGTGCAGAAGGAACTCTGAGTCCAGCTCAGGGCGGCGAAGGAGCAGTACAGGAGAAAGCTGGAGCAGAAGTTGTAGAATAACAGCATGAAGAAAGTGTAGGATGGGATGAAGATCATCACTGGCAGCAGCTCGAAGCGGGGTGCCACCATCGAGAGAGATGTGGAGAAAGCAAACCTCCTGGACCATGTGATCATCAGAGGTGACTGTGCGCAGAGGGTACAGACCTATAAATATCTGGGAGTGCAGCTGGATGATAAACTGGACTGGACTGCCAGTACTGATGCTCTGTGCAAGAGAGGACAGAGCCGACTATACTTACTTAGAAGGCTGGCGTCCTTCAACATCTGCAATAAGATGCCGCAGTTGTTGTATCAGACGGTTGTGGCGAACGCCCTCTTCTATGCGGTGGTGTGCTGGGGAGGCAGCATAAAGAAGAGGGATGCCTCACGCCTGGACAAACTGGTGTGGAAGGCAGGCTCTATTGTAGGCACGGAGCTGGACAATTTGACATCTGTGGCGGAGCGATGGGTGCTGAGCAGGCTCCTGTCAATCATGGAGAATCCACTGCATCCACCGAACAGTATCATTTCCAGACAGAGGAGCAGCTTCAGCGACAGACTGCTGTCACTGTCCTGCTCCACTGAAAGACCGAGGAGACCCCACACTATGCGACTCTTCAGTTCCACCCGGGGGGGTAAACGTTAACACTATACAAGATTATAGACTGTTATACCTGCCTTGCACTTCCACCTTGCATTTTTTAACTTGCATTGCGTTTTTATCACTCTTTAATTAATACTGTTTATATCAGTATGCTGCTGCTGGAGTATGTGAATTTCCCCTTGGGTATAACCAACCAACCTGCCCACCCGCCCAAACCTACCTACCTAGCTACATACGTCAGCTGAGTAGCATTTTAATAATAGTAAAACTATGTAAATAAATAAATGAATAAAAACAGATAGAATAGAAAAATAGGGGACAAAATCCACTTCCTCAGTCTAAATGCTTATTCTAAAATGTTATTTATCATGTCCTGCCAGGTTTAGAAATTTTTTTTACATATCCTCTAAGTGAGAATTAGATTTTTTTCCAATTTTAGATAATATATAACATCAGTTATCCACTGAGTTAAAAGAGGTGAGTTAGGATTCTTCAATTTGAGCAAGACAAGATTACGTGCCAATAGCATAGTAAAGGCAATCACAGTTTGTTTGTCCTTCTCCATTTTAAGCCCATCTGGAAGAACACCAAACATATCTGTTAATGAGTTAGAAGGAATTGTGACGCCCAGGCTGTCTGAGAGGCATCTAAAAATTTTTGTCCAAAATTATGTTAATTTGGTGCACGCCCAAAACATATGGCCCAGTGAGGCTGGAACTTACTCGCAATGTTCGCAGGTTGGATCTTGCTTGGGAAACATTTTGGACAATTTTAAATGAGAAAGATGCACTCGATATATAATTTTAAGTTGAATAATTGTATGTTTTCACATATGGAGCTCGAGTGAATTCTGTGCATTGCTACCTTCCATTCCTTTTCTGAGATGTTGAGCGAGAGATCCTTTTCCCACTGTACCCTGGGATCTAAATGTTTTATATATTACAGAAATGCTGTTCTTGAGTCCTCAAGACTGATCAATATTTCTTCTGGTATAGAGGGTAGGTAGTAGGTGAGGAAAATTGGATAGGTTTTGTTTAACAAAGTTTCTAATTTGAAGATAGTGAAAGACATGTGTTACTGGAAAGTTAAATTTGTAATTGTTTCTAGGATGTGAAGACATTGTCTACATACAGATCTCTAAGTGATTTAATCCCGAATGCTTTCCAGGCATTAAAAACTGCGTACGTTTGAGAGGGTGGAAAAAGGTGGTCCACATGCAGAGGTGCCACAGACAGAAGCTTCTCAATCTTAAAATACTTCCAACATTTGTTCCATATTCTGAGTGAGTGAAGCACTACTGGGTTAGTATATTGGCGATGACTTGTACTTATTGGGGTAAAAAGCAAGGAAGATTATCACACTTTAAATGCTACTTAAATACAGGTATTTTTTTGCATAGTTATAACTGACAACCGTCTTCCTTGGTAATAAAGAAAGTACAGGTGCCAGTCATAAAATTAGAATATCATGACAAAGTTGATTTATTTCAGTAATTCCATTCAAAAAGTGAAACTTGTATATTAGATTCATTCATTACACACAGACTGATGTATTTCAAATGTTTATTTCTTTTAATTTTGATGATTATAACTGACAACTAATGAAAGTCCCAAATTCAGTATCTCAGAAAATTAGAATATTGTGAAAAGGTTCAATATTGAAGACACCTGGTGCCACACTCTAATCAGCTAATTAACTCAAAACACCTGTAAAAGCCTTTAAATGGTCTCTCAGTCTAGTTCTGTAGGCTACACAATCATGGGGAAGACTGCTGACTTGACAGTTGTCCAAAAGACGACCATTGACACCTTGCACAAGGAGGGCAAGACACAAAAGGTCATTGCTAAAGAGGCTGGCTGTTCACAGAGCTCTGTGTCCAAGCACATTAATAGAGAGGCGAAGGGAAGGACAAGATGTGGTAGAAAAAAGTGTACAAGCAATAGGAATAACCGCACCCTGGAGAGGATTGTGAAACAAAACCCATTCAAAACTGTCGGGGAGATTCACAAAGAGTGGACTGCAGCTGGAGTCAGTGCTTCAAGAACCACCACGCACAGACGTATGCAAAACATGGGTTTCAGCTGTCGCATTCCTTGTGTCAAGCCACTCTTGAACAAGAGACAGCGTCAGAAGCGTCTCGACTGGACTGATGCTGAGTGGTCCAAAGTTATGTTCTCTGATGAAAGTAAATTTTGCATTTCCTTTGGAAATCAAGGTCGCAGAGTCTGGAGGAAGAGAGGAGAGGCACAGAATTCACGTTGCTTGAGATGTAAAGTGTAAAGTTTCCACAGTCAGTGATGGTTTGGGGTGCCATGTCATCTGCTGGTGTTGGTCCATTGTGTTTTCTGAGGTCCAAGGTCAACGCAGCCGTCTACCAGGAAGGTTTAGAGCAGTTCATGCTTCCTGCTGCTGACGAACTTTATGGAGATGCAGATTTCATTTTCCAACAGGACCTGGCACCTGCACAAAGTGCCAAAGCCACCAGTACCCGGTTTAAGGACCATGGTATCCCTGTTCTTGATTGGCCAGCAAACTCGCCTGACCTTAACCCCATAGAAAATCTATGGGGTATAGTGAAGAGGAAGATGCAATACACCAGACCCAACAATTCAGAAGAGCTGAAGGCCACTATCAGAGCAACATGGACTCTCATAACACCTGAGCAGTGCCACAGACTGATCAACTACATGCCGCATTGCTGCAGTAATCCAGGCCAAAGGAACCCCAACTAAATATTGAATGCTGTACATGCTCATATTTTTCATGTTCATACCTTTCAGTTGGCCAACATTTCTAAAAAATCTTTTTTTGCATTGGTCTTAATTGATATTCTAATTTTCCGAGATACTGAATTTGGGACTTTCATTAGTTGTCAGTTATTATCATCAAAATTAAAAGAAATAAACATTTGAATTACATCAGTCTGTGTGTAATGAATGAATCTAATATACAAGTTTCACTTTTTCAATGGAATTACTGGAATAAATCAACTTTGTCATGATATTCTAATTTTATGACCGGCACCTGTACATTCACCTCTAATATTTAGTTGTAACATCTATTTTTACTTATGGTTAATGGTGCCCTCTTCTTTTTGATATAAATTAAAAAAAGAAACAAAAGCTTGCTTGGAACCTACCGTATCAGGTGCATTGTTTTTATGTAGAATATCGACCACTTTGTGAAATCCAATCGGGGCCTTTTTTTGTGTGTATCCAAGCCAATTCTAAGTGAGACAAAAAACACTTGCTTTGAAAACCTTCTCCTTACATTTTATTTGAGACACACTGAATAATACTGTATGACTTTAACAGAATTAGACCCAGGCAGTATATAGCAGGGCAGTAAGGTATGTTAAAAGCACTGTTACGGTTAAAATTCTATGCAAAACCATCAAAAGTAAACAATTAAAATTTTTTTTGCTATTTTCTATAGAATTAGCTTAATGGCAATATATAAAAAGGCAAGACTTATCATTCTGAGTATTCTTGTCACTGATGTGTGTAGGCCAGGCATACCATGCTACTCTGCCCTCTACTGATGTCAACGTGACATACCAAACATGAAGTAGTGTTTCTAAGGGATTAACTAAGTAATAACATTTAATTTGGTGGCATCTAACAGCTTTAGAGACTTTTTGCATCACAAAAAGTAACCCTTAAGTGATATATTTAATTCGAAATCTAAATTAATCTATACTAATAAACGGCAAAGCCCTCACTCACTCACTGACTGACTGACTGACTGACTGACTGACTGACTGACTGACTGACT
>JANRMT010062797.1:23000300-23057161 GCA_026402145.1 Polypterus bichir lapradei | reverse complement strand
AAACCGGAGTACCCGGAGGAAACCCACGCAGACACGGGGAGAACATGCAAACTCCACGCAGGGAGGACCTCGGAAGCGAACCCAGGTCTCCTAACTACGAGGCAGCAGCGCTACCACTGCGCCACCGTGCTGCCCCTGAAAAGCACAAGTCACGGAAAATAACCATGTCGCTGAATATCTAGTTAAATCAATCATTAAGCAATGGACAGAGTATGGAAGAGCTGGAAATCTCTCTAGAGCAGGTCATCCGGAAAAAATGAGTGATCAGATAAGATGGTGACGAGTGAGGGAGGCCATCAAGAGACCTTTAAGAACACTGAAGGAGTTACAAGCTACTAAGAGTTTAGAATGGAGAGGCTCTGCAGACAACAACTGTTGCCCAAATGCTTAACCAGTCATAGCTATATAGGAAAGTAGCAAAGATGAAAAACACACAGCGTACCTTACATTTGCCAAAATGCACAATCGAGGGAGTAGTCAGCCAAAATGTAGCTTTTCATCGCTAGACTAAATGCCATATTTGCCGTTGGCCAAAGACTGACAATTATCATCATGGTGAGTCAAAATGGCAAAATCACGCTGTGGTAATGCTTCTCTGGAGCACGCCCTCAAAGGCTTGTGGGAGGAGAGGGTTAAATGAATGCAGCAAAACACAGGGAACTCCTAAAGGAAAACCTGATGTAGTCTGCAAGAAACCTGCATCTTGGGTGATTTGTTTTCCAGCAAGATAACGACCCCAAGAATAAAGTCAACCCTTATACTGAAAGGCTTAAAAACAACAATGCTAATATCCTGGAGCAACCGAGTCAGAGTACAGATCTCAATCCAATTTAGATTTTGTGGCTGGACCTAAAAAAAGCTGTTCATTCACAATCCACATCCAACCTACAGAGCTTGAGTGTTTATGTAAGAAAGGAAGGGGGAAAAAATTGCATTGGCCAAATGGGCAAAGCTGGCAGAGACCTGTGCACACAGATTTAAGGTGCATTTACTAAATAATTACTTGAAGGGGGCGAATGCTTACAACATCAACTATTTTGTGTTTCATATTTGTAATTAATTTAGACCACTTGCTGAGAACAGTTTTCACTTTGACATTAAAGAATTTTTTTTTGTTGATTAGTGTCAAAAAAGTCAAATGAAATCCACTGTGACTGAATATTATATAACAACAAAAAAAAAGTGAAACCTTCCTGGGGTTAATACTTTTTGTAAGAACTGTACAGTGACCAAAACATTTAATGACTAACAGAAATAGATGTCTTTAAAACGCAGGCAGATACATTTCTTTCAAAGGTTATAAATCAATTCTCAAAAACTATATTTTGTAATTAATTTGCAAGACAAAAATCCAGTTCAGAGTGTAAAATATTGCCCACCATCTACATGAGGTCCCACACAAAATCTGGATAATGTAAGGTGTTGAAAATGTAAGCTTATATATTAATAATACTGGCATCATACAAATTAGCTTTTACAAATGTGTTACCTTAGTCACAAAGAGGCTGTCCACGTCTTTCCATGCTTTGAGTTTAGCTCTAGCCCCAAGTGCTGTTAATAAATATTGCTTATCTGAAAGCTGAAAAATATTAATCTTAAGTTAAAAAGAGAAGCATGCTTTAAAAAGAGAAATATTTTATAAACCTAGCCTTGAGAATTTATGTAGACACTGAATCCTAGTGCTATTGGAAAAACTGCACTTCTGGTTTATGATTGAGTTCAGGTTCTTAAATACTGAACAGTTTGATCTACTGAAATGAGAATAGCCTTGATTCAAGCAACTGATTTAACCAGAGTTAATACATTAGCTAAAACAAAGCTAAGTCACAAGTGTCCAACATAATGCAATTAAAATGTTATAAACTCTTAAGATTCCTGGCTAGAATGTATTTTTCCCAGAAGAGTATATATTTACTATATATTACTGAAATTCATGCTGAAATAAGACAAAAAGGCCAAGGACTCTGAAGTGTTACAGTAATTTGATTTATGCAAAAATATTTAATAAAGAAATGAAAATCTGAGTCACACCAGTTCAAACTTCAGAGGAAATGATTCTACCATTACAAATTAGAAAGCATTATGTTTCATTATTTACAGTAAATTTGGCATCAATGTTTAAGATAATTGTGGAGATTTAAATATTTATCTGAACATCACAATGTATTTCTGCAACCATGAAAACTATACGAATAGATTGATTTAAAGGTTTTTTAAAAACTCAACTATCATAAATTGAAATAAATTCTTGGGTTGATCAAATATTTAATGTCCACAAACAAAATATGATGCAATTCATCTTATTATACTATACAAAATTTGTGGACTGAAAAATAATGCAAAATGTTCAATTTAACTTGTGCTTGCTTTGCTGTCTGCAAAAACTTTTCAGTGCTCCTGTTCTTTAAATATGAAGAGAGCACATATTACAGAAAAGTGATTTTATTTTTTGTATTAATGTAATGGATAGGATCTTTATGTGCAGTATTTCTAAAGCATTGAGAATCTGTTTGAAAAGTAATGTGGTTGCTTTAAAACTACTATAAAATACACATGCACTTCTCCGTAAAAATATTCAAGGAAGGCAACCATTACTGTCTGTGATGTAATCTGTAATGTTAAGTCATACAAGCTTAAAAAAAAACTAAGACAATTCACATCCACTAGTTTTAGTTGCAATTTAAAAGCCACATTACATGATACTCAGACATGTTGGAGTGGTGCAGTAGGACCATTTATGCTAGACTGATGCAGTACTCTCAGCTTTGTGCTTCAAACTGGTATTTGACAACCCTGTGATAAATGTATCCCAATGACAATTTATTCATTCATGACCTGAAACCATCCATGAACACTTAAACTGGTTAATACTGTTCAGGGTTGCTGGGCCAATTTATTGTGAGGTGCAAGAAAAGCAAAAGTGCACTATGAAAATACCATGTTAGACACTGGGTGAACTGGCAAACTCCATATATTGTAGGTAGTGAAGGGAATTCAAACTCAATCTCTATAAACTAAGACAACACTGCTAACCACTGTGGAAAGCCAGTACAGAGGCACAGTGACAGGAAGTCAATCAACCTAACCTACCCATCTGTGGGATGTGCGAAGTGTTTGCAGTACCTGTAAAAACCCAAAATGAACACAGGAAAACCCTCATAAAGAGAGTAAGGAAACTACAGTATGTAGTACATTTTTATGTTATTTCTTCTCTTAAATGTGCCTCAATTTACAGTGATTTGTGGGTGGAGGCCCAGAAGGCAGGATCACTCTGATGTCACAATTGCTGGGCCCTCCTTATGGCTATTTATTGTAGCCAGAAGTGAGACCCAGCAGTTGACTATTAAAGTTGTCTTGAGTTTTGTAGGTATTGTGGTTTTTCTTTTAGATTTTTTTTTTTGGATAACTTCTGCTTTGCCCCTCGATTATTTGGATAAGTGTTTTGGGACTTGTTTACTTGGGATTACCTACTAAAGTAGATCATTTTTGCTATTCCTTCTACTTTTGTAAACTATCAAAATATAAAGATTACAGTTTGAGAACATCTTCACAATCCAGTGTTGTAAGGCATTTTTGGACTCATAGTCTTTTTAAACTGTTAAGCCAGCTTCCCAGTTTTGAGGCCTGCTGGGCCAAAAACCAATGGTTAGCAATTAGTGTAAACTCGATGGTGAAGGTCCTAACTTGTCTTTTGTGGAGCATTTTGGGGGGCTCACACACTTTGTCCATTCTACGACTCCCTATCACAACCACACTGCTAAAGAGAGCATTTTTGATTTTTTTTAATATATATTGAACACAAGTACAATATGCATGGTGGACCGGGGAAAAATATTTAAATATTTTCCTCTCATTTACCTTGAAAGTCTTTTTGATGCTTCCTGGACTGCTATAAGTGCCCTTAAAGAAATAAAGAAAATAAAATTCAGTTACTTTAATATACTTTAATTTGGGAGTTCATTATTTAATATAGAACTATAAACATTTCTTTTAACACATAAATACCACACATTACTTATGAACTACTGCATTTGATAAGCCGACAACATTTTTTATTTCTTGTTCCAGAACAAAATTACACACATCACAAACTCTTAATATCCTAACACATGCAAAAAACGCCCAGTCAAAAATTGTTTCAAACCACATTACTTACACACTGCTAAATCCAGACTGTGGATTCCATAAGACCCTGGGAAAGAAGGTCTTCAGTTGTCATAGTTTTAATGACATTTAACTATGCAAAGGTTTTTTCCAGTTGTTTACAACACAGTATTATAAAGTATGAACCGAAAACACAGTTCTAGGTGGTGTAAATACTATGAACTGTCAACCTTTAACTAAGAGGATGAGTCAGACATGACAGCGTTCATGGTTACAACCCAGAATAGAGTTACTGCAAACCTGGAATTGAATTTCAGGGCTAGTCTAACAATGTTTCCCAGCAAATTATGTTTCACAGCATTATAAACAAGGAATGCCCTAATTAAACTCTTGAGATAGAAAATAGTACAGTGTAAAATAACAATGTGGACAAATTAATGTGAAAAGCAACAGTTGATTAATCACTATTGACAGTTTAATTAGGTTAATGCAAAGTATGCCTTCAAAAAAGTTCCTTTAATATAAATTAACATTTTTCACTTCTAAACACCAACTGAATATTGTAATATGTATTAAATCTCTTCACATAAACACAGGTTAATTCCAAGTAAGAACCAAACCTAAGTACTTACCTCAGATTCACCATAATGGTAAAAGCAGGAGTAGTACAGTGTAGTAATAATGGGCATATTCAAAATGGCTGCTTTGCGTGGGTATTTCTTAAACACTTCCACCTGTCCAGTTTTCTCCATATGTTGGTCATTGGCCTATTAAGAAAATTACATAAACATTTTTACATTATGTATACTAAGCTTTAAGAAGGAGCAGACACACTTTAGCCTGTTGGGCTATCGTGGATACAGGCTGTAGACAATCTTTGAAAGTTGGCAATGGCTTCCTAGTAAATTATACCTTTACCTTGATTATCTGGCAGCATTACAGTTTTAGGATCCTGGGATAATGCCCTAGCATTATCCAAATCTGTTTGCAACTGTTTGCGCTACAGGTGCTTAAACCTTCCTGTCAAATCCCTTAGATGTGCATGATAGTGTCTCTAAATTGGCCCTGTGTAAAAAGCGTGTGTGTATGTGAGTGACTGAGCCCTGAGAAGGACTGAAAGCCTAACCAGGGTTGATTCTGGTCTATAACATGTATATAATGAGATTAACCCTCAAGACACTGTAACCTAAAAAATGTTATTGAAATGAAGTGATTGGCAATTACTTAATCGAGCAATTTAAAAAAGAGTCAAGAGTTCATTTTGTCCTCTCCAAAACAGATGCATCAGCAAACATTTATTATACTATTGAAATCACAGAACTCTATTTTTGTTAAGTTTTAACAGGAAAATATATTTGGTAAAAGGTGGTAAGTGGGTACTAGTGTGATAAATTATTTAATAAATTAATTCATACTGACATATGTAAAGCATTAAGTAACCTATTTCATTTCCAACCGTTGAAAAGAATAAAACAGAATTGTGAACACTAAATATTCATAAATGTGCAATGTGATAGTAGTTATAACACACACATACATTACATACATACATACATACATACATACATACATACATAGTGTTCCATCTACAATATGAAATTAGATCTTATAGTCTACTGGGCTGGACTAATAATTGACTGTATAATTTTTCTGTGTAACACTTTAGTTTAGGTATTACAAAAATACATATATTTCTCATGAAGCTGTTTATGTAATAAAAATTTTATTTGGTCTTAACACTTATAAAGAACAAGTACAGTGGGTGTTTATCTCCACTTTGTGGCCCTACTAAAATTACTTATTTCACTTTAAAAAGACATACTTCTGTTGATATTGCAATTTATGAGCAAACTGAGTTTTCTTTGATACTGTATATCATTACTTTGCAGTAAGCGTACTGATGGAATTTTACTGTGTTTAAACATTTGGCAATTTGTGCACTGGTATCTTATGCTGAATTACAAATATGTAAAGATAAAGATACTGACATGAAGTAAAGGTATCAACAAACAAATTAATGTAAAATGTTTATATAATCAGATAGCAAACACATTAGACTTACCTCTATGATAATTTGTCTTTCCAGTAAGGTATAGTGATCCTGAACAAAACCGGCATCTTCTGCTGAAAAAGGAAGGCTAAAAACAGCCTGAAATTATTATCATTATTTCTTATTAAATATTCAATAGATATTGTCTACATGTTTAAATTACTGGAATACACTAAATAAAAATAACAATGATTTAAACCTCGACAAGGTGTTTAAAAAATATGCTTATAATGTAATGAATAAGATGTGGATTATGACTTTAAAATTATATATTTTAAAACACAAACATTTTCAATAAAAAAATTTTTAATGACAAGAATCATTTATTCAGACTTGCATATTCTCTGTTTTCAAAGGTGAACAAAAATAATCTCTACATAAAAATTCCAACTGTAGTGATCCTGAAATATTTCAACATATTTGTCATATGACGCTGCTTTACTTAGTAATAGGATACTAAATGTTTAAGAAATTAATTGTTCCATCTATGTTATATATAAACATAAAGGCAAATGAGTGCCTCTATAATTAATTAAAGATTTGGCCATATGATCAATTAATAATGAAACCACACTTAAGCATTTATCTCAACTGTAAACGACACAACTGTCTGTAAGTATTTTTCATTAACAACCTGATGTTAAAAAAATAAAAATAAATTCCACACTAAAAAAACACCTGGCAGAAATATATAATTTATCCATTATCATTATGTACAATAAAGATATATAATGAAAAGTAATCTTGAAAGTCAGAATAGCAGTAAAATGTTTGTCATGATGCTGATGCTCCAGCTGTGACATACTCAACTTCAATACTGTAAGATTGATATCTACAAAGAATGGGACAGAAACTTTGTACACAAAAAACTTTCAGAGTTTGAATGAAATTAAACTTGAGGTTGATTATGAACTGTATTTGTTTCAGGTGTTTGCAAGCACAGTAGGTTTGGCTTTACTGCAAACACCGTAATAAACATTTACAAAAACTACTGCAGAAATTCTAAAACTGTGGTCATGATCTAAAACTATAATACAAACACATAAAATATATAGGGGCTTAGATTATAATTTTCATGGATATTTTTTAGAGTGAAAGGTTCATTTAGTCGTTCCTTTTGAGCAGTTTATGTGTACGATAAACATAATGTACAAACACCTGCAGTTGATTCCAAACAGCATTTAAGTAATCAGTCAACGACCAGATATTCTATGTTGTGTTTTCAACTCATGGAAATAATGTGCCCAGTTAAATAATAGAGGTATATTGTAACAGACAGGCAATGATATAATAGAGAGATTCAACTAAACAAGTAAAATGAGTGCAGGTTGAGTGCTGATGTTGACCCAATAAGCAGGAATGTCAATAGACTCTAAGTTGTGTGTATCTTAATATACCGTGTTAGCAAAGTTAAAACTGCAACTGAGTTACAGGGATGTTTAACATAATAATTAAAGACGGTATGTGAATATTTAAAAGTTTAATAACCACCATGATATTAAACAATTTAAGAAATTGTCCCCTTTAGATTTTACAGTTTTATTTTAAAATGTACACCTTAATGAATAGTTTTACACTCTTTGGAGCTTACCTAATACAGCTTTTTAAAGCTTCCTTCTTCTTATTTACATCTTTCAAATTTAAGTGCTCCCTGTACTGCATAAGCTGAAAACATCAAAGCAAAATTAAAACAAACATGTATAAGTCAAACAATACATTTGTGCATTACATAGAATAGTACATAAATGGAAATGCTATAACTGGTATAACTTACTGCCATTTCTTCTGTCCTTCCAAGAAATCTGCAAAAAGGAATAAAGTAAAGGCATGATTCTGAAAAAAAATGCTTTTTATTCAACTTCAGTTACAAATATATTTTAATAACAACTAATCTATTAAAGAAAACTTTGAACCTACACCAGCCTTTTATCATTACCAGCTGCCAAGAATTTAATTTGTGCGTAAAATAAAATAACACAAATTGCCACAGTGGTTACTATGTTCTCCCGGTGTCTTCATGCATTTTGCTTCAGGCACTCTAGTTTTTTTTCCCATATCACAAAATTCTGAGTCTCTGTAAACTGGCTTGGAGAGACAGTGTATGGATATGATTGTGCTCTTACTGCCATGTGATGGACTGGCATTCATTCAGGGCTGGTTTCTCCTTGAACCGAGTGCTGCCAATATGGAACTCCATGCCCACTGCCCATGAATTGGGAGGATTTGGGGAAAAAAAGAATACATGGAGTAATGGATGGTTATAAATCTTGGGATTTAATAATGAAGCATGCAGTTTATAGTTGGCACAAAGGAAAATTTTAAATATGTAAAGAATAAATATAAACTCAGTTACTATTCAGAATAATGGGAACAGTAAAGCAGATTAATTTCTCTATCTTGGTTTTAGCTCTACATGTCTGTCTCTTAGGTATTAACACATTGTAAAAATAGAAGACAGCCATACATCAAACCACATTATTTAATTCCAATTATCAGTTTTCTTAATTTTAAAATGCAAAAACACATTTCTTTTCAGCATTTTACATAAATTAGTTATTATAAAGTTGTACCATAGAAACAGTAAGATGATGAAGTATTACATTCATTATGAATCTGGACTTGTGTGTCATTATAATTTATAATCATACATTACAAAGGTTAACTGGGCCAATTTTGAAGTTATTAATTGAGAGCACGTACTTGCATTTAGATTACATTTAGGAATCATTCCAATTCAGTCACCAAAAAAGGCAAGATTACTGTCTCTCACGACATTGATCTCCATTTAATATTTTATTTTTAGAATTACTGTTATTTGGGGCAGCACGGTGGTACGGCGGTAGCGATGCAGTAAGGAGACCTGGGTTCGCTTCCCGGGTCCTCCCTGCATGGAGTTTGCATGTTTTCCCCATGTCTGCGTGGGTTTCCTCCCACAGTCCAAAGACATGCAGGTTAGGCGCACTGGCGATCCTAAATTGTCCCTAGTGTTAGTTTGGTGTGTCTGACCTGCGGTGGACTGGCGCCCTGCCCGGGGATTTGTTCCTGCCTTGTGCCCTGTGTTGGCTGGGACTGGCTCCAGCAGACCTCCGTGACACTGTGTTAGTATTAAGTGGGTTGGGAAAATGGTATGGTATGATATTGGTATGGTTATATACAAAAACACATTTTGGCAATTGCTTCTTTTGTTGACTCATTTTACTTTTTATAATTTAGGTGACTAATCTGTGTTAATTTTAAAAGAAAGATAGGGAGGGCACTGATACTAATACTGAAAGAATATTAGAAGAATAGGGAGGGCACTGATACTAATACTGAAAGAACAACCAAGAGCTGACAATTCAGTGATTTGTCTGTGTGTTTTTACTCACCTTATTTCTATTTATGACTTGCCAGATGGATTTCAAATGGTAGCATGTCTTGCATAGTACAGTAGCATTCACTATAATTAGTCACATAAGTAACATAATCCATAGTGAACCAAAATGTATACATATGAACATTCTGAAGATTGTTCTAAAATGTATAAATTAAGGAAAATTATACATTAAACATTATATGGTCACTTAATATGTTCTGACTACCATCTACAGTTTTGTAGAGGTGCATTCATGGTACTGTCTGCAGATAAAGATTTAGAGATGCAAACAGCTCAAACGTAATATCAGATTTGAAAAATACTGCAGAAACTTTACAGCTTTGGTATGCATTGTGTACCATTGTATTGAAAATGCAATTATGGACACATTTACACTGATTTTATATTTTTCATTGTCTTAATATAATATATAGAGGATATCATCACACCTTATCCAGAGGAATAAAATTATCCTAATTATTTTTAAAGGGGAGGGGAGCTTTTACAAATGAAATTGTGGAAGAAGCTACCAATATCCAGCTTACAAGAAGATAATGTGTCATCTTTCAAAGGAAAAATTGCCCCAGTGTCTCATGAACAAAAGAAAAATACTTTTTTACATGCTAAACAGTTGGATTGTTGTTTAGTGAGTATAGCATGTCTTATAGAATAAATGAATAAGGCACAGGATTAGAACACTGCAGTGCATTTACTACACAGAGCCACCCTCACAGAGTTTCACATACGTTATAAATAGATCTTAAGTAAAAATATTATTATGCAAAGCAATTTTTTCACTTAACTTTTTTTAACGTTCACCCAAGTAAATATTGCGATGGACAAATATTACAAACGAAATGTTAAAAAACCGTGGGAATCATGTTAATTCAGACATAGAATAAAGAGGCTCACTTATCCTAAGAAAAAAAGAAACTAGAACACTCTGTGATGTAATAATGTGTTACAGGATTAAAATGCAGAAATCCAGCATAAAGACTCTGGCTTCAGTTAAATACTGTATAAATGGTCAGAGTTCTCATGCCATTCCCTTTGTTTTGTTAGTTGTTTGAGGTGGACTGAAAGAGACTTTTAAGACCAGATGCACATCCTGGCGTCAACACAGACCAAAGTATCCAGGGTTGGAACCCAGAAAGCAGACTTTGTGATTGAAGGTGATATAAAAATAGAGTGGGTGAATAAGTTTTGTTATCTTAGCGAGATGCTAGGCTCTAATGATGGGGCAGATTCATCAGTGACCACCAGACTGAGATGTGGTTGGCAAAACTTTAAAGAAGCACTACAAGTACTAAACTCCAAGGTGACTTTGCAGAAAAACAAAGAAAATAATTTATTCCAATAGTGAGGATGCCTGTATGTTGTATAGTAGCGAGACTGGGGTGTTAAAATATGAACACCTGAGGAAGTTATAGAGAAATGAGATGTGTATAAGACAGATGTGTGATTTGTCACTGAAAGACGGGTTGAAGAATGTAGATCTATGCAGCAGTGTGAATGCTGGAACCTGTAAGGTTATGTTTTGCAGAGGCGCCGCCTTATGTGGTATGAACATGTGATGGAAATGGATGATGACAACTAGGTGAAATGGAGTCTTGATCTATCAGTGGATGGTAAGAGCCCTAGAGGTAGACTGAAGAAATGTTGAACATTTAAGGTGAGAAAAAATATGAAGAAATGCAGCTTATAGATGCTGATACACATGACAAAAGTCAATGAAGAGGAATTTGGGGTACAATGGACAAAGGACAAATACTCTCTATTAACTTCAGAGCTGTTGTCACTAGTTTAATTTCTGAGCCAGAACGCCCTTTGTGCTTGGGTTTGAAAGTTCATGTATTAGTATTATTCCACCCACACAAGTCAAGTTGGGAAGCATGCACTGGTACAGTGCGTTGCCGCACCCACTACACGTCGAAACAGCTTGGGATCCCAGTTGGCAACCCCCCAGGCAGACACACGTTCCAGTCCCACCCTCCAGAAATGACCCTCAATTTGCCGCAGCCAGGTGTTACGTGGGCAACCCCTTAGCCTGGTCCAGCCACTCGGGTCCCCAAAAATGAAGATCTTACGGGTCGGATCACCCTTGGGGAAACGCGCCACATGGTTGTAGTGCCGTAACTGACGCTCCCTCACAATGCAGGTAATATGCCTCATTCGGGACTCCATGAGCAACCACTCATTCGACACAAAGTCAAACCAACTGTACCCAATGATTTTCCGGAGTGACACAGTACCAAATCGTCTCAGGTCACTGGATAGCGTCCATGTCTTGCAACTATATAACAGGACAGGAAGCACCAGGACTCTAAAGACTTGGACCTTCATCCTTTTGCATAGATATCAGGAGCACCACACACCCCTTTCCAGCGACCTCATGACCCCCCCCCATGTTCTCCCAATCCGTATACTCACTTCATAGGAAGAGTCACCAGAGACATGAATGTCACTGCCAAGGTAAGTAAACCTCTCGACAAGGTCGACACTCTCTCCGCAGACAGACACACTGCTGATGGCTGTGCCTAAAAGGTCAGTAAAGGCCTGGATCTTGTTTTCTATCCAGGACACTCGCAAGCCCAGACACTCAGACTCCTCACTCAGTCTCTTGAGTGCCCCGATCAGAACCTCCACTGACTCCGCTAAGATCACAGCATCATCAGCAAAGTAAAGATCCGTGAATCTTTCTTCATCAACAGATGCCCCACAGCACTGAACAGAGTAGGAGCAAGAACAGACCCCTGACGAACCCCAGAATCAACTGGGAAAAACGCAGAGGTTCTGCCTCCGCTCTGCACAGCACTCACAGTACCAGTGTACAGGCCAGCCATGATATCCAGCAACCTCGAGGGGACCCCGAGAACCCTCAGGATGTCCCACAGGGCAGCTCGATCAACTGAGTTGAACACTTTACAAAAATCGAAAAAGGTTGCAAAGAAACTCTGCTGATATTCGCGTTTGCGCTCCATGAGAACCCTCAGTGCTAGGATGCAGTTGACGGTAGACTTCTTAGGTGTAAAGCCAGACTGTTCCGGTTGCTAGTAGGTGAGCAAGTGATCACGGATCCTATTGAGGATGACCCTAGCAAGGTCCTTACCCAGCACCAAGAGCAGTGTTATCCCCCTGTAGTTGCTGCAATCCAGGCGATCACCATTCCCTTTCCAGATTGGGGTTGACAAGTCCCGTTTTCCAGTCAGCTGGGATGATGCCAGTCTCCCAAATGGAAGCAAAGATTGCTTGCAATGCCAGGAGGACAGCCTTACCACCTGCCTGGTGAAGTTCACCCTAGATACCACAGATCCCTGCAGCCTTTCCTCCCCTCAGCTGGTTCACCACCTGTGCAATCTCAGTGAGATTGGGTAATTCACAGCTAATTGGAGGATCAGCCTCAAGGACCATGGAGCCAGAGATATCCAACGTACTAACCGGAGGATCAGCTTTGAACAACTGCTCAAAGTAGCCAGCCCAGTGGGTCACAACTGCAGTGTCATCCGTAAAGGCCATTCCATCAGCCGCCCTGACTGTGACTCTCCGTGGAACAGATTCAGATGTGCGTAATGCTTCGATTCCTCTGTAAGTTTCCCACACAGCTCTCTGATTTTCTTTTGCATTCTAAAATCTCTACCAGGTTAACAGGAGTATGTTCCAGGGAAGAATGACAGGCATCCTGGCCAGGATAAAGGAAGGATTCATGCCTAGTCCAGAGGATATAATGTAAGGATCTTGTAAATGGGCTTACCAGGAGCAGGTCATTCCCCCCCACAAGGCAGGTGGCAGTGTTCCTGAACAGGTGACCAGAAGTTGTTCCTGGTTCTAGTTTAAAAGAGAGCCCGCTGCCTCACTTGATTTATCTTTGGATGGGTGATTATTGTAAGGGCGCTTTCGTTAAATATCTTTTATTTAAATTCAGAATCATGTTGGGCACTACTGTGTCTGAAGTTTGGCACTCAGTGGGGCCCCCTGGTAGTTACAGTGTGGACTCTAAAACAAATTTTGCGGACGTAAGTGTGAAATAGTATCTTCTAAATGAGTGGCATCCAATTTAAAAAAAGGAGTGGAGCTGCCATTCCTGGAGGGATTGGCCATTGTTGTAGTACAGGTGGCTTTACTTTATGTTCATATAGTCAAAAATAGATATCTTTATATTTGGTCCTGCTATATCGAAACAAGCATAAAATAGAGTTTTAAACTACAATGTTTCTATTATACTATTTAGTCACATGAATGCCATAACTATGATTGAACATTTTATACTACATTTTTAGTTGGATTGCTTATTTGTCTATTATTCAAACAAAAATCTAATCATTACATTCTTTGCAACTCAATAGTTAGAACAGTGTAACAAAATTTCACTTAGCTAGGTAATAATTTGGCCAGCACAGTGGTGAAGTGGTTACTTGTACAGCCTCATGAGTCTGAATCCCTTTTCAGGCACTCTGAAAACTCTAGTTTTCATCTCAAACTCCCAAAGACATGCTGGTTAGGTTAACTGGTGACTCAAAATTGGTGGTTTTCTGTCTAGCACACATTGCTGACACAGGCTCTGGCCCCATGTTACCCTGAAGTTGAATAAATGTCTTTGAGATTAATAAGGATGTATGTACTTTTACATCTTATGTATGTATTCAATAACATGTTGTAGAATGTGGGTACAACAGATTGTGTTGTTAATGCAGATCTTCAAAAGACAGAGTTTAAAACCCCCAAAAATACTGTCTGCAATTATTGCCTGTGTCCCCACAATCTTCTCCTGGGAAGCACATTTCCATCAAAATATCTTAAAATATGGTGGACAAATGTACATACTTCAGGAGTTCATTAAGAAGTTTGAGTTCTTCCATTTCCTTCAAATAATGGATGAAATGGCGTAGTGCTACTTGTCTGGATTCCAGCTCCCGAAAAAGAATTTCTGAAATATAAATCGTAATAATTTTATATGTATCAGACAAAAAAGTAGGTTTAATTTTAAATCAAGAAAATATGTTTACTGTTTCACCTGAAACTTCTTTCTGAATCTACATTTCAATCATTCATTCATCTTCTCAAACCACTTAATCCACTACATTGGCTTCTATCCAGGGAAGATTGGAGACAAAGGAAGTAGCTGATGATGGTATACCAGGCAAACTCACACACATTCACTTACACCAGGCCAATTTTAACATTAACTAACACATACACTTTCAAAATTGTGGAATGAACCATGTCTCCCATGCAGATACGTCAAGAGCATGCAAATTCCACAAACACAAATGTCCTGCCAAGTATAAACCAGGTCCCTCGAACTTTCCTTTTATTTCAGTCAAACAGTTACTATTATACAATGCACCTTTCATAACTAGCACCATCACAGGGAACATCCAAAAAAAAAAAAAAAAAAAAAAAAGAACAGGAATGCAGTAAAAGATTTCTGAAAATATTGTTGCAAGTCAAATTCCAACCAACATGAAACATGCTGCCAATCCCCGACACCATAATAAACAATATAAAGTTTGTACTTTTTGTAACCTTTTAATACAAATAACCTGTGCCATCACACAGAACTTGCAGATCCAGAGTGAAGAAGCTAATTTAAAGATACCACCATGAATCATGGAATACATTTTAAAATCAACTAGAAATTAAAGTACACAATTTGGCTGGGAGAAAAAAAAATACAGAAAACTTGGAACAGTGGTTTATGTGAAATATGTTTTGTTTTGCCTAAGCTGTATTTTTCAGAAAAATACATCGCCTCATCCGAACTACATCACACTCCATTGTGAAACACTTCACACTTTACCAAAGATCACAGTCTGATGAAAAACAATGTTATCTATAAACAGCAGAATTACAATCCAAAACTGGACACTCTCTAATAATATGCTGCGTCTGATACACTGTCCATGAAAATCATGAATAGGAGACAACATTCACCCTAGGAGAAGTACAATGCCTATACTAAACGGACTTGACCGAACACCAAGAATGGAAACACACACACTCATTTATAAAACTTGAAATGTGTGTACATAACTTCCTACAGAAACATCGGAGTTTATAAAAGAAACGTTAATGGAGAGAACATACGTATATACTTATTGACACTCTGACCCATCCATATGCAACATTTCTGAGAAACTGAAACTGAGACACCTTTGATCAAGTAGGGAAATGCAGCCAAAGTGGCTAAATGATGACTCACATTAAAATTAACAATCATAATATATTATGATAACAGCTCAGTAATACAAATTCTAATATTTCACATCACCAAGTCATTATCATAATGTGTAATATGTTAGTTATGTTAACACACCTAAAAAGTGCTGCATATGATGTACAGACTGTATTTCAGTTTCCTTTCAAGACGGACAATGCTGTGTATTTTCACTGAACTTTTTTGGGGGGATTTTGGTCCGTTTATACTGGTTACCCATTGTCACTTCTCAGGGAACTGGCCGATAGGTCAGGAATATCTCAGCCAAGTTTCACTATATCATGTCCGAAAAAACATTAGCTGAATGAGGAGGTGCTACATTCAGGTTTCACAGTGTGGGTGTACATACAAAAAATATATTTCTGCCAAGATAAAAGGGCAACTTTCAGAACTGTCCAATTTGCTTAACGTAAAAGGGTAATTTTATTGCACTTAGATTACAATATGGGCACCTACTAAGAATGAAGCTGATTTTGTTAACTTTAAGCTGTTTCATTCCATTAACGCACAAGTCATATGTGATGCCAAGACAAGGCTGACAAACATCATGTCACCGTAGCATGGGTCAACCTGTGATTCACTTATTTTGAAGCAACTAACAACATCATACACTGACAACATTGGATGTAAGGCTACGGCCATCCCTGGATCTGGTGCTAGTCTGTCATAGGACACACTCCCTCACAGACAGATTCAGAATTGCTCATAAAAGGCTAATGTACTCTTGTCAATTAATATAACATGCAGTCAAAGTTAACATTGAGAGTGGAGAAACAGCAATCCTCTTGAGTTGGAACTGGCATTAGGATCATTTAGGATTTAAGGATTTAATGAAAAAGTAATATTTTAAGAAAATATTTTGCATTAATTTGAGTATTTTAAAGAATTAAACACACACTTATTGTAAGACAGTAAAATATATATAATATAGCATTACCTTTACTGAGTGTTTTCTTTAGAAAAATTAAGACCTGGAAAACAAAGAAGAGTGAATAGAAATCTAAAATTTTAAAATGCAAAGTGAATGCTGGGTAAGGCAACTCACAGAAGTGATGACATTGCCATTATGGCGCTCAACAGCCTCATCAAGTAATAGCATCTTATCCTTCAAAGCCCGAAAATCCTCCAGAGTGTAAGTCTGCATCAAAAAGAATAGAAAAGACTCCCATTTATATGTGTATTAGGAATAACCTAGGGAGCTAGAATTATCTGCATTAGATTGATAGGTGTTGATGAATTTCTTTCCACTCAATTGTTAAAACTGCACATATGATGAATTACCTTAATTATCTTAAAAAATTTAATGGGCATGTTTTTACCTTCATATAATAACAAAAATATAATTACATTACACAACTCTAGAAAATTGTTTAAAAAAAACTATTAAAACACCAAATAACATGAATTAATAGAAAACTCTCTTCAACAGAACCATTAGGGAACAACTTGATTGTGACTACTTTTATATATTATTTACATGATACCAAGCATATTTCTGCATTTCTGATTGTAAACTGTGCGATCTACTGACTAGTGGTGAAATTTAAAATAGGGTTTTGGAGACCTGTATATTTCAGCTGAATATGCGACTTACATGCAGTCCAAATGTAATTGAATTAATACATTTTTTCTTATATTTCCCAGATAAGAAAATGAAAATTCACTATTAAAACAATTTTAACAACTTCTACAAAAATAAAATAAAAAAACAACAAGAAGTTTGGTTAATACCAAGCATTCACACCGGAATGCGGAACACCAATGTGATGTATGAAGAACAGTAGTAGTAGTATTGCTATGTGGAAATGCATATTATCTCCAAAACTCAAAATCGATTCAACATTTATGTTACTTTGCTCTTTACATATTAAATCAATTTAGTGAGAAATGTAAATATATATAAACGGAGAGAGAGAGACAGAGAGCGCGAGAGAGAGGGAGAGATAGAGAGATAAAATATATATAAAAAACAAAGAAACTAGTTTGTAAAGGTCACAGCAAATTTAAAATAAAAACAACAACAAAGGAGAGTCTGGTGACCCTGTGTATAACAGTGTCTTTCATATCTACCTAATTAAACAATGGGATTAATTAGACGGAAAAATGACTTACTGATTACCAAATTAGTTGGAACAAAAACCAACAGCCAAAGGGGTCCCCCATAACTGGGACTGGAAACCACTGGCCTAGACAAACAACTCTTCTGGTATGGAAACCGGAGGCCAACCGTGGACCTCTAGCAGAATGGTCTCAGAGCTATGTCCAGGCTTGGGGGGGTTACCCAGAAATGTTTCCTGTTTACATTAGACAGGCACTAAAAGCAATCCCTGGTTTTCCCTTAAAAGGTGATCCTCACCCCCCTGCCAAGAGAAGTCTACAGTTGAGAATTAGGAAGAAATGTGGATTTCTCGGCCAGATACAAGTTTGGTGTGTATGCCTTCTTCATAAAAGGAGTTGACAGACAAGGGGTAGGTGCAAGAACTTTATCTTGAATTAAGGAAAAAGCACTGATGAAACCTTTGATAAATACTTTGTATATATTCACTACTTTTTATTGTTTTGGTCAATTCTTCTTGCTTGTCACCATTTTTATTATTACTAAAACCCCTATTTTTATACTTTTTTGGATATATTCTGGGTTTGAGAGGACTGAACAGCTCCCCTAGTGGCAACAATATATATTTTTCTGCTTTTATCTTCTTGCTTTTTAAGACATTCAGATGAAAGGTACAATACTCAGAACTATTGCCTTACAGTTCTAGGCAACTGGATTTTAACGTTGACTGTGTTTACCCGTTTCCTTTTTTCCCCCTTGCATCTACAATGTGTACATGTGCGGTTGATTCATTCTGTAAACTTTAACTTTTATGAGTGATTGTGGGTATGTATCTGCGTTTCCTGAGATAAACTGGCATTCCAAAAACCATTTATTTATACCTTCCACCAGGACTTGTTGACACAGGCACTGGCTCCATATGATACAGTAGGAAAAGTTACCTGTTGTTCACAAAATGGATGGATGAATGTTTTGGAAATCTTAAGATTTCATCAAGGTAATGTATGGCTGTTGTATGGAACCTACACAGAAACAGGCCAGATATGCTAAAACAGTGAACATGGAATTTATTTAGGTATATGGTTCAATTGCTCTTACAGATACACACTCACAAATGAAAAGAGAAACATACAATTCACCCAGTATAAATATGGTAAGATACACGTGACAAATCAATTAAAGATTCCAACCTTTCCATTCTGCATCCTCCTGACTGTATCCTCAGGGCTCCACACAGCTGTATAATCCTGAATGAATAGGTTATAGCAACAAAAAATACTAAGAACATATTAACAGGCATGGCACTGTTAAAACTTTAAATACTCAGAATAAATGTAAATAAAATCCTAACAATGTTAATTAACAGATAAAAATAACATAAGAACTGTAATGCAATCCAATATTTCTAATTACTGTACTACTAACCGATCAGTTTATGCAAATTAAATTGAAGATATTCTATGACTAACACACTAGGCCAGTTTCTTTGTTTTTCAAATTACAGCAGGAAAAAAGCCCTCCCTATCACCTAAAAATGTGCTTTCCATCTATACCAGGGAGATAGTGACCTCTTTCCAAATCCAGATTTATTGCTATGATGTTGTGACAGTTAGCTGTCCCAAAAGAAATGGGCTTAAAAACTGTACCCAGCAATGTCTTAAAACACCCTTCACAATTTGCGACATATCGTAGCTGAAAACAACATAACTTTGAGATGACAGGGTGTACTGTAACTGTTTTCAAACAATACCTGAAGCCCAAAGTCCAGTCTAAATTGTAGTGTGAACAGTCTCAAAAAAGTCCATCACTATTATGATTTCTCTTAATAGTTAAATCAACTATACTTTCAAAAAGTTCTGAGGAAAGGTCTCCCGTGAACTCCAGCAACTCAGCTGACATAAACACAAGTATTTAAGGAATTTTGTTAAAATAAAGAAGCACTTTGAGTTTCAAATTTTCAAAGAAAATATCCTTAAAAATGACATTTAATAAATAGAAAAGAAAAATCAAATATAGCATATGTGGTTAAAAATAAATAAAGTTCTTTAGAGATTTAGAGCATATTGAGTTAATATTAATATTGAGCACTATAAAGTCCTTTTCTTTACCATACCACTTTGTAACTTATTCCATGAATCTGTCACTCTGTGTGAAATGTGTGTGTGTGTTGGTCATCTACTCTTAACATGTTGTAGTGTTCTTTTTCCAGAATTAATTTTAAAGTAAAAGCTGGGGTTCACTGTACTTATTCCCTCCATAATTATAAACGTTTCAGTCATGTCACCTCTTAATGTACGTTTTCTTGAACTTAAAAGTCTCCGCCTCTTTCAGTCTTTCCTCATGGTTCACAGTTCTCAGTCCCAGTGTCTGTCTGGCTACTCCATCCTGGATTTTCTTTAGTGCTGCAATGTCATTATTGTAATATGGAGACCAAAGCGGTATATAGTAGTCCAGACAGGTGTTAATAATGCATTATTTAGCTTAATAATAAACATCCTTTTATTAAGTGCATCATGTTACATAAACTAATACACTATAGCCTTCTTAATGGTGTTTTATGTTAAAAGCAGCGCCAATAAATGTGGTTGTGAACACTTAAGAAAGAACCAAAATATCTGGAAAATGAAAACGACCGATGGCAGATTACCACAATTCATTCAAGTTATTTTATTTATTAAAGAACAGTACAACTATGAAATCAGGTGAATTTGGATTAAGGCAATGTGTACATTGACTGTGTGTACAGTTGTTTCATTAAATAAAAGCTACTGTACATAAATTTTAGTGAGACTTAATTTACTGAATCATGAGGTTCTAAAAAGTATTATGTTGGCTACAATTACTTTAATTGTTTGCCTTTACTTTCTCAGTGAAGGAATATGTGTATTTTTTTATAAATATTAATAAAGTGCTATTTTCTTTTTAAAAGTTCTGTCTGATAATGCTATGATTGTATTTTGAGGTGTCATACAAATTGCTCCTTTGTCTGCTCTATTGTTTTCCAGACAAGAATTTGTAACGTCTGTTTCTGTGAGCACTGCTCACCATTGTTGACCTGTTTATAGTTTGTTAGCTATCATTTCTCTGCTGCTCAGATACTGAACTGGCTAGGTTTGTACTTAATATAAACATGCTACTCTAGAAGAACATTTTTTAACACAGACACTTCACAATGCATATATAAAGGATTCAACTGAAGCACATTAGCTGACGAGCTTGTGGTTTCTTTGTCATTTGCACCTTATTATTAACTGAAGACCGGTTAAGCAAACAGGCAACAATTACAACCTAAATACTGCTGTTTAAAACTAAAATAGGTAATGAAGGTTTCTGAATCACAGTAAACAAGTGAATTAAAACTATGCGCAAAAAACAATTCAGTTATTTTTAGGCTATATATTTATTTTAATATAACAAAAGTTTGCATTTCTAGAACTATATTTCCAAATCAGCAAAGCACACACACAATAAGATTTTTTCTTCTTTTCTTTCTTATTTTTAATAGTGTTTTAGTTCACAAGGAGTGCGGTAAAATGCCCATTAAGGGTGAACATTACAATGTAATAACCCTAACCCACTTTGGCTATGTACAAATTATAATTATGTTTTACATGCTGCTAGCTTTATGGTAGGTGCCATTTGATGATGTGCCTGTGGCTTTTGAACAGCTTGTTGCTACCTGACACACTTAATAACAATATATGAAAACGTATGCAGCTTTTAGACTTTTTGCAAGGGACTGCACATAAGGAGTTGCTATAAACAGTACAGTTACCTTTTTATTTGTATGATTTGGTGTTTTTTCCAAATTTTTGCACAGTGTTTTTCTTCATTTTTCCTTGCATATTTGCATAATATGTTTTGCTAAATTCTTTTGTTAACATTTTATTATTTTAAAAAGTAATATATGAATGGCAATGTGTTGTATGTTGATTAGCATGTGCAAGTAAGAAATTCACTGTAACCTGCATACTCTGTTCACCTCTAGTGATGACAGTGAAACTCTGTAAACCTTTCATACAGAATATGGGCATTGAGAATTTTTAGATTCCCTAAATGTGAAGAGTTCATTCCAAGTGGTAAAAGTGCTAAGCATAAAAGGAAAAGGTGGCTAATTTATTAGGAATCTTATATAATAATAATAAATGCAATTAAGGTTGGAAATGACTTTTTGGCATGGCCAATTTAAATATACTAGAACCATAAAAATAACTTACTGAAATGTTATCATAGAATGAACAGGCTAATAAGAAATTGACAGGCCTACTTCAAGTATTCGTATCAGTTAACCACCTAATTCTTATGACTATTCTATAATCATTACAGTCAATAATAACCCTTTCTCAGAAAAATATACAGTATAGCTACAAGGTATCACTTTGAACTCCACTACTGAAGCTTTTCTAATTATAAAAGCTTGCTTCCTATTGAAACACAGTATAGAACAAATAGCTACTGCAGCCAGATTAATATTCTTCTGATGAATGTGGTTTGATGTCTTCAAATATAAAACTGAATGATCTTCCCATATTAAATATTGCTAATATAATCAGATCACAACCTCTGCAGCATGGCTTGAAAGGCAAACTTTTCAATTTCTTTGCACATTTCAGTGAGAATCTAGGTAAGTGCATGAGTATGTCTGGACTATCACCCTGTCCAGGACTAGTTCCTACTTTGTACCCAGTAATGCAGGTACAGGCTTCAACACCATTGTGACCGTGATCTGGATTAAGTACATTTTAGAATATTGTGTTATTTTTTTAAGCACTATACCAATATAAATACTGGATTTCTGTTTTTCCTCCAGATAAAATCCTGCAATTTTATAACTGCATTGTGATGTGTACAGAGTAAAGTGACATCTTTCTAGCACATCTGACAGTGACTATTTGTTATAAATAAATATTCCTTCCATACATAAATGTTCTGAACTTGCATTTTCTGTTACTTAGCCACAAGCAGATGAAGACGATCTATGCTATATTAGATTCGCTGAAGTGAGTGCATTATTGTTAACACTTTATTGCCAAAAAAAGTAAACAAAGAAAATGGAGCTTAACAAACATAATTGGAATTATATTACCTATTGATATGGATTGGATTATTTACCTTATACTGTGATTTTGGCTTTCTTAGCTCTGGAGCAAAATGTCTTGAAGGAATTTCACCAACACCTTTCATGCAAAAGGAGAACAGCATTTTTGTGTTTTAATCAGCAAAGATTTAATGCTTAAAAATATTATTAACATTACAGAACAAGATGATCACACCAATGCATACATAAACAGAGGGTCTTTCCCAATAGCGTTGCACACAGTTTGAAGTGGTGGTTTAATAAATACAGTATAAGTGACATACCTTTACATAAAAAGAAAAACTCACTTATCTTATACAATAAAAATGAGGTGAAAAAAAAAAAAAGACAGATGGCTAGCAGCAAGAGATGTTTGTGTACAAAAAAGGATCCACCAAAGGTGGGACCATGACCGTTCTCATGGCTGTAGCTCTCCTCTATTGTTGTCATCAACCACCACCACCAGCAGCATGACAAAACAACAGTGCTCAGCTCATCCGTATTTGAAAAAAAAAAAAGATCACTTTAATTCCAATCGGCCCATTCTCATTCATATTGCATAGCCACAAATCGGATACGTATCTGACCTAGGTCCAGATATATAAGTGACTCAAACCTGATTTAATAAAATTGGATTTCTGTGACCACACAACCCTGACAACATCAGATTTGTATAAAAAAAAAATCATACTTGAGTCACTTCAGTAATGGTAACGTAATCTTATACAGTATCTTATACCAGAAGACGTTGGGCCAAATACGGCAGTGCCCCAATTTCTTCTGCTGTACTCACCACTATTAGACCTCTATTATAGAAAAAAAATTCATGAGACATGAACCACATAAAACTCAAATCTTATTGAACAAAACAGCCTCTATTAGAAATTGTAGACATGCTTTTGTCCTAGTCACTGCACAGAACTTGTTTGAGTACATTGTTATATATTTTAATCTCCTGCAATACAGAAAATGCTACTATTATTATGCTTTTAGAATTAAGTGTTTCTTTGGATACTGTTAATCACAGAATATTTACTACACAGACTTGAGGATTTTGTTGGTCTATCAACACTGTTCATACTTTAACTCGTATACATAATTTTTTGTTTTAAACTTGCAAACATCTTCATTTCTATCCTCAGATTTTGTATTGTGTATTATGTATTGTGTATGATGTGTTTATGTGTATCTTTAATCTCTACATTTCCTAGTATAACTGCATTTTTAATACAATACCTAATTACTAAATAGCACTCTGAACTCAATGTGAAAGTGTTCTTAGCGAGAATAAACTGAAGTGAAATATGATTTAAGCATATTTATGATTGTATCCCTAATGAAAATTAAATTAAGCTAAGTACTTGCAATCATTCCTGCAACATTATTGTAATTGTTCTAGTTAGCATTTTAAAACTGGCCTACACATGAAACTCTAAAGGAACCTCTACGAGAAAGAAAAAAGAATGGAGTACAAAACCTGCTGAATTATGATGCACAGAGAGTGAATTCTTACTTACATTCTGAAAGCATCTGGAAATTTCCCATTTTATTTTTTCCTAAAACAAACCAAACAAGGAAACAGTTAATAGATTTACAGTACAAAATATATCTGAAGATGAGTAAATGTATGCAGTAAACATTAAAAGAGATCAAGGCAACCTTGACCACTGTGGGCTTGAACTCATCTCCACAGTTCAACATCAATATTCATCTAAAATAATTTTTCTCAGGTGTTTATTGACTTTACCTTTAAAAATGCAACAAGAGAAAATTCCAGCTCTAAAAACATACACACATATGTATACTAGGAATAAAAACTTCCAAACTAAGTATAATAATTTCAATGAGTTTTTCATACCTTAGAAGAATGATAAACATCAAATAGTAATAATTACCTGGATAAGTATAGATTATTTTATGCAAAAATAAAATATGCAAGAATATCTCTGAGCACAAAGTAATTACAACAAAGCACAACATATAAACCAATTAGGATTTTTGGCATGCCTTTCTAAATAATATGAACACAAAAGAGTGAAAAATTAGAATATGCCACCATTATGGAAAAAGATGCAGTTTTTACAATATTTCCAACTTGCAGAACAAGTAAAAGAAAATAAATATGTACTATGCGTATAAATATACAAAATTATTTGATTATTAGAGCCATTAGTATTGGTCCAAACCTTCCTCACATTCACAATAATATTGGCATAAACATATATGAATATAATCACCTTTAAACAAGCTGCTTAGGGAATAGTTAGATCCCTGTTTGGATAAGGATAGATTCTGCATTGTGGTTTGAATTTTTGGAAACCCAAGTTCTTGCTCTGTTGCAGACATCCTGTTCCTAGAGGCAGTTTCCTTAATGGACAGTGAAATACCTGTGTGATATGAAAAAACAGATGTGTTTCAGAAAAGGTTAATCAAAGCAAAAATATGAATTAGAAATGAAGAACACAATACATGCCAAAAATATAACTTCTCTTTTGAAGGTAGAATGTATTTTTACAAATATAATGCCTTATGGAATAGATTTATTTGGCTATAACAATAAAGCTAAGTGTTTTCAGTTCAGTCCAAAGCTCTGATTCACTAAATGTAAAGGTAATGTACAAAAATGTATATTTACATTTACATATTTACAACTTGCCGTGTTAAGATGAACATTAATTTTTGTACAAAGTGAGAATGATTTAGGCTACCTAATTTGAATTTATTTTTGTTGCTTATAAATTAAAAATAAATTTCTAATCAAGTTATTCTTTCCCAATAGCTTTTTGTACGAATTACGTTACTTTCTGACATCTGTCAGAGTATTCTGCTTAATAAAACCAGTTTATTTTAACCTGGACCCTGTGGTTTAGTTGTGTACTGGGTTTAGGGGTCTGCAATGCCCCCTTGAGGCCACAATATAAATTCTCTGATCCCCTTATAGAACATTACCTAATATTAAAATCTTTAGCAAAAGACAGCCACTATTAATTGATTTCCATTCTGGAAAGAGACCCAATGTACTTGTATTTGTGTTTTCTGGGCAGCGATTGTGCTTTCTTATTAGTATCTTAATAATTTAGAAACAATATATAATATAAAACAATGTAGTAGCACACAAGCAACATGTAATAAATAAAAAAACAAATACATAAATGCTCAGGAATTTACTATATAAAAATTGACAATTCTGCATGTGTCTAACAAGCATGTGGGAACCAGTGTCTATGTGAGAGTAACTTGTTTCAAACTGGGTGTATCATTTGCATTTTCTTTTACTATTACCAGGTTAAACTTCACAGTTTACAAAAAAGACACTCAATTCCTCAATTCCACAAGTAGTACATCATATGATGTAAGGGATCAGAGCAGATTCAGTGGGAATAAAGGGAAGCAGGGATTGTGACACATGTAAAGAGTCTATATTGTGATAACTAAATTTCTTCAAAAGATATTTTCATGCTTATTTTTGGAGTAAATGCCATATTGTTACAAATTTCTGAATACAAATATACTTTATATTTTTATGGGCTGGGATTTGGAATGGGGCGGCACAGTGGCGCAGTGGTAGCGCTGCTGCCTCGCAGTTAGGAGACCCGGGTTCGCTTCCCGGGTCCTCCCTGCGTGGAGTTTGCATGTTCTCCCCGTGTCTGTGTGGGTTTCCTCCGGGCGCTGGTTTCCTCCCACAGTTCAAAGACATGCAGGTTAGGTGAATTGGCGATTCTAAATTGGCCTAGTGTGTGCTTGGTGCGTGGGTGTGTTTGTGTGTGTCCTGCAGTGGGTTGGCACCCTGCCTGGGATTGGTTCCTGCCTTGTGCCCTGTGTTGGCTGGGATTGGCTCCAGCAGACCCCCGTGACCCTGTGTTCGGATTCAGTGGGTTGGAAAATGGATGGATGGATGGATTTGGAAAGAAAGACACATGACAGTGTTGGACATAAATCCACAACTGCGGAATAACCAGAAGGATATCAGTCCTGAAAACAGCAACACACATTGTAGTCCTTTTTATACACAATCTCAAAATCAGATCAAGATTCATGCAATATGAAACAACAGTGCCATCTGTTACTACTCCATGATCCCTACATTTTATTTACAGTAGCACAATCAACTTTTGTAATAGTACAATGCAGGAAAAAGTCCTGAAAGGGATTCCATGCTAGAGTCTCTCATGCACACACTGGATCAAATTGGATCTACCAATTAAGTCTAATAAAGTGTCCCTGGACTGAAAAAATAAATCAAAATTTCCAAAGGTCACCTGTGGATAAAGGCAAAAACTTCCTGTTGTAACAAAAAGTCCTTATTACCAAACTTACATATTATGCATTCAAAATAATGCACATGCACTTCTTTTGTCCCAAACCTTGCATGATTTCAAATCTAAAGAATACATTGTATTGGTTCTCCCAAATCCCAAAATTATGCATGTTACATGCGTGTTAAATTGTCCTGGCATGAATGAAACTGGATTTTGGTATGTGAGTGTATGTGTGTGCTCTGTGTTGCATAGGTATTCCATTCATGACATTCAAGGCATGCAACCCTGCTGCCAGGATAGACTCCAGCATCCTGCAACCCTGAACTGGAATAAATTTGTTCAGAAAATGGATTGATGAATTATAACTACAAAATACATTAACTTTCAAAAAATACTATAATAATAAACTTTATTGCATACTTCCCACTGGCTCTCCATTCCACCCGACCTTTTCCACATCATCTTCATCATCGTCATCATCATCATCATCCACCAGGGTCTGTATGCTGTTTACAGCTTTTTTTGATTCTTTCAGCTAAATCCAGAAAAAAAGGGAAAAATTATAAAAAAGGGACTCAAAATAATTCCCCTTCTACATCCAATAGATGCCTACAACACAAAACTTCAAAGACCTTTGAATGTTTAGTTAAAATTTTGAGTCACGTCTGAATTTTATTATATACAGTACAGGCCAAAAGTTTGGACACACCTCCTCATTCAATGTGTTTTCTTTATTTTCATGACCATTTACAGCACTCCATCATTCTCCTTCTTGGTCAAATAGCCCTTACACAGCCTGGAGGTGTGTTTGGGGTCATTGTCCTGTTGAAAAATAAATGATCGTCCAACTAACCTGACTTCTGCACAACACAACTGCTGGTCCCAACCCCATTGATAAAGCAAGAAATTCCACTAAATAACCCTGATAAGGCACACCTGTGAAGTGAAAACCATTTCAGGTGACTACCTGTTGAAGCTCATCGAGAGAATGCCAAGAGTGTGCAAAGCAGTAATCAGAGCAAAGGGTGGCTATTTTGAAGAAACTAGAATATAAAACATGGTTTCAGTTATTTCACCTTTTTTTGTTAAGTACATAACTCCACATGTGTTCATTCATAGTTTTGATGCCTTCAGTCATGAAAATAAAGAAAACACATTGAATGAGGAGGTGTGTCCAAACTTTTGGCCTGTACTGTATATTAAAACAGGAGTCTCCAACTCCAGTCCTGGGGGGCTGCACTGGCTGCAGGGCTCATTTATACTTTACGCTCAGAACATATACGCACACGCATCATGGCTGCCACACGTTTCCAGAGTTCATTTGACTCATCCTCTAAGTATGTCCTCAGAAATTAACACGACGCAGGCGCGAGTTGCTGTACCAGGAAAAAGCCAGGGGGCGCAGTGCGATAAAAGTTGGAATGTGACTTCAGAATCTCTGTTTACTATCTACATGTGACAGAAAGCCACTATGCAGATCCTACACGATCAATGTGTGTGCTTCAATGTTTGATGAATAGTTCGATGTGGTGAAGCAAAATGGCGACATAAAAATGCATTCATAGTGCTTTTATATTCAAGCGTCGCGTATTACCCAACATTATGACACAATTCATTTTAAATGTGTCACATACCATCTTCTGCTGCGGTGAGCTGGCGTCCTACCCGGGGTTTGTTTCCTGCGCTCTGTGTTGGCTGGGATTGGCTCCAGCAGACCTCCGAGACCCTGTAGTTAGGATATAGCGGGTTGGATAATAGATGGATCTTCTGCGCCTTTTTTTTTTTTTGCACCTTCACAATAGCATCAGAATGTACAGAAGCATATTTAAGTCACAGAGAAATAAAATTAAGGACATAGTGAAAAGGTCTATTTTGTGATTGAAGTGGAAATTTCGACCTTAACCTTGTAGTTTACTTTATCATTGAAGTAGGCCGTCGTAAACGTCATCTTAAAACCGACCCAGCTGTTAATTGCTAAGTGCTTCTGGGGCTTCATCCTGAGCTTCCTCCTGAACTGAAAGAAGCAGAAAGCAGCGATAGATCCCCACACAGAACACATTAAATTCATGATATTCCAGCTCTCTGCACATTTAGAATCCTTAGAGTTACACTTGATATCAATTTTATGATGAAATTCATTAAAGTATGTATGTTACATTTTACAGATCAATCATTAACTTCATTTAAATAATGAATACCGTTAATAATTACACGTGTGTAGGCGGCACAGTGGCAGAGTGGTAGCACTGCTGCCTTGCAAGGTGTCACATTCCTTGTGTTCCCTACCTGGTGTTTGCATGTTTTCCTGGTGGATTTCCACAGTGTGCTCTGGTTTCCGTCCAAAAACATGAAGGTTTGGTGATACTAAAATGATGCTAGTGTATAGCAGTGTAGTGTATGTAGTGAATTAAGGAATGGGTTTAATTTACAACAAGAATCGGCACCTAACTAAGCAACTGGTTGGAGTAAAATTGGTTGGCGTTTGAGGCCCTGACTTAGTTGGTCTTCTGTTACATTTTGTTTCTGTTTGGGTGCCATTTAAGGAAAGAAAGGAAGCAATTCAGAGGAATGATGAAGAAATTCAGGGAAACAAATCTTAAAAAAAAAACAAGTCAATCAAAATAAAAGGAAAAGGACTTAATTACCAGCAAAAACTGGTTACCAGTTAAGAAAAGGGTTGGAATGAAAACCTGCAGCTCCTGTGGCCCTCCAGGACTGGAGCTGGAGACCACTTCATTAAGACAAACTGAATACCTAAACAAGTGTTTTTTTTTAATTTTGGTTTGAAATGTAATTACTAATACCATATTTTCTGCATGTAGATGAACAATAAATGAACATTCAGTATCTTGAAGGAGTTGGAAGGCAAAATTGGATATTTTTCCAAATTTTCACACAGGGTGCTTCACCAATCTGTGATACTTGTGGTACAAATAATGTTTAAGAAAACTTGTTAAATGATGACGTTTGACAATACCACACATTGTATGGACCACCATCTAAAAACACAAAGAATGTCAAAATGTAAAAGAAATGGAAGTTGTCTTGTTCCGGGTATTTCAAAAGAGTGCATGTTTTTGGCCAGTACTGAAAACATTTTGCTTAATTTCTTGTTTCATTGTGTGAGTGGCTATAACATTGCATTTTATTCATTTTTTTATTTGAGCCTTTTCATTTATTGTTTTAAACAATGCAATATATTTTATCATTTTTACATTATGCTTGTTTTACCCCTTTGAAACCAAGACAAAAAACCTGTATAAAAACAAACTTTAAATATTCATTCTGGTAAATTCTCAATAATCGTCTACTAGTAAATTATTTCAGTTTAATTATATTGTTTTCAGTAATTAGAAACTCTATTCCTTAAGGAGAGAAAGTCTGCAGGGAGCGCTGTAGCATCATTTCAAAAATCATTCACATTCTCATGCAAGCCTGCTCAAACATTGACTTATTATTCTGCTTAGTATCATACTAATTTGTGAAATGGAGTACTGTATATCCTTTTGGAATTGGTTCAAGAAAACTCAAATATGATCCAGTTTTTCAGCATAGGTGCTCAAATTATATATCACATATTTAAACATCAGGTTCTAGCCGGGCTGCTAGATTTTTTTCTGTTCAAAGTTTTAACCAGAAAATAACCTTTGCATCTAAATGAAATCTTTTCATTATCTGCCTTCTCATGAATTTCTGAAGTAAGAATGTGCATTTGAAAATAGGAGTGTTTGTGTGTTTACAAGTTCCATTGTAGTAACAGCTTTGTACTGTTTTGTTTCCGTATCCTTACTAAGGGGCTCTATTCCATTAGGCCTGTTTTATCCAGCTTATATACAAACATGTGGCAGACAGTATGAGGTCTGGAATAGCAATTTACTTCGTCATCTTATGTGCCCCTACTACTAACTTCACAGTGTAGCTGGCTTTGAAACTATTTCTGCATCATTACGGCAGCCATATCTAATCAAAAGCTAAGAGGACATCATCTGAGCATCCATAGCCTTTTTGAGATTAAGTATAAATGCAAAGATGACAAATATTCCCTAAGGAAATGATGTGGAAATTAGATGCTGTTTTCAACAAGGAATTTAACTAGAAAGAAAAAGCATCTATATAAAACCTTGGCTAAAAATAAAGTTAGAAGGCACTGCTGCACTCCAGAAAAGTCCATGCTTTACCAGCTTCATGCTCTTTTTTGCAAGGGTGTAAGGAAACAAACTTAATAAGCAATCAAAGAATGGTTTAATTGGTAGGTCTAAGCTTGTTTAAAATAAATCAACCAAAAATTAAACTGTAAAATTTAAAAAAAAAAAAGTTACGGTTACAGGAAATTACATTAGAACCTTCTCCCATGTCTGAACGTTTTTGTGCTAGTTTTAAGCTAAAGTAAATGAAGCACTGTATTTACACATCACTTTCTAACAAATACAATACATACCCAAAACTATGATACAACTGCAGGTAGCAACCATATCCACTGCCTTCTCTCTGATGGCTTTTGCAGGTTCTAAACTGATTAGTCTAGAGAGACTAAAAACCATTTATAGTTTTGGCTATTCTTCTGCATTGTAACTTTCAAAGATAAATAAAGGAGCACCATTAACTGCTTGAGGCATCAACTTCTGTACATATCCTTTGTAAAATCTTACATTTTAATTTAAATGAGCGTGCTTCAAGTCATACTGGCATAGTCAACCAATTGGCACATAAACATGCAAAAAAAAAAAAAAGAAATCCTTCTAATCCCTTACTTCTAATGCAGAACATACAGTACACAGACACAGTGCTATAACATCAGTGCTCCTGGTGTTTGCCAACAAGCCACCTCCTCAGTACATGGAGTGCTTACCAAGGATCAATGAACTATTTCATTAGAGTGTTTCCCAAAACTGAAGGTTGAAATCAGGGTAGGAAAGGTCAAATCTGCCCCCACTCATTGAAATCCAGGGACATTTTATAAAAAGGAGGAAAATGCACAAAATAAATTTTTTTTATCAAAAGTATAGATTCTGTTATTTCTTTTTATTAGAAGATAGTCAAAGCATAATACATAAGTGTTAAGCCATAATACATATGTGTAAGCCATATATTGATCCAATTAAATGAAAACATTTCTAAATAAGTCAGTGGTACTTAAAGTGCTTCAAACTGAAATCCAGTTTTGCTAAAATAAAAAAAACAGCAGATCACCTAAAACCAAAAGTCTCTAGTTGGCATAATTTTGCATTATCATATTTATTTTGCTCAGGTTGACTTTAAAAGAGAGACCTGCACAGACACTGATGAACGTTGGACTGGAAGAAGAATGATTCTAAAAAAAATGCTCATATATAGAAAGGATTTGTACCGTTGTATATGGCACAGCATTAGAGTGTCCACAAACCAATGCAAAGAGTCAATGTTTGTGGAATTATTTCTCCTCAAGGCTTATTTTTGATCAACAGGGATAACTTTCTTACCTTTGAAACTTCATCCTTATTATAAGAAATTAGAGGCTGAACGTTTTATTTGTTTTTATGTATGTACTCTTACACAGGGTTCTTAACTGGCTAAGTAACTTTTAATGAAACACAGAACATTCTAGTACTAAGGTGGAGTTCCCAGAACATTCTAGGATTAAGAAGGAATTTCAAGAACATTCTAGTAGTAAGTAGGAGTTTCTACTTAAAACATTTCTGATAATAAAGTCTTAGCAGAAACAAAGAAAAACACTGTGCAAAGCCTGCAGAGTCTACTGTTACCGGATACTCAACATCTTTAAGCTAACAAATGATTCTCAACAGCTGAAGTTGTTGGAGGATCTGTTAACAGAAAGAACAACATCCTTCTTTGATGTTCTTACGGAAAAGGACAAAGAATGGTCTCAGTAGTTTCTCAAGGATGCACTAGAGGAGTGAAGAGATAATCCAATCTTCAAAAGATTTTTATGAAGTGTTGGCACAAATGATGTTACTAAACAACGCAGATGAAAGGGAATAAGTTTCATTGAAACATACATTAGAACACTCTAGACAACAACAGGCCATTCAGCCTAACAAAGCTCGCCATTCCTATCCACTTATTTCTTCCAAAAAAACAAGTCGAGTTTTGAAAGTCCCTAAAGTGTTACTGTCTACCACACTACTTGGTAGCTTATTCCAAGTGTTTATCGTTCTTTGTTACAGAAAAACGTCCTAATGTTTGTGCGAAATTTACCCTTGTGTCCACATGTTCTTGATGAACTCATTTTAAAATAACAGTCTCGATCCACTGTACTAATTCCCTTCATAATTTTAAACACTTCAATGATGTCACCTCTTAATCTTCTTTTGCTTAAACTGTACAGGCTCAGCTCTTTTAATCTTTCCTCATAACTCATCCCCTGTAGTCCCTGAATCAGCCTAGTTGCTCTTCTCTGGACCTTTTCTAGTGCTGCTATGTTCTTTTTGTAGCCTGGAGAACATAACTGCAAACACAGTCCTCCAGATGAGACCTCACCAGTGCATTATAAAGGTTGAGCATAACCTCCTTGGACTTGTACTATATAACCTAACATTCTGTTAGCCTTCTTAATGGCTTCTGAACGTTGTCGGGAAGTCGATAGCTTTGAGTCCACTACGACTCCTAAGTCCTTCTCATAAGGTGTACTCTTGATTTTCCGACCGCCCATTGTGTATTCAAACCTAACATTTGTACTTCCTATGTGTAATACTTTACATTTACTGACATTAAATTTCATCTGCCACAATTCTGCCCAAGCCTGTATGCTATCCAAGTCCTTCTGTAATGATATAACGGATTCCAAATTGTCTGCTAATCCACCTATCTTGGCATCATCTGCAAACTTAACCAGCTTGTTAATTATATTCCTATCTAAATCATTTATATATATTAAAAATAGCAGCAGCCCTAGCACTGACCCCTGGGGAACACCACTCTTAACATCGGCCAATTCTGATGAGGTTCCTCGCATCATCACCCTTTGCTTCCTGTGTCTGAGCCAAAACATACTCACAAAGGACAGGGAATAGTAACATTTATTCTTTGACTGGTTGCAAACCAACACAAGAATTATCCAGCTTTACCAAAGACTGTGCTAATGTTGTAGACCTACAAGTGTGGAACAGATGTCTACTGTTCAGTTCAGTTGACATAAAAACTGCCAAAAGGGGTAACCTCTAAATGTAGTTTATTTCCATTAAAATTCAGTGTGTAAGTATAACACTAGTCTTGTGGAGAACTATGGGAACCTGTAAAAGGCATGACATTCAATAAAATCAGAATGTCAAAGCTGAATTTTAGTAAGATAGCAACATTCATAGGAATTTAATTTACTCATATACTAAGGAACAGTTAATGGAATGATTACAAACTTTCTTTCCTGTAGTACACATGGATATGTATGCATGAAAAATGTTAATTTCAGATGATTCCAATGTTGGAAAACTTGTACTTTCTTGAATAAGTATACAACACTTCCATACTTACTGTATATACTATACATACTGTAATACCTGTGAAAATTCATCATCATCATCAAATGTGAAGGCCTTAAACTTTGAGCTGTTCCAATAGTCTTCTTCATCACCTTTACCTCTGATCATCTGAAAAAAAGGAAATATGAATAAATTAATAAGTGTATTTGTATTTAGCACCAACTCATAACCCAAATTCACCAGTAATGTAACTCCATTACCAAGTGGCTCTCTATTTGACATCAATCAACATGGATACTCAACTAGAATATAATCTGGATATTTTGCCCTAACCATCCTTATTTACTTTTAACCAGGCAGTCTGCTTTTATTTGATACAGTATATTTTAATACAGCATTCAAAGGTACTTTGTAATGAGAATAAAATTCAATATTCTATGAAGTAGGATTACAACAGCTCACATTTTGCACTTGTTGAAGGCTAAACCAGACAAGGAATTCACAAGTGATTTCAATAAAAAAAAAAAAACTGAAACAAATATGACAATCAACACCTGTTGAGGCATCTCTATCCCGCCCCTGTGAGCGAAGCCCTTGCTGAAATCAAGACCAGTAAAACAGCAGAAATGGATGAAATATACCCAAAAGTCCTCTCCAACTGTGGCCACATTCTTAGAATCTGTTTGGCACATAAGTATTACAAAAACTTCCTTCAGCATTCAAAATAGCAAACATTATTGCACTATTCAAACCAGACAATATACCTGAACGCTACCACCCAATTTTATTACCTTTTGTTTGCTTGAAAGTACATGACAGACTGCTGCACATTACAATCAGTTCAGCTATCCAGAGAGCCACTCCTGTCGAATAGGCTGGCTTCTGAAAGGCTTACAGCTGCACCAATAAGTACTGGCTCTTACCAACTTTATCAAAGACGGATTTCAACAGTGACGAAAAACAGCTGTATCTTTCATTGAACCTTACAGCAGTATATGACACCATCTGTCTGGAAGAAGAAATTGCTCTACAAGCTCACTGAAGTAATCCCATACTTAATAATTTGCGACCTCATCGGCAACATACTCACCAATTACTATTTTAATGTATACCTGAAAGAGGACTGTAGCAGAACAAGGAAGCTGAAAAATGACCTGCAGCAGGGCTCAGCTCTTACATCACTACTGTTTAACCATTACATTTAAGACTTGCCCTCAACAGCATCACGTAAGCTCAATAATGCTGATGATATACAGTATGACCTTCATATATTATCATAGTAACTCTCAACATCTACTGTAAATAATGACAACTGACCTGTCATCTTTAAATAACTACAGCAAAAAGTGCTGCATTAAGCCAAGCATTACAAAGACCAAGGTTTCCTGCTTTCACTTTAATATTCCGCTGGCCAACAGACAATAAGTGTCATTTAACAGAATGATAACTGAAACACAATGTTAGCCCTACATACCTCGAGGTCACACTAGATAGACCCTGACGCACAAGGCTCACATTTTCAAAGTAGCTGCAAAACTGAAAACCAGAAATAACCTGATTTAGAAGTTGGCCTACATGGTGAACATCCGCCAGTCACTTCTGAACATCATCCTTGGTCCTAGTGTACTCAGGAGCAGAATATTGTGCCCCAGTATAGCTCAACAGTTAACACATCAAGGAAACAGACATAAAATTGAACACCACCATGAGAACCATCACAGTGCCTATTTACTCTGTACCTACTGAGTGGCTTCCCACCCTCAGTAACATCACCTCATTAGATCTGCAGAGAAAACAAGCTTTACTCAGTACAGTATAACTTTCGGGACTGTTGATAATGACTGAGGTCTTTGGAAACAAACTAAAACACCTGATTTGCAAACAGCTACAAAAGATCTAAAAGTTGAAAATTTAAAGACAAAAGAAACTATAAATCTAACCTGGAGAATATGATGGCTACAAATGAACTTGGATCAGCTTGTAACAGTATGAAAACCATAGCAGGATTAAGGAACAAAAATTATTCTTGTATTACACTGGAGGGTTTTAAAGCAGATAAGAGTAATTGACAATGCTCTTATTTTTTTTTTTACAATTGATTTAACACTCATGATTTTAGCAATGATATACAAGAATTGAGTGTGAACCTGGTAGGTGGTCAGCATTTTAAAACAAACAGAACAAAAAGATTTTGTAAGGGTTTTTCTTCTGTAAGATTAGGAAAGATTCTGGACCCTGACAACATCTGTAGTCGCGCCATTAAATCTTGTGCAAAACAGCTATGTTCTATATTTCATTACCTTTTTAATCAGTCTTTATATAAAAAACATGTACCAAAGATCTGGAAGGATCTGGAAACTCTTAATGATTTTAGGCCAGTGGCTCTCACATCTATCTTAACAAAATCATTTGAAAAGTGGACGGAGACACAAATCCTAAAGAAAACTGAACATGTACTGGATCTTATGCAGTTTGCTTACAGGCCAAATAGAGGAGAAGAAGATGCCACCATTACATTGTTAAACTTTGTCCTCATACATTTAGAAGGAAATGGGTCACATGCTAGATTTTTATTTAATGATTTTTTTCCACCTGCTTTTAACACAACTGAACCACAGATTTTAATCAGAAGGCTGTTAGGACAATTCAGCTTGGGGTATATATATAATATTGTGGGTTGAGTAATGAATTTTTTTTGACAAAGAGGATACAGAATGTAAGGGTGCTGAGCACTTTGTCCGGCCAGGTCTATTCTTCAACTGGAACTCCAGAAGGATCTGTGCTTTCACCCCTTTTATTTATCTTGTATATGAACATGTGTCAGAATAGGTAAGAGAACAGGATTCGTTTAAATTACGCAGATGATTCTGTTATTTTAAGTCTACACAAACAAAACTGACACTGATCACATTCCAATAGTGCAGGAGTTTTTTGAGTGGTGTAAGCAGTCCCATCTGCTGTTAAATGCATCTAAAATTAAGGAAATAACTGCTTTTTAGAAAAAATGGTAGTAATCATGAAGATATACGTATATTAATGGTCGAATTAGAGTGTATGTGACATTGTACAAACATTTGGGTACAATAATGGATTCTAAACTAAAATCTGAGACAAACTGCGAAGCTGTCTGCAAAATGTGTCTCCAGAAGCTGTTTTATTTGCAGATTGACAAAACCCTGTTAAGATTATTTTACCGTGCTTTTATTGCACGTGTTTGATCTTTCTCTCTTGTATCCTGGTTTGGAAATCTTTGTTTTAAACACAGAGGCGAAATAGAGCAACACTCCACCATCAACTGGTCATGCACAAGAGCTTCTCGCAAGATTTCTGACCATGGAGTCAGAAGTATAGTCAGAAGAGTAGCCCAAGAGCCAAGGACCACTCAGAAAGAGCTCCAGAAAGCCTTGGAGGCAAAAGGTACAATTGTTACAGAGAAAACAAAAGGCAACACACTCCACCGGCATGGCCTCTGTGCGTGCTCATCATGCAAAGAAAAGGCATGATGAAGCTTGGTTAAAGTTTGCTACACAATATTTGTACAAACCTATGAAATACTGCGAGAATGAAGTCTGGTCAGACAACACCAAAGTTGAACTTTTTATCTGTCATACTACACACCATGTTTGGTGGAGAAATGGCACTGCATGTCACCCGAAAAACATACCCACAGTGAAGTTTGGCGGTGGAAGCATCATGGTACTGGGCAGACTTCATGTAATTGAAGGAACAATGAATGGGGCCATGTACCAAGAGATTCTTGAAAAGAATCTCCTGCTATCCACAAGGATGATGAGGATGAGAAGTTGGTGCACCTTTCGGCAGGTCAACAATCCAAAATATACAGCAAAGGAAACTCTCAATTGGTTTCAGAGAAAGAAAATCAAGTTGTTAGAATGGTCAGGTCAATCACCTGACTTAAATCCAATTGAACAAGTGTGAAAGAAACTAAAGATCAGGGTTTACAAGAGGGTCCCCCAGAATCTTCAAGATTTAAAGTCAATCAATTTAGAAAAAAAAAAAATACACCTGAGCAGAGCAGGCGATTGGTTTCTTCATATAGGAAGCATCTTGAAACTGTCGTTACAATCAAAGACTTCCCCACCAAGTGTTAAATTAGCATGTTCAATACTTTTCCTCTGTGTCATTCCACTTTATTACACAGACCTTTAATTATGGCCTTTAATGTTATATTTGTGGATTTCTTGAGTTGATAACCAATGTCTGGTGAGAATGCCATGTGAATATCCTCATTGGAAATATATTTTCTGAAAAAAATACTGACGCGTTCAATACTTATTTCCCCCACAGTACATCGGCTTCTTTACTCATCCCAAAGACATACACGTTTGGTTGGCTGAGTAGTCTGAAGTAGCTCATGTGTGTTTCTATAAAGGGGCGTGGCGAGGAGGCTACCTGGTCGGGGACTCCTCTGGCCTTGCCGTTGACCGCTCAGGGATAACCTCACTTTTCGCGGTGATTTTTTAACTAGCAAATCTGTTTGAATACACCCACATCAAGTAAACTTTAAAGCACGACCGAAAACAACCTTGCAAAGGAATTGCGTAATCAAACTGCGCCCCGAGGCCGCTCCACTGTCGAACGTCGCGATATAAAATCCAGGGTAAATAAAATAAATCAATTTGTCATTATTATAAGTAATCTAAAAATGCAAGTGTTAACAATTCTGAAAATGCTAAAGGTATTAAAAAATAAATTGGAAACTGCCAGCTACAATCATAAAAATTAAGGCTATACAGTTCTTTTTCTCGTACTGAATATAATTTAACAATCAGCGCACAAAGATTAAAAATACTGTTACAAAAACGCAACGGAATTTTTGATTATACACTAATGATGCTGACAATAAAGCTCTAAATTATTTACATTTTTTTATTCGTCGCCGACAGTCGCGTAATAGCCTACAACATTCTGCATGAACACAAGTCGTATACGCCTTAAAATAATACAGAACTGACCATTAACTTTAACGATAAGAATTCGACTGCATTTGTACCTTAAAGTGATATCCTCTATTCAAATAGAGATTCCCGGCAGAGCGTGATGCAAGCTCGGTGTCTCCTTCTTTTATATCAAAAGATGTGGGCGAGGCGTTTTTTAATATTGCTATCAATTCACATTACTTCTCCGAACAGCAATTTCACGATGCAAAATAAGATGAGAGTCGTTTTTAACAGCTACCCTGGCATACTAAAGTACCTCAAATACAACATATGTATCTCGTCATATTGCCTTCCGTAATCGTTACTACTCCGTTGCAACCTGGGAATTGTAGTTTAATATGAGCGTCAACTTTTTTGCAAACTTTATTTATACTCATAATTCAATATCTTCTCCAACCTGCTCATCCAATTGATCTGATATACATTATTAATTTCCGACCTCGGAACTAACAATAAAAAATACATAAACCTATATTAAAATGTGAAAAAAATTCAGGTTAATAAAATTTTGCAAAATAAAAAGTTTTGACTTTCTTTAACAATCTATTAAAATTAGTACCTTTCTTTCATAAATGTTACTAGATGACCCCCTATAACATAATCTATAAACATACTGTATATACATTTTCTAACCTGCCTATAAAGTTCAACTGTGTGCTCTGTATTAGCCTGGGGCCCCATACAGGGTTGATTCCTGATGGTGACTGAGATGGATGCCCATGCTAAGAGAATTTATTTACCTTAAACTATAAAATAGTATTATTCAATAAAGAATTTATCTATATATAGTATACTTTACCTAATTTATTAAATTTCCAAATAATTGCTTCCCTCAATATAATAAAACAACTAACATTTATTAATATATTTCAAATGATTATATCCTTAATGTTAATTATTCGTAATTATAAATCATGGTACTTATAAATAACGTAAGCATGCATCTTATTATTTTCTTTTAGTGAACATTACTACAACTACTACTACTTCCTCTTCCTCATTGCACCTTGGCATTTGTAATACTAAGTCAACCATCAACCTTTTATTTACACTATTAAACTAATACAATTTTAAATAATTTCAATAAGATTAAAGCTGCCGATTTTTGTGTTTATAATTAAATCAGTAGGTATTAGTGTTGGATGTGCAATCCTCTTACATTGCTGTGATTTCGTCACTCCTGCAGATAATAATGACAGCAGTCGGTCAGGTTACAGATACTCATTCATTCACAGGTTTGGATCTCACTTATTCAATCAGTTCTGGACACTGTAGAAAAACAGTTCTATAGATCTTCAGACTACCAGTTGCAATTCTGTACTAGGAAGATAAAATGTAGCTATGAATGAACCTATTGAAAAGTCACTTTAAGTATTCAAAACATGTGAGTAGAAGTAAACTGTTATTAGAAATTAACCAAGATGTGTCAAATGGATTCTCAGTGTAACACCTTACCCAGGAGTGAGAAGTGCCACATACATCACAGGTCTCAAATAAGGACAGATGTTTTATTAACTATCCCCTCTGTCACACAAGGGATGGATTATCAAAAGAAGAATACAGAGTATCAAATAAACCTGAATGGAAAATAAGCCCTACCTGGGTCTTGCTTCACAGGTCCTGGTTCTTAACTATCAGGTGAAATAGTTTTCCCACGTGTCCACAGCCTGAACACAGTAAATCAGAAAATGAAAAATTGTCTCTTAATCACCTTCCACAGTTACTGCTTGCTTATTTCCTTCTTTAAGCCTGACCACACTACCTTGATGCCAATCAAAACCTGGCCCCAACTTACAGCCAGACCCCAAGCTCAATAACATCCTGGCAGGTATTGACATTCAGTGGTAATCCTTGCACCTACTCCTGAGGTCACACACAACATCTGAAAATCCAGAGGTTGGCGCTACCCCAGAATAGTCCTTCTGTGGTGTCTACAGGTATCTTTGCAGTCCTGAGCCCTTATTCAGAATTATAAGGCCAACAAACGCTTGATAGCTCCCTGACTGACTGATTCAAACAATGTGGTACAGGGTTCTACCTATCCCAAATGAAAACTTTTGCTTTACATCTGTTAGTTTGAGGAAGTACTCCTGGCAGTTCCTTTTGAGCTCTTACTTTAGAGTCTTTGTCGTAAATATTTCCAGGGCATCTTTTAAACACAAACAGCATGCTGTACCCATTTACTCACACTAACATTGGCGGAATGTTCCAGTGGCCAATGTGGGATATTTTTCTAAAAGCACAGACTCTGAAAACCTTGTCTCTGTCAAGCCTACTCTAGTGGCTCTTCTAGATCTGGAAAACCCTTCATTTATTTATTTACACTTACTTCAGTTGAAGTAAAAATAGCATCTTGCAAACAAGCTGAAGGCTCAACATGCCCTAATGGGAGAATTTGGAAATGGATTAATGTTTGGCATCTAAAGCTATTGTAAAGGTTATAAAAAGAATGTTCAATAATAAAATATCCTTCTTTTGCTTTCACTATGAATCTCTTTCCTATTTATTTATTCTTTTACCAGTTCATTCATGCATTCATTTTTATTCTGCTACACATTTCTGGAATGGATGAGTAGTAACATTCTCAAAATAAATATGGAAAAAACAGGAATCTTAGTGATTGGCAAACATGGATATATTGAGGGCATTAGAAATAAACTTGTTCCCTTAGGTTTAAAAATCAAGGCAGCGGTAAATAATTTAGGGATAATCATTGACTGTCTTAAACTTTAAATCGAATATTAACCAGATTATGAGGGCTGCATTTTTTCACTTAACCTTCACGTAACTGGAGTTTTTTTGTTTTTTGTGTCCTCCCGGCCATCTGATCTTACCTTGTTTTGCTTTATCTTATTTGTTTTTCTTTTCTTGTAACTTTCTCTTTGTCGTGTTGTGAAGCACTTTGAGCCACATTGTTGTATGAAAATGTTCTATATAAATAAATGCTGTTGTTGGATATCTGGATCCACCCTAGGCACGCATTGCACACAATTTAAGAACCCATCCTGAATGGGATGCCAGATCATGACAGGGCACACTCATTTATACTGTGACAATTTAGTTTCCCATCAGGCTAACCTTCTGAGGAACAACATTGCCTCATAATAATATTACTTAAAAAATGGATTGGTACAGAATAGTTAACACAGAACCCTCCCTTGGTTCGACTTCTGACCTATTCATCTTGTGGATTATGCATATTTTTTCATATCTATGTGGGTTTTCCTCTGGGTGCTCCCATCTTCATCCAGTGTCCCAAAGGTATGCAAATTAGGTTAAGGGGTGATTTAAAATGAAGTTGTATACATGAAACTGTGTATAGACTTAGACTGAGTGGCACTCTTTGTCCATGGTGGATACATAAATTGTGCCCAATAACTGCTAACATAGGAGAAGACTCCCTTCAACTTCTTAATGGACTAAATGTATTCATAAAATAAGTAGGTTGTTTATATTTTTATTAAATTAACTTTATTCATAATGAAGATCATTGCATACTTTAAAATATGTTCTTACCCTTGTCCTAAATTATGGATTAACTGAATGTGGATTGATTTTTCATATTTCCAAATATGATTAATAATCTATTTATGTTTGTAGAACTCTTAATACAAACAAGTAAAAAGCAAAGGATACATAACACCACAAACCAAAGAATCATGAAATTAATGGATATTTTGTAAACTATAATATAAATAATTGAATTATACTAAATACCTGAACATGTGACCCTGTATTGAAATAGGAAGCCTGTTACAGAAGCTTGTTCTTTTGTAACACACCATATAAGAACAGTAGAAGCTTTCACCAAAATGTTATAGGTAGGACTAGTTGTTTTCTTTGAGAATACCAGCACATAAGATTTGTTTCTGTTGATTTCCAGACCCTTGTTATAACGTTCCTCCACTACAACATCCATGAGTTTTTGTTCTTCATCGGTTAACAGCACTGTATCATCTGTGTACTGCAGATTGTTGATGTTCATGCCAACAACCTTTATCTCTTCAAGCTCTCTGATATACCACACCATCATTTCTATATATAATGAATAAAGATCAGGAGACAAGACTCAACCTTGTCTTGTTCCTCTCTTCACTTCTGTGTACTCACTAATAAGTCTGTTCTAACTTATAGCAGCTTCCTGATCCCAATATAAATTCTTTAATAGTTCCAAGTATTGTCCATCCACATGGACATATTCAAGCATTTCAACTAATGGCTCATGCCTCACAAGATCAAATGCTTTCACATAATCTATAAAACATACATAGATATCTCTCCGCATTTCCATAGTTCTTTCTGCTAACATCATGAAAACAAAAATCACATTTCTTGTTCCATTATCTGGCATAAATCTATATTGTTCTTCTGACACTTCTCCAACCGTTATTTCGCACAGCCTGTTTAAGAACACCTTAAGTATCACTTTGGTTAGCTGACTCATGAGACTAATAGTTTGATTTAGTTCACACTTTGTTGCACCTGGTTTCTTTGGAATAGCAATAAATATAGATTTACATCTCTTTTGGAAAATAACCCTCCTCATAAATCGTATTTGCCAACTGACTAATATATTTAATACCAAACTCATCAAAACCTGTCATGAATTTCTGTGACTATCCCCATCTGGTCCAGCCACCTTCCCTTTTGTAATACTATTGAAAGCCTTCTTTACCATCATCTTCCAATATTGGACACCCATCTGTCTTCTTTATTTTAGGTAGGTTACTACGATTATCACTGAATAGCTTTGTAATATACTCTTTCAATTGTTGCAGGATCTCTTCTTGTTCCATGATGACTGAACCATCTTTTGCATCTATACATCCCACTGTCACTTGTTTCTGTTGATTGAGTAAGATCAGATAAACGCAATCTGGAGAAGTGAAGTTACAGGATGCAACCTTCATCTTCTCAGGATTGGAAAAAGAACATGCATGTTGGGTTGGAGTGGTAATAGCTGCAAGAATGGTGGGAAGCCTGAAGGTGTATTGGGCAGTTTCTGACAGAGTGCCAGACCTGATATTAGAAAACTGATTTTTTGTGCAGAATTTGATGATATGGTAAATGACCTGGAATGATCGACTTGGCTATCATTCAAAGAAGTAATTTCTATGTTTTTAGTAAACAGTAAAGAGCCAATTTATTAAGACATTGTGAAAAATGTATTAATTAAATTTAAGAAATTGGGTTGAAACATGAGCCTCAAAGTTACATTTTTACAGTTGCATCTGGAATGCAGTGAGTGAAGAGGACAGTGAAAGATTTCATTAGGATATCAAGGACATGGAAAGTGGGTACCAGAAATGTTGGGATGTCAGTATTAAGGTGGGCTACTGCTGGATGATTTAAAGGGGGCACACCAGAAAAAGTGTACAGATAATGGGCCAACTAACAAAGTTTTGGATCTAAAAAACTTCCAAGCAACAAAAACTAGACAAATTATATGTAAATCAAAGAATATGTATTTTTTTTCTTTATATAGATATTTAAAAATATTAGATTGACTACATATTTTCATGTTAAATTGATTTTGAACAGTATTGCATACATGAATAAAATGTGTGATTTGTTAAATATTAATTAAAATTATTTTCAATTTAATATCTAAATGTGACATGATGGAAATTTCTAATTTTTATTGTGTTCATGAATGTAAATAAAAATAACTATTCACAATTAAAACCATTTTATGAGTTTAATTTTACTAATCTGTGTAATCGATGACAAGCTGATTTAGTCACTCTTAAAGTAAGTACTTTTTTACTCTGATAGCGCTAGCAAATTTTCAGGAAATTTTTTCCTGGACCTCACACTTACCATTCTTTACGTTCAAGTAAATTACAGTATTTTAAAATTGTGCATACTTTTCGTTAAAACTATAATTTTCTAGATGTAGCATTTTAACATTACAAGCCTTTTTTTAAACAGATTAAACGAAGCACACAAACAAACCGGAACTTGCTTCATATTACTTCGTGTGTACGGGGGGTTATATATATGTTACACTCATTGTGTTTCCAGTAGTTTCTACAGCAAAGAGGTTAAAAGGAGCCGGCCAGTCGCGAGCTTTCTGGAATAGAACGTCAAGACTAATCGCAGGCGGCACTGATTGCCGGTGAGCAGCACTGCAGCGACTCGTTAGAAATAAGTCACAATATTTACATTTTTGGATCGACGATTCCAGATTATTTTTATACTTGTTTTTGTAGGTTTTATTTGTAATTATTTTTTTTTAATTTCTCGGATTGCCGGTGTTATGGCTAAGTGGGGAGAGGGGGATCCTCGGTGGATTGTGGAGGAACGAGCCGATGCTACCAACGTCAACAATTGGCACTGGTGAGACTTTAACACTAACTCTTGTTAAATGTTATATATGTATTTTGAATGTTATAATTATAAACTTATCACGTCTGTTAATTTTATAACCAGGATTCTGCTAAAGGTGCGATTACGCTGTCATTTACACCATCCTCCTTTTAAAGCGCCATGTTCTGACTCTGTCACACTAAAACGGTGTTTGATTGCTATTAACGACAGCTTCCAGTTCTTGATGGTGGGCACATCACGTTAGAAATTTCCGTGTTTGAACACTTTGATAGTATGTAGAAGGCATTTGACTTTTTATCGTTAAAGTTAAATGCTTATGTGTCTCAATATTAAATGTGAACGGCTCATCACTGCCGGTAGTACATTGGGCAAGTTTTTAGCCGGCACGCATTCCGGAATGTTCCGCAAAAAAAGAACGTGCTTGTGCTTTTAAACTAATTTTTTTTTTATAAAAAATATTTTTCGTATTGTGTTAAATACAGTCACCAGAGATGATCAAAATTATAGCCTTTGAAAAATATTTTTTTATGTAGGTGTAATGTATTTCAAGTCGAAGTTTACTTCGTGGCGGAAAAGACCTCGTATCTTAAGTGATGACAACCAGCGTCATCAAAGCTACATCCAACTTCTGATGTAGCAACGTTAAATCCGTTGGTTAGCGGGAGTTTGTTGGAATTGTGCCTCACCGGGTGTTCCTTGTCTGCTTACTGAATATGGTCTTGGATTTGGTTCCTCGCTCGAATAACCAATGGCGAACTTCAGAGCTAATATTGAGGCGTAGCTCTTTTTCCTATTGGTGTTTGACCAGAACTGTGCATTCAAACGTCGTAATAATTTTAGCCAGCATACGATCTTGACATGTGGGGACCCTCCGATAGTAAATAAAGGTTCAGGTTATAATTATCTAAATGTATTGGTATGAAACTACGGCCCACAAGTTAGACAGTGATTCAGTCTTATTAATAACAAAAGGGAGGAGACAGCCCTAACGTGCCTGTTCTTTTTTTAAACACATGGGCAGCTAGTGGCCTAAAAGCCATTGACTTTCATAGGTCGTTTATGAACTCTGAAGTGGTTCATGGAATGGCGTGTAACCTACAGTACCTTGAAGCTAGAGTTTAAAAGGTTGCCTGTAGTAGCAAGCAAGTCTAGAGGTTAAGAACGCTTTAGAGTAAATACTGAGCCAGGAAGATGGACCGTGGAACTTTTGTCTTGTCACATAGAAATTGTATTATGTTTATTAAGCTTCTACCTTTTGTGTGTTTTAACAAATTTGAATTTATATGTGTACCAGTTCTGTATTTAGTATAATCTATACTTGTATTTTAACTGAAAATTGTTCCCCACACTCTATGCCTGCAATCGGTGAAGAGCTCTATACAAAAATAGCGGTATTAAACCAAAAGTACACACTTTAGCTATTATTGCTTCCCCTTCATAATTCATCCCTTGTATGTACTTAATAATCTTAATTTTTTGGGAAAATTTTGAACTCTTCCTGCACAGTTCAATCTGTGATAGTGATAACAGTAAGATGGAACATGCATCATCCATTCATTCATTTTCTAAACTTGCTTATTTAATAGATTAACAGGAAAAGTCCCCACTCAACCTAATATTACTTTTTGTTGGAGGTGGGAGAAAAAGTGGGGGACCCAGAAAAACATACTATTAAAATAATATGATGATATAAAGTTGGTATATTTCTAATTAGTTCTCAAAATAGTGTACAGAAACTACCTAAGATGCCAGTAATGTTGACCACGCAGCAAATGAACAGCTTATTATCAAATCAGGCATCCTTTTACATTGACACAGCATGAACAAAAAAAAAAAAAAAATTTAAAATACAAGTGTACCTAGAAACCACATGCATTTTAAGAATCTCAGACTTTATGCTAAATCTAAAGTAACTTTTCATTCTATGTAATTGGCTGAAAAGGGATATTCAAAGAATTTTGTTTTTAATGATTTGTGTAAGCAATCTGTTAACAGTAACTTGCCACTCATGCACACATTCCCATGCTCTCATCTCGCTGGGATAACTTGGAATGCCAGGTAACCTAATGTATATGCTTTTTGGTGAGGAAGTGCAAACTTCACATGTATGGCAAGTAGATATCAGGCAGTAAGTTAACTGCTGCTCCAGTGTGCTGCAACAATTACATTTATTCATGTTTCTCACAGAAATCCATCTAATGCAAACAAAAATATGTGGCATACTAAAGAAGACATCCATCGATTCATCCAACTTGCTATATTCTAACTACAGGGCCATTTGGGTCTGCTGGAGCCAATCCCAGCCAACACAGGGCGCAAGGCAAGAAATTAACCCTGGGCACCACAGGGAGAACTCGCACACACACCAAGGACACACTAGGGACAATTTAGAATCGCCAATGCACCTAACCCGCATGTCTTTGGACTGTGGGAGGAAACCCACGCGGACACAGGGAGAACATGCAAACTCCACGCAGGGAGGACCTGGGAAGTGAACCCGGGTCTCCTGTGAGGCAGCAGCACTACCCACTGCGCCACCATGCCACACCTAAAGAAAACAACATGGTTGTGTTAATCATGAAATTTTTTTGCAACCAAACTGAATGCAACTGTTTTTCATTAACATAACATTCTGAAACCCACTTGATTCAAATCAACATTAGCCATCACAGGCTACCCTGGCAGAACTGAGGATAAGACTGTAACTGTCCTTGGATGTGGCATATTACCTTTTTGGAAGGGTAAAACCATTGTATTGGAGAAACCCAAAAGGTCCAGTGTTGTAGTGTAGGATTCAAATCCATTAAACTGGATTCATGAGGCAGCATCACCTACTGCTACACCTGTAAACTACCCCATTCAAACAAAATGTACAATTTTTTGTTTCTTTTCTTAAATACAGATGACCTAGAACATTCTTAACCGGCAGTCACAGGACATGACAGATTCAGTGAGCCAGGTGGGCTTGGTGGGTGGCAAGTCTGTAACTCTATCCGCAAAGTAATGCATTCCAAGAAAGAAAAAAAAAAACTGCACACCATTTACCTTAATTTATTCCCCATACTGATTAATAGCAAGAATTACATCATTAATCACATGGTGTCATGCATAATTAGTACACAGTTGTTCCTTTATTAAACACTTAAAACAAGGTGAAACATTTGGTTGATCTTTGCATCTGTGGTTTCACCCTGCCATTTGTCTTTTCTCTAAGATTGTATCCTGACCATTGTGTTTGTACCCCTTACACGTGCAAACAACTTTTTTTTTTTTTTTTTTTTTTAAATAAACTTTATCTAATGAGATTTTCTACAAATCCCTAACAATGTTGTACTGCTCTGGGTGATCCTGTCTGTTTATTGTAACAGATTTGCACATTATCATGTATCCCTGTCTAACAGTTGACAAAGTAAATGATTACAAGACTAAATGTTTGCATAAATTTCTCAGCAGAGCACAATAATTAGCCCAAGCCAATTGGTAAACATTCTAATCACATTAGCATTGTGCCAAATAATTAAGATGAAAAAGGGAAATGCACACAATAGTCAAATCTAATTTTCTAAGGGTGTATTTTATCACAGAATGTTAAAATATTTGTATTATATGCCCCTAAAAGTTATAACTGATGTCACAGACTTCATTCACATAATAATCTTAGCAAGTCAGACAGTCATGGCTTGCTCCCATGATCATCATTCTTGCAGTGTGATTAGCCCTGCAGCTCTGTCCAACCAGTCTACTGCTCACACCAACACAATTGAAGATTTTTTTTTTTTCCCCTTCTTTTTTAGTTGATCTTAATTTATAGGAGCAGGCTTGTGTGTGTTTGAGAGATTAAAATCATTAAGTGCTCACCCAAAAGTGCATATAATGCAGTCTCAAGGAATAATGAACACCAGTGTTTGGACCATAACAGAATAGAAAAAAGGATAAAAAGGGCAGAGATTGCAGCTGAATTCGCTGTACCTGTAAACCTTTTGTATGGGCACCAGTTCTGCCGGCAACATGTTTTTGGCATTCTGTAAAAGGGGCAAAATCGTTTTACTTTATACATGGGAAAACTACTAGAAAGTCTTTGCACTTTTGTTTAATCTGATATATCCTGCAATAGCTAGTTATGTAATCTGACATCCTCCGGTAACAAAGTCAGTAAATGCACTCCTCATATTTGACTCTTGCACTGATCAGAAGTTGTGTAATGTGAAATTGGCTTAACATGCACCTTAAGAATATCTGAGAGAACGGCCACAGAAATGACAAGAAGATAGAAACTTGACACAAGCTGGGGTTCAAAATGAGCTGTGGAGCAGTGTTAAAAACCACTGCACTGTTTTGGTGCTGCTGGTAATAGCAATGCAAAGTTTTGTAAATAACCAAAACAGTCATTTTGTTTGTTCAACATATATACTTAAGTAGTCATAATCACATATTCTTTTTTTGTGATAAATAGAAACAGCATGTACTTTTGGGTGTAGGTCAGGTAGTACAGTCATATGAAGCCTGCATAATAATCTACTCTACTTTCAACAAAAAAGATAACGCTGGTATGTCTCATTTCCTAGGGACATCTGAGTACTGGGGTGTTTTCCGAACAAAGATTTTTAGTGAAGCAGTATTTAGTTGTATGAAATTAAATCAAATGTGAAAAACTGGCAGTGCACAAATTTGGGTACCCTTGTACCTTTGCTGATTTTAATGCATGTAACTGCTCATTACTGATTACTTGCAACACCAAATTGGTTGGATTAGCTCGTTAAGCCTTGAACTTCATAGACTGGTGTGTCCAATCATGAGAAAAGGTATTTAAGGTGGTCAATTGCAAGCTGTGTTGCCCTTTGACTCTCCTCTGAAGAGTGACAGCATGGGATCCTCAAAGCAACTCTCAAAAGATCTGAAAACAAAGATTGTTCAGTATTATGGTTTAGGGGAAGGCTACAAAAAGCTATCTTAGAGGTTTCAACTGTAAGAAATTGAATCAGGAAATGGAAGGCCACAGGCACAGTTGCTTGTAAACCCAGGTCTGGCAGGCCAAGAAAAATACAGGAGCGGCATAGGCGCAGGATTGTGAGAATGGTTACAGACAACCCACAGATCAACTCCAAGGACCTGCAAGAACATCTTGCTGCAGATGGTGTATCGGTACATCGTTCTGCAATTCAGCACAATTTGCACAAAGAACATCTGTATGGCAGGGTGATGAGAAAGAAGCCCTTTCTGCACTCGCGCCACAAACAGAGTTGCTTGTTGTATGCAAATACTCATTTAGACAAGCCAGATTCATTTTGGAACAAAGTGCTTTGGACTGATAAGACAAAAATGAAGTTATTTGTTCATAACAAAAAGTGGTTTGCATGGCGGAAGAACACCACATTCCAAGAAAAACGCCTGCTACCTACGGTCAAATTTGGTGGAGGTTCCATCATGCTGTGTGGCTAGTTCAGGGACTGGGGCTCTTGTTAAAGTCGAGGCTCAGATGAATTCCACCCAATATCAACATATTCTTCAGGATAATGTTCAAGCATCAGTCACAAAGTTGAAGTCATGCAGGGGTTGGATATTCCAACAAGACAATGACCCAAAACACAATTCGAAATCTACAAAGACATTCATGCAGATGGAGAAGTACAATGTTCTGGAATGGCTCTCACAGTCCCCTGACTTGAATATCATCAAAAATCTATGGGATGATTTGAAGCAGGCTGTCCATGTTGGGCAGCCATCAAATTTAACTGAACTGGAGAGACTTTTTTTTTTTTTTTTTTTTTTTAAATGGAAGAATGGTCCATCCAGAATCCAGACAATCATTAAAGGCTATAGGAGGCGTCTAGAGACTGTTATGTTTGCAAAAGGAGGCTCAACGAAGTATTGATGTCATATCTCTGTTGGGGTGCCCAAATGTATGCACCTGTCTAATTTTGTTACGATGCATATTGCATATTTTCTGTTAATTCAATAAACTTATTGTCACTGCTGAAATACTACTGCTTCCATAAGGCATGTCCTATATTAAAAGGAAGTTGCTACTTTGAAAGCTCAGCCAATGATTAACAAAAATCCAAAGAATTAAGAGGGGTTCCCAAACTTTTTCATATGACTATGTATTGTCTTGTTACCAAAGCACATGTGGGTGTGTGGTGTTTTTTTTTTTTTTTTTTGGGAGTAGTTTGGTTAAAGGTATATTCTTTTGTGCTTCTGTATAACTTCAGGACAGAAAGAGATGCCACCAACTGGTCATCAGATAAAATTAAGGAACTTTTATTGGCGGTGCAGGTGCAGAATGAAAATGGGAGCTGCGAAGTTACTGAAGTCAGCAAAGTGGAAGGAGAAGCTTCTATCAACAATCGAAAAGGAAAACTAATTTTCTTTTATGAATGGAATATTAAGATGACCTGGACTGGTAAGCATACTGTGCTGAGCTTTGAAAATTAAATAAATAAAAACTATGCTAAAGAAGGTTAGTTCATTAGAAGTATTCTGTTTGCATTTGAAAGCCACATTCAAGTTTTCATCAAGTAAGTGATCACTCAGTAGGCTTTAAAATACATTATAACAGTGTGACATTGTAAGGAAATGAGAGACTTGCAAAATTAATGTCTTCAGTAAGAAGTCAATTACAGGCCTATTGAGTTCTTTTACAAAATATAACCCCTTTACTACAGAATATTATTCAAGCTAGGGAAAAACATTGGCGAATATTTGTTTAGATTTATGATCACAGCAAGTCAATCCGTGTAACACTGTTGCTAGATATAATTCAGCTTATAGCTACAGAATAAGTACCTTATTTTCAGTTAATATAAATTGCCCAGGGAAATTATCTTGAGAAATACAATACTTCTCAAATATGTCTTTATAAAAATTGTCAAATTGTGTAAATTCAGCATAAAGGTTGATTTTTTTAGTAAATTCTTCTGCTCTTAAAGAGATTAGTTTTTGAAGAATGATTAGCAAAAAGCTTCCCCAAGTCCTTTTAAAAGCCCAAACATCACCAGACTTGGTTAATCCGGTTCTGGGTTGCAGGGGCCTGTGTAAACATTACACCGAACGTGTCCAAGATGGAAATCCAACCCCAGGACTTGGGATTGTGAAGCAGCAGTGTTTAAACACTACACCTTTTTTTACGAGAAATGCTGTACTCCTAAGATGGCCAACCATCAAAGGTAAAAACACCTTTTCAGTCAGAGTGGCAGCAAAACATTACATTCAGATAGCCTATGATGAGGGTCAAGCATTTGGGGCCTTATGCATAACGCCGTGCGTAGAACTCGCACTATAACATGACGTAAGCACAAAAGCCGAAATGTGCTTACGCACAGAAAAATCCAGATGCATAAATCTGTGTATTCGCCAACTTCCGCGTTCTTCCGCTACATAAATCCCGGTCAGCTTGAAAAGTAACGCTTGTGCACGCGCCTGCTGTCCCGCCCCAACTCCTCCCAGAATTAACGCTTCTTTGAATATGCAAATCAATGTAAATAGCCCTTAAGCTCAGTGTTCTGTGAAAAGACAATGGGAAAAGCAAGAGGGGAAAATGGAAGAATTTCAGCGAATACCAAGTGGAGGCAAGGAAAAACGTACTATTTGTTGGTTTACACAGTGGTATAAACAACAAAAGGAAGCTGATCGACTGACATAGTGTGTCGGAGAAACTCGAAAGCTAATGTTCACAAAGTCGCATAGTGCCCGAAATAAAAAAGAAGTTGTCCGATATCAAAGTCGCCGTGAAAAGGCAAGTCGTACCCCACCATCTGAGTGTCATATGAAAGCTTATTAGGGTACGGAGAGAAAAAAAAAAGGCTCACAGTGGGGGAAAAAGCACGTAATGTCAACTTCAATGTTGAAATTTCTACTTTAATCACGTAGTTTATTTTGTCATTAAAGTAGAAGAACATCATAAACTTCATCTTAAAATCGTTTAACCAGTTTCTCAAATCGCATCGTAATTAAAGTAGCACGTTAAATGCTTTGTTTTGTATGTGTTCTTCTATGTGCTCTATGTGTGTGAATCACTACGTGCTTCTTAAACCGGCTTTCTCTTCCTCCAACAGGACACAGAATCCATTACATTCGTGATATTACAGCTCTCTGAATAACTAAAATACTGAGATGTATACATGATATCATTTTCATGATGATAGGAGTTAAAGCACGTTATTAAACATGGGAACATGGTGGCGCAGTGATTGTGCGCGACCTTCGATGAAATAATTTATTGCAGCAGTACTAGGGGGCGGCTCTAGGCTCCTGGCGGCCCTGGGCAGAGAAAGAATCGGTGGCCCCTTCGCCCGCCAATGTCAATATGGTATTTTATGCACGGTGGATGGCCACGTCCGTTGCGGACAGTGCGTAGCTGCTTCGTGTTCATGACACAAGTGTTTAACTTTTGCTGAAATTTGCCACTGTGTTTTTAGCTGTGTCGTTATTTTCTCTTTCTGTTTTATATTCAATATATATTGGTGTGGTGGCCTCTGGGATTTGTCGGCCCTGTGCAGGTGCACAGTTTGCACATGCATAAGACCGCCCCTGCAGTACTGTCTCTTTCAAACATACCAACCGTCAATTCCTGTCCTTCCTTTTCTTTCTCCAAGTAACCGATCGCCACACAATCAGCTCTGTAATAGACATTAAGCCATCTGTAGCTTATAAGCTTATATATTATAAGCTTATAATGCCGATTTCTTCAAAATCTTTAAGGAACATTGAAATACCTTCGTAGTACATGTTTAATTATCCTATCCTTTACACCAGTCCCAGTGAAGCATACAGTGCGAGGCAGGAACAATCCGTGAGCGGAGCGCCAGATCCTTGCTAGCGTAGCAACACCGTGTCCTTTAATTATTAACAATATAGATTATTTAAATGAAGTTAGTTTTATCTGTATAATAAACGTATATTGCTGCATTTCATCTTAAAAATGATATAGTCACCATATGTAAATACGCGCTTTATAAAGTGGCTCAGGTTGTGCAATATTATAACTGTAGTGCAAGTTTACAGTGAGGTGATTGTACTTATAAGTAAACAGTTCTACAAGGAGCAGTTGACTGAGTGCGTTTAGAGCTCTTGGGATGAAACCGTTTCTGAAACGCGAGGTATGTACAGGAAAGGTTTGAAGCGTTTGCCATGTGAGAAGCAGTTCAAATAGGAAGCATAGCTGAGGCAGCGTGTGCTTGATGCTGTATACCAATAATTCTCTTTACGATCAGCTGCTCCGAGTGGTGCAGTGAGAGTAATATGGAAAAAGATGATCTGCTGTGGCAACCCCTAACTGGAGCAGCTGAAAGAAGGTGCAGTGAGTAACAACGTTAAAGCGGTTATGGTATTTGGAATAGGTTGACCATTCCGTGGACCATTATATTGTTACTGGTTAATTACAATCAGATGCATTAAACTAATAAACAATATGCGGTTAATTTCAGTGTATTTATAAAGCCGCATCAGGGACATGGATCTGAAAAAGAAAGATAAACCACACAGGAACAGTAGCACTGCTTTGACGCTGGGTGCCGCCAGTCTGCAAAACCGAGCAGAGAACTTGCGTACGACAGGGTATGAGGTACCGTGGAAATGTGCGTGGCTTTACACCAAGTTTAGATTTTATACATTGCGATTTGAACATGGAAACGTTCTTACACAACATTTTTGTCCGTACGCACCATTTATACATTAGGCCCCTGGTGTTTTACTCAAAATGTCATTCAGTAACCAAAACTTTAAATTCAAATATAACTGTAAAGTCTTAGTCAAAGACCACTGTTTGTGCAGACTGAAGAGTTACACTTATTCTACACTTAGTAGTTGCCATGCCTTATATATATATTACATAATATTTGTAATAGCTGAAAGACCAGGGACAAATGTTCATGTTAAAAAGTTTAATAATATTTGACAAGAAACAAAAAAAAGTAATTCATCTTGAAATGTTAAGATAATTTTATACTTCTCACAAGCTTTATTTTGTGCAATACTGGAACTCCTGTATAATGAAATGTGCATTATAGAATCAAAGCTTTCTAAACATTATTGTTTAAAAACTTAATTAGAAGGAGAATTGGACTAAAGAATGGAAGCCCATTCCACACCAAACATGTTAATGTATGACATATAAAGTGAGATCACCTACAATCTAAAATACATATTGTGAACAAAAATTGTATATTAAGTTTGCTTTTTAGCTTTAATCACCTAAATGTCAATTTGCACTTATTGTAAACACCTTTTCTCTCTTTAACAGGAAAATCTTCATCTGGAATAAAATACAAAGGGCAAGTGGAAGTTACCAATTTGTCAGATGAAAATGAACTTGATGAACTAGATGTAAGCATTCTTATTAAAACTTTGAGTATAAATATTTATAAATGTATTAATAAGTTGAGCTTGAGGTCTTTTGTAAGCATTTTTCACTCCTCTAAAGTAATTTTTAAGTCTGAAAACCAAACAAACCTTTCAAAATATGTATTCCCATTTATAAAGTACCAACAAAAGGCACTTGTGTTCTTGTTTTGCTTTGTAAATTTTAAATATACAAGATAATTCTGTTTATGATGAGGTGGTTGGGAAGCACAGGAATAAGTACCTTACAGTAGGTACAAAGTCTAACTTTGTTGGTGTTATAATGCTTAAGAAAAAGGTTGAGGTTTTAAAGCATGATTTAAAAAGAACTACTGATGGAATGGATAGGTCTGCACTACAGGGCAGGCAAGAGCTACACAAAAGCTAAACATACATAATAGTTCCTTGAAACAAGGAGAAGAAATCGGGCGCAAGGAGCTGAAATAGTAGCCTTTTAGTTTTAAAACTTAATGTCTTCGCCACTGGGAAGATGGATTGCTTACTTAGCTATAGTAAAACCTTTTTTTCTGTCAGTGCAATCTTTTAAACTTTAATTAACAGAATCACACTATAGCATTTACATGCATTTAATGTAAATGAATGTTTTCAGATTGACTAGAATATCATATTTTTAAATTTGCTTGGTATTACAAACATTTGTGCAGAATTCTTATGCTGAACTTTGTATGATTTTTCTTAAACCTT
>JANRMT010062797.1:22918614-22995300 GCA_026402145.1 Polypterus bichir lapradei | reverse complement strand
GTTGATGCCAGAGTAAGCTCTAGATCAGTGAGCAGTGGAAAGGGTGGTAGCCCATAGCAGGGCACTTCTACTGATTCTTATTTGGAGAGAAAAAGTGCCACATTGCCCTTTGTATAGTATTTACATATAAAGAATGTTGATTTGGGTAGTAGTGTTGTTGTTTTTTTTTTTTTTTTTTTTGTATTGCTAAGACAATATCAAATTGAAATGTTTGTAATTTGCCTAATTGCTTTTTCAGAGTTTACACAAGGTATGATATTGCCAACAATGAATGAAAACCACCAGAATGCAGCAAAAAATGAACATAACGACATACATAAGGTAACAATTGATTATAATGTATCCTTTGTAGTATGATTATTAGCTATAATTTGCAAGATGTGATGGGAGCAAAAACCTTGGAATTACAGTCTCTGGAGCTGTGAAACAGAAGTACTAACCAAAGGAACCACAATGTGTTCCTTAATGAAATGAATAACACAAATTTACTTATTTTTCTTATCTAGCAACCTATTTCAAAGCCACATAGCCTTCAGGAAAGGACAGGAGTAAAAATTCCTACATGTCAATTTATTTTGAAGGAGGATTTTCTTACTTCATCAGAGGAGCTATACAGAGTGTTTGTAACAGAGGAGGTGGGTAAAGATTTATTTCATATTGCTGTGTTGAGTAGATGTGCATTCTGAAATGGTGTTTTTTTTTTTGTGATTGGCTCTCCTGGAAACTAATCTAATTGAATTGTGGCTCTATCGGCACACTGATTTATTAAAAATATGTATTTGGATACATTAGTTTTGTTTTTTTTTTTTTTTAAAAGAGAAAATTTGTACTGTACTACTTTAATCGGGTAGAGTCATATATTTGCACCTGAATTTCAGTCTTTTTGATATTTTATGGTATTCTCAATTAAAGGTTTCAATACTTTCTGGTTTCAAAAAATGTTGCATGTCATCTGTATATGTATCTGATTACTTTGAAAGGTCAATATTTACTAGAATTTCACAAGTTTTTTTTTTTCTTTTTTTTCTGAACGCATGTCTTTTTTTGCTGAACTCTTGAATAACAATGCATGAACAGCAGTGCTCAACTGCAAGTACTGACAATATGTCTATGGTAGCTAACACGTTACAAGACTAAACAAATAAATTGGAGAGATAAGAAACCTAGCCTGTCACTTTCATTCAGATTATGATTTTCCTTTGGTCAAATTTATCAAGAAATGGTGCACGCTTTCCTAAACAATATATTGGTAACACAGGTGCTCAACTTTCTGTAAAGCCATTGTACCATTTATGAAGCACTATTGCATTTCCTCCATATCTGATCAGGACCTCTCCATATCTCTGCTTTAATTTGCAATTCCGTAATATATAAAAATACATAATATGAAGTGGCTTTCTATGTCATGTGTGTTATACCAGTTATTCTGTTTTTTATTACTTGTAATGAGAAATCAAACAAAATGACACCTTTCTATCGTCTAATTAAAAAGATTACAATATGCAAGCTTTCATGGTAGCTCAGGTCCCTTCAGGCAAGATGTAATCACATTACTAATAAAACAGTGTCATTTTGCTTGAAGTCTTCAGTAGATTGATTGGGAGAGCAATGGGGTTGGGGTGTCTCATGAGGTCACTGGGAAGGGGTGTGTGGTGCTCCCAATATTTTTGCAAAAGCACAAAGTTCTAAGTCTTTAGAGTCCTGGTGCTCTCTATTTTGCAATATAGTTGCAAGACATGGATGCTGTCCATGGGTCTGAGATGAAGACTGAACTCCTTTGGTACTTACTGTGTCTCCTCGGAGAATTCTTAGGTACTGCTGATTTGACTTTGAATCGGATGAGCAGGTGCTCATGTGGTCCCAAATAAGGCACATTGCTTGCATTGTGAGGGAGCATCAGTTGCAGTGGCTTGATTTCCCCATGGGTTATCTGGCTCATAGGATCTTCACTGCTGAGGACACAAGCAGCTGGTCCAGGCCAAGGAGATGCACACAACACCTGGCTACAGCAGATTGATGGTAATTTTTGGAGAGTGGGACTGGACCTCATGTCTGCCTTGGGGGTTGCCAACCAGGATCCCAACTTGCTTCATCATGTGGTGGGTGCAGCAACGAGCTGCTCCAGTGCATGCTCCCCATCCTGATCTGATTTTGCTTAACTTCTCGTTGCATCCATAATGGCGTACCTTTACATCTCTGGTTGAACTTTGTGCTAAATTAGCTTCTTGCATTTCTGTTTCTTTTTATTGCTTAATTTAGAAATACTTAACAAATATATACTATATTATACCATCCAAATGTCACGGCAGAAATCAAGACTCGTCAGACCAGGCAAAGCTTTTCCAATTTTCTGTTGTCCAAGTTTGGTGAGCCCATGAGAATTGTTGCCACAGTTGCCTGTTCTTGGCTGACAGGAGTGGCACTTGCTCCTGTAGCCCATCTGTTTCAAGGTTTGATGTGTTATGTATTCAGAGATGCTGTTCTGCTTACCTCGGTTGTAATGAATGGTTATTTGGTTCAAGCTGATAGAAAGGTAACAGTACTCAGTCTGGTCATTGTCCTCTGCCATCAACAAGGCATTTTCACCCACAAAACTGCCAATTAACTGCATTTTTTTCCAATTTTTTTTTTTTTTTTATACACCATTTTCTGTAAACCATAGAGATGGTTGTGTGTCTAACAGTAGATCAGCAGTTTCTGAATACTCGGACCAGCCTGTCCGGCACCAATAACAATGCCATGTTTACAAGTCACATAAATCCCCTTTCTTCTCAAATCTGATGCTTGGTCTGAACTCCAATAGGTTGTCTTGACAATGTCTACATGCCTGAATGGAAAGAGTTGCTGCCATGTGACTGCCTGAGTAGGTATTTGTGTTAGTTGAACAGGTGTACCTAATAAAAGTGGTGGGTGAGTGAGCTGTGTATGTGTTTTTATATACAGTTTAAATAAAAATTAAAATCAAACACTTGGTATGAATATTAGTGTGTTCCTCTAATCCATTCCGCTTTTCATTTTATTAAAAGTAACATTCCATACAACCAAGTCAAGCTTAACAAATTTTTGAATTTTAATAAGTCCTAGTTGTAAAAATTAATCCAATTGGCAAAAGGGTTGAAGGTAAATCTTTAAGAATTTAGACTCTAGATCTTAAAGACACTACGGAATATGTTCAAGCCTATATCCCAAGACCAAAAAGATGGTCTAATAGTGCTTTATTCTGAATAAAGAGAAATGAAAACTTGCTACTAATCAAAAAAAAAAGTTGCACGTTCAAGAATTTATAGAAACCTAAGATATAGGAGTGAAATACCAACGTTCCATGTTTCAAAACTGTTGTAATTGTGAATATCTAAGTCAAAATTTTCTTTTTTTTTTTCTTTAGATGGTACAGGCCTTTACACATTCATCTGCATCTTTGAATCCTGAGAAAGGAGGCAAATTCAAGCTCTTGGAAGGGAATGTTACGGGTGAATTTTTAGAAATGGTATGAGATTGAAGATTCTTGTTTTTCCAACGCATAAACAAAATATTTAGATTTAGAAGAAGTAAAGCAGTTGACCTAATCATCACATTTTTAAGCTATTCAGTTTTCTGGCTGAAATATCTTGGACAATTTGAGATTCTGCTGCTAAAATGCAGTTTGAGCACTGATAACTCAATCCGCTTCATGCAGAAATTGGGATGGAAATAAATGTAAGTTACTAGTTCATGTAAATGAATTAGGCACTTGATTGATTTGGCACATTTTACATTAAGGTTTGGAATTGGGGACAAGAAAACATGTATTTTCTAACCAGATACTTTTATCCAAAGACATGCAAAAGAAGTCAACCTAAACAAGGTTACAAAATTAATAATCACAAGTACAGAGCTCTAAAACAGGACACAGAGCTAGTTAATCTTTATGTAGTTACAAAGAACCTATCACAGCCATTATTTAGATAGATATTCCTAGAACAATTAGAATTATCAAACACTTCTTAATCACAATAAGAGAGTCAGCAATTTGAGAGGAGGTGGGTTGCTTCTTCAGTTAGCTCAAAGCTCCACATGGAGAATCTGAATTGAAATCTGATGCCACATGCAGGTGACCTCGCATGATGTTCCTAACTCCCAGACCTGAGAAGAAGCCTACAATTAAAACTGTCTCTGTATACCTTGGTGGTGACCCATTCAGTTCTCTCAAGGGTTTGAGCCAGTGTAGCAACCTGTAAAGAAAACTTGGCTAGCTGAACACAAGATGCGCCACTGCACTTTTGAATCCACTGAAATTGCTCGGTAGCAGATGCAGGTACTCCTCCCAGTACAGGGTTGCAGTGTTCCAGAATGATGTAAGACCAAAGTCTTGATCAGAAGTTGTGTTGCATACTCTTGTAAGGTACAGTTTGATCTTGCAGATGTTATACAGAATGAATCTACACGATGAGAGTGCGTTGCAATATGGTTGATGAAAGACAGCTGGTCATCATTCACCACTCTGTGTAATGGGATATATAATTGATGGGCTAGCTGAGATAACAAGGTGATCCATCTTTAGTAGGTTGAGCTGGACATGATCTTTTCCATCCATGTTCAGATCACTGAGACAGGCAGAGATTCTAGCTGATACCGTGTGGCCTTATGGAGGTAGTGACAGGCATTGATTGCTTTGATATGAGAAACCATGGGACATGATGATAGGGCCTGATGAGGTGGTGTACAGAAAGTGGTGGAGAGGACCCAGTACTAATCCTTGGGGGTACCTTTGCGCTTTTCTGATGCATCCTTGACATATAGCTTTGCCAGGGCATACAGTAGAATCTGGCCAAGAGGTAGGATTCAGACCATATAAGTGTAGTCCCAGTAATGCCAAGGTCAGCGAGGGTGGCAAGGAAGATCTGATGTTTGTAAGTTTCAAAGGCGGGAGAAAAATCTAAAATAAATCAAAGGATTTTTTGCTTTGCCTAAGAGTATTTGTTGGTGCTTTCAAATTAGGTACTGTTTGTGGGTGAGTCGGAAGTCTCCTCCTGTGTCCTTTACCAAGCACGTAAACACAAATTTGCAAGTGCTAATGGCACAGGAAGAACATCTTGCTCCTGTTTGATTTCCACATTAACTGGAAGGTCTTTCTTTGCCACTCCTCTCAGAATAGACTAATAATCTGAAGAAGAGATTTTCATGTACACATCTTTAAAATTTGTCCATGTGATTTTTTTTTTTTTTGCATCTCTTTTCTTTCTGCTGCACTAAAATATAAGAATGTACTCGCATTGAAAATGTTTCTGTAACACATTGCAAGTCGCACCCTATTAATGCTGTTAGCACATGAGCAAGAGTTAGTGTGTATCTTCTAACCACATGGAACACACAGTTTCCTATCTGTCCATATTTAGATAAAAGCACCCTAGTATATTTTGAGCTGTACTTTATATAAACTAGCTTTGTGCCACTAATTTCAGGATTTAAATACCTATCAGTTGTGGTTTACAACATGTACAACAATTCAGAATCTATTGGAATTCTATCTCTGGCGGGGAAGAACCTGAATGTGTTGGGTGGGGGGGGGAAAACAAATGTATGCAGTACAGTTAACACAGTTGTTTGCCCATTCAGGTTCCTGAAGAGAAGATTGCAATGAAATGGAGGTACAAGACATGGCCTTCTGGTAAGACTTTTTTTTTTTTCTTCAGTGATTTCAAGGCCCCCACTCTACATCCACTTTTCAGATGGCTTATATATTTTAGAAACATTGTAAAGCTTTTCAGAATAAAAGTGGATTTTGTAGTTTTTATTAATGATCTTTCTTACGATGTTACATGCCTCATGAAAATGAAATGTTTTGGGGAAAATGATGATTTTTTTTTTTTTTTTTTTTTCTTTCAATAAAGTACAAAAACTTCTATCAGCAATACTGCAGTAGTCCTGCTATATAGTTTATAAAAATCACTGGCCAGGTTTGTTTTCCATTAAAGCTTTGTGTGCTGCAAAAATTCTAGTACTAATGCTTTATCCGTGAAAACCCCGAGGTATCTTTTCATATTGATCTAACCTCTAAGCCAAGAATAAGAAACAGATGATAATTTTTTCATTCTTGTTGTAGTTTAGAACTTGCTGATTGTGTGACACATTTCATAAGTGGTTAATAAAATGGGCCATTTTTGATAACAACTAAAACTGCAGTTCTAGTTACTTGTGCTCTTAACTTTTGGGGTCTGACCATTCCGACAACCTACAGCAATGGGTTATGTCAGGTTAAATGTAAAATAAGTATGCAAGGTATTCAGAATCGTGCAGATGAGTCGGCTTTAGATCCTAGTAAATGACTTTCTGATATCTAAGTAAAAATAGTCCAATCTATTTTTTTTTTTTTTCCTTCTATTTACAGAACATTATGCAAAAATTACACTGCTTTTTAAAGCAGCAGCTGGAGAGACTCATTTAGAAGTACATTGTAATGGGGTTCCAATTCATGAAGAAGAGAGAACAAAGGAAGGCTGGCAGCGTTACTACTTTGAGGGTATTAAACAGACATTTGGTTATGGAGCACGATTATATTGAAGATACAATGTCACAGACTTGAACTGTAAACAAAAAGGATACCATTATGTTGTCGGTCTGTGTGTGCTTTCGTTTAGTACATTCAAGCAGAAGATTCAGTGGTTGAAATGCACTTTACCACTGTTGTTGGTTCAGATTCCCACTGTAGTAAACACTGGTCTTGCTCTTCCGATTCTTATGTTACAGCAGTCCATTATTAAATGTTATTTTTACTTCTTTTGTGTGTATTTTTTTTCTTACAATAAAGAATGTAAACCCTCCTTTATGGCTAGTTTTAAATATCAATTAATGGTATGTTGTGGCAGCTGATAGGACCCTATTCTACCAAAAAGCTGCAAAAGTCTGTTTATGGGGAACAGTCACAGTTAAATTGATGTTTTGTTTTTTTTAATTTTACATTTTTAGGCTAGAACTTTTTTTTTTTTTTTAACCAAGTTTGTTTTGGTTCAATAGTTGCAATAAATCACCTCAGTACTGAATGAGAACAGTATGCTGTAGTGACACCTGTCGTCTCATTTCTTTCATTATTAATTTGTCATTTAAAAGAACCCTCTAACAGTTGTATTTTTAAATTATCTCGCCTTTAGTTGACGCTTAGTAACCACATACCACTGATGACTTCCCCAACTAGATCTCTACTTGACATCTATACCCGTGTATATATTTTTTTTAATATGGATCCTGTATTAATTTAGCAGCCTCCAAATTGATTCTGTAGCGAATTCCTAACCAATGTTTCACCAAGACCTCTGAGCTATCTTCACTGCAGTTATTTTTAAGTTCTTTTACACCAGTCATGTTATGTTATGCTATGTCTGTCTGAGCATAACATTTGTTTAAAATGCGGCCTTATGTTACAACAGATAGTATACTAGAGACACTGGTCCAATATTTTGAAGAGCAAAATTATATACTTGGTTGTAAAACTATGTAAGCTACAACTGAAGTTATAAAAGTGCTTTGAGTAAGATGTAATTTATAAGGAGTAGAATTTAGGTAACAGAAAGGGGTTTTTCTAAGGGCATGAGCTATTTTATGACCCTCTGTGATATGTGAATATATTTCTTTAAAATGCATACAGAAGAAAGGGTTATGCCACAGGAACATGCACCACTCTCAACTAAGGCATTTACAGTTACTTGAAATTAAACAGTGTGATGGATCCTTGGTCTAAGCATCCTAATTATGTCAGTAAAAGAATGTTCAAGCATCTCATTTAGAAATTTAGTTTTCTAATGATTCAAGCTATTTCTGCTTGGTACTGAATTACAGCAATGTGTGTGTACAGTATATACATAGAGAGGAAATTGTTTTGTTTGGAATGCAAATAGGGATTTGCAGCATTTTGTTTTTTTCTTTTGAATCACACTTTTGCACTAGGAATGGAAGTGCACTTGGCATTAATACTGTTTGCTGTTTAACATTTTGTGACCAGCTAGTGAAATTCCCAATACTAATTCCTTACTACTTGATTTCCTTAGTATTTTGGGTTTCCATTTTGTCTAGTAGTGGGATGCCCCATATACCTTCAAACTGATGTGACGAGTCTGTGTTAAGACTTTAACAATGTAATAATGGATATGTTAGCTTGTTTTCTAACCTGATTAACTGTGTGCTTGACTGTTAAACATTTTAATTATTTTAACAAAAAGGAATGTTGTCACTGAACATACCTATTTATTTCACTACCAACTAAAATGGTGATTAGCTAATTGTCAAGTAATTTTTGCAATTCTGCTATAAAACAATACTGCAGAAGGGGATAATAAATTGTATATGATGTGTTGGTGTCACACTTCGTCATCAATCAGTGGCTTCAGTAGTTTTATTTTTGGAAAAAATTCATACAGTGCAGCTCAGATATCTGTTCTAACACTAGAAGTGTAACTGGAGTCCAAAGGTGTTTAGGGAAGAACTAATGGTAAAGAATTGCTTTAATCAGTGTGCACTGTCCAATGGATTATGTAAATAATTTTAAAGCATGTTTCATTTTTAAAATTGTTTTAAAAATTTATTTATTTTATTTTTTTACCTTCTGTTCTTACCTGAGTATTCTTGATATTTTCACTGTAGTTTTTTTTTTTTTTTTTTTTCTTGGTCTGTACTGTATCTTTTATTCTTGATTGCTTTAAAAAGTGATTTGTGGTCACTATAAAAGGTGCTATACAAAATAAAGTTTGGCTAGGTAATCTCCATATGCTGTAGAGCCACATACTCAATATTCACTTTAATGTTGAGATTCCTTTTTCACTTGTACACAATGTAAGAATGTTATCTTTCACAGGTTAGTGACACTAGCATTGTCCAAAATAATAACTATAACTTAAGATAATACATAAAAGAAACTTACAGTGGGTATGCACATGGTAGTTGTTGCACAGCTATAGTACCAGGGGATAATTAAGGGACAGCATTTAAGTGGTGTGAGTGCTAATAGTTCTAAACAGTGGAGAGAGTATAATAAATGTGCATGAGGGCTCACATATTTAATAGTAGCGATTGCCTCTTTAAGGCAGTTTGTCTTATACATGCTTTGGACAGGAATGAGCTGAGCACCACTGTTATTCTATGCAACCTTCCACCCACTCAGCAATATTTGAAAATGCCATACCAGGATGTTATGAAGCCTGTGCATGTAGACACAATGATCGATTAGAAATCAAAACTAACTAGAGGAAGCAGTTTAATAAAAACACATGCTTTGTTAACAGTATTAAAAGGTTGTTGCTACTACTTAACACTAGTTGGAATAAAACCATGCAGCCATTGTAGCGTGCTAATGTGTTTTAACCCCACCAATTGAGGTAGAATGCCTATAACAAAGGATTCATCCGTTTATCCTTAAACATTGAATTGCCTTTAATTTGGCTTTTTTGACACTAATCAAGAGAAAAAAAAATTTTTCTTCAAAAAACAGATGTCTGCAAAGTGGCTTTAGTTATTTCAAAAATAAAACCCTAAATAAAGGGGCGAACGTCTATGAATTAAGTCCGTATTCAGAAGTAGATGTGTCTTTGGTGGGCATAACAACCTTGAGTCTGTGCGCACAGGTCTCTCTCTCGCTCTCATCTTTGCTCATCTGAACATTTAACCACCACCACCTCCCCCCCTCCCTTCCTTTTTTTTTTTCTTTCAAACTGCTCATGCTCAGACAGTTTGCTTGGAGATTGATCAAACAACCTTTGTAAACTCCAGTCATAAATTATCAGTTGAAATGAGATCTGGGTTCTGAGTTGGTCACTCCAGGACATTACCATTGTTGTGTATAAGTCATTTCAGTACAGCTTTGGATTTATGGTTGAGGTGATGTTCCTGCTATGAAACAAATCTCCAAAGGCACTGTCTTTTTGCACACTGCAACAGTTTTTCCCTCAAGGATTTCACTGTATTTTGTGGACTTAATTTTAGCCTTGCAAGACTTCCAGGGGCTGCTACAGAGAAGTATCCCTGTTGCAAGATGCTCAATTTTGGTTTCATTAGCCCATAGAACCTTCTTCCGGCTGACTCTCCCGCATGCCTGGCAAACCCTGTTTGCATTAAAAAAAAAAAAACAAGGCTTTTTCTTTACCACTTGGATGCAACTGCTGAAGCAGCCAGGCACAGTTATTGTCTGCACAGTACCTCCAATATCAACCACTGTAGCTTGTCACATTTGCATAAGTCTCCGAGGTCACCACAAGATGAACCTTGCAGATAAGGTGCATTTAAGACTACAATCAAATGAAACCCAAGGCAGGTGATCAACATTAAACTAATCATGTAACTTCTAAAATCAATTGGATGGACCAGTGAATATTTAGGTGTGCCATATTAAAAGTTGATAAATTATTGTGGGTTTTACATTTATAAATTTTAGACAACTCTGCAACAGTGAAACAGTCTTCAGTTGATGTGTCAAAAAAGCAAAATTACACCCACTACAATTCAATGTTATGTACAACCATTAATACATGAAAAGGGTGAGTAATTTTTATAAGCACTGTAATAGTATATAAATAGCATCAGCATAAATTTAAGAAGCTGTGACTGCTTTTGGGTTGAAGTTTCAGGTATTGTCATTTTTAAAAATAGGAAGAATATTCTATCTTGGATGTTGGACTTACAAATGACACCATAAACACATTACACTGTAAGGGATAAATGTTTTTAAAACATTTAAAATATTTAGGTCCATTTAGTACTGTTGAGAGTGAGAAAATGTTATTAATGAACTGAATGTCACTTTGAGTAGAATTTTGGGCAAATCTTTACAATGGTTATTCATAGACTATAGCCACTTCTTTATAGAACATGGAACACTTACTAAATATTGGTGTAGAGTCATAACTAAAATAGTCTTGTATCTTCAAATAAACAACAAACCAGTAATAGTTTAGCAGTGTACTGTACATATATACAGTATATATTTTTAAACAGAGCTCACAGTCTGAAACAATTTTCATTGCATCTTTCATTTGTGCTCCTTTTGGAACTAATATTCAGCTATGAGGTACTAATCCAAGCTTGGGCATAAGGTTCTTAAATGTTAAGAAAATCAACTACCAATAACAATCAAACTTTGGAGTGTATACATTAGCATAAATACACAAGAAAAATGCACAATCCAAAACATAAAACTAGTACCCAATTTTAACATTAAATCACAATAAGGTAAACATACTCTTACATCATACAAAAAAAACAACTGAATTCTTGTCCACAATTTAAATACTGAAGCCAGTAGGATAAAACATTGTATCAAAATAAATATTGCACAGAAATATTACATATATACAGAGTGATAAAACTGAGACAAGGCAGACATTTTCAGAAGTCATCTTCACTGAGGAGCAGTCAGAACTGGGCTGATGCCTACCAGGTGTGAACCACTGAAGTATTTTGATCTTGTCCTGTATGAAGAAAATGGTAAGCTTTGTTTCTCTGTTTAAACAACTATCCTAAGGGGCACGCTCAGCTCATGTTAAACATTTCAAAATGAAAGCAGTCCTAAGTGGAAGTAACATTATTACTTGCACTAATACCACATGAGAGTTTGTGATAATAGGATGATCCTGCTTTCTAAAATAAACATAAGGAGCAGCAAATAACAAATGTTATACCTGAGCTTCATGGCTTTTGCTAAATGTACTTCTCTAAGATTCAGTGGGCACACTAAATCTTATACGACATGGAAATTGCCAGTAAGTGATAGGATGAGATACCCATGTTTGATAATGAATCTTGCAAGTATCGGACTCCTTGTAAAAAAAAAATAAAATAATTTATTCTCTGTATGGTTGGAGGCTATAGTGCTACTGCACTGAACCAGTTTTCCTGAAATAATAAAATGCAGTAATCAGGCGAATACTGGTTGAACATAATATTGGCATAATTTATTAAATGCTTCACAGGACGAAACATAAAATCCAAACTTTGAAAAAGAATGTGTGAGATATACTAAAAACTGGTTTTAGAATATTGGGAATTGTATACAGCACACTGTTCCTATTAACAGTATGAAATGCAGCAATAAAGACAGAAACAGTAAGAGTACAGAAAAAGAAAATGACCAAGGACAATGCAAAACTGTCTTTTAGCAAGAAATTTCCAATAAAGAAGGGACAAGCAGAAATTTAAGGGTGTCAGGTTATGTAAATTGTATACAGACTAAAGCTAACTACTGGACTCAAATGAGAATGTCTAGTAAATTTTTAAAACAAAAATATTGAACTAAGTGTTTAAGAACCACCACATTCTATGGTGACTTTTCCTGCATCCAGCCATTGGCCTCCTTTGGAAGTACACACCATAGCTGGATTTAGTTGCATCTTGAGCCTAGTTGTGTTTTTTAGTTGGGGTAATATAAGACAGCATAAAAAGTAAATGACATCTGTTGTTAGGTTTTCGGCTCATTACCACATTTGATGGATTTTTTTTTTTTTTTTTTTTTTTATAAAAAGGCATGGTCTTTAGTTGTCGTCATTACAAAGAAAACCAATTTAAACAAAGCGTGTGTGTAAATTAGGGAGTACGAGACATTCTGAGCTGATACTCTTATGTATGTGCTCTTGCACCTTTTTGGACAATCTTTTAAGTCCACAGAAATAACTATTCAGTATCCTTTGTAATATTAAAGGAAGTTTCTCTTATATAAATTACAAGAGGGAATGCACATTCTATTTCCTAGCAAAACACATTAGCCTTTATGTGCTAACATGACTTTTGACCTTTTATACCCTAAAATATACATTCACACTGCTGACAGTTTTCAAGATGTGTACATTGTCATTCTGGCTGTCTAAAATAGATGGACATGACTACTAAACAAGAGTATTCAAATAATTGTGGAATGCCGTTTTTATCCCTTGGAGTAAAAAATGTTTTAAGTTTAGTTATTTTTCCCCCCAAAAGAGTTTAATCTGCTTTCTGATCCTGATCCTACTGTTTGAAATGAAATATAAAATACAAAATCAAAGATGGTTACCTTTTATTCTTTAGTTTTTGACTACAAAAAGAGTGAAGTTTTTTTCAATCAAAAATCAAAGTTATACTTTAAAAAAAAAAACAAAAAACTAAAACCTGATAATTTCTTCTAGAACAATGCTACTCTTGGGAAAGAAAAAAATCATACACCTCTAGGCTCTGAACAAAAAGGCACACTGATACTTACAATTTTGGCAATCTATAAAAGGATATATAGTTTGACTCACTTGTTTTATTTATTCATTTTTTATAACCACCACAAACCTTTTTTGTCATTTGTGTGCACTGCCAGATCTCTGAATCAGCATACAGGAGTAGCACACAAGTATAAGCTTACTCATGACATATTCTGCATGTTTACTTTTCTGTTCTCTCGATAATTCCCTAATATTCTGGAAAACTGACTTCACCTGAGATGGATGCAGATGCTTTGATGAAATGGAAAAATTTTATAGAAAAGCCATTACCATTTTACATTATATACTGAGTGCCAAAGGATGTCAAGCAGGGCAAAAATTATTTCATAGTAACAACATGTAATCATTGTCACATTGGGATAATAACATTTTAGAGATGTTTTATAATAAATCAGTTTTGACATTGTGAATGTGCCCTGGTGGTGGTTTCTGGGGAGGCAGCATAAAGATGAAGGACGCCTCACACCTGGACAAACTTGTTAGGAAGGCAGGCTCTATTGTAGGAATGAAGCTGGACAGTTTAACATCTGTGGCAGAGCAATGGGCGCTCAGCAGGCTCCTGTCACTCATGGAGAATCCACTGCATCCACTGAACAGGATCATCACCAGACAGAGGAGCAGCTTCAGCGACAGACTGCTGTCACCGTCCTGCTCCACTGACAGACTGAGGAGATCGTTCCTCCAACACACTATACGACTCTTCAGTTCCACCCGTGGGGGTAAACGCTAACATTATTCAAAGTTATTGTCCATTTTTACATGCATTTTTATTACTCTTTAATATTTTTTTTTTGTATCGGTATACTGCTGCTAGATTATGTGAATTTCCCCTTGGGATTAATAAAGTATCTATCTCTCTCTCTGTCTATCTACATGGTAATGCAGTCTGACATCTATAGAGAAACTAATTTCTTCTGTTGCACAATTATTGTATTTCTAACAACAAGATTATTATCTAGTCATTTCTTAACCTGTTTGTATCTTGTCATATCAAAAATCATTCGAGATGTGGCTCTGTCCTGGTTAATAGATCAGTTGCCTATAATTTTGTTTTCTTCCTCATTCAAAGAGTGATAGTTTGAAATGGTCCTCATCTGTTTGCAAATTTACTTTTTAAAAAAACTTCTTAGCAGTAAAGACATATTGTATTTCAAAATGTAAAGGTGTAATAATATTAATCATTTACTGAAAAGGAATACATTACACTCTCCTCAACTCAAACTCCTGTACAAGCATAGGTATTTTTTTAGCCAGCAGTTAGTGCTATTTGCCTGTTTACAGGTGTCTTGTGAAACTGATTTTTTTAAGCATATGCCATTACAGATGTTATTAATACAGAAAGACACCTCCAAACACAATATACAACAGTTTTCAAATTGTATTGGCTCAAGAGAAAACAGAAATCTTTTCACACAAGCTATTTAAACAATCTCTCTTTCAGTTTAAAATTACCTGTAATGAAAGCCATTCAAGTATCAAAGTTTTGGAGCTAAAGAATATTGTGAAAAGACCCCACTACCAGGCTCATTCTGAAGCAATGGCCAATTCACTTGTTTTTAATAGGATGATTTCTCTTTCAGCGAGTCCCAAGGAAAATGCACGCTGTATTTGTGTGACGTGCATTAAACAAGCAACAATTCCCCAGGTGCTCAGTAGGCAGCAGAATTTTTCTGCTACAATTGTTCAGGTCCCTGCGTTAGAGCCGTGACACTAAAAATGAGCAGGATGAGCAGAAACACTCCTGAAACTAGTCTTACAAATGTCCTCCACCTCCTCAATCAGATGAGCTTGGGGATGGGAGAAGAGGAAGAAGAGGCAAATGTATTGAGGGGAGAAGAATGTTGAGAGGTAGGATGGACAGCTTTGGAAATATACTCAGATAGAGTGCCTGGATAATAATAAGAAGGCCACGAGGACCACAGATTTGTTGTTTGCTTTTTTATTGGTGTTGCATGTACTCCTTATCTCAACTTACCCTTGCATATTTCACTTTGCTTAGTACCCCAATCTTATCCCTCTATAAACAACCTTTAACATCCAGTTATCCACAAATAAACAGCAGATGAGGCATTGGTAATGCACTGAAAACTTTAAATAGGTTTCAGGATTATGCACACTCACACAAAGACTGACAAATGTAGAATTAATGTACTTAATAGTGAAAAATAAAATTTATATACTGTATATCCTTTATGACAGGCTCCAGCTCCCCACGATCCTGCTCAGGATTTAGCGGGCTTAGAAAATAGTATGATATGGTATTTATCGTTTACGAGTTAAAGGATTTCATTAAGTCACTACTCACATTTCTGATTGTCCACTTCTTTTTTTGAAGGTCCTCTGTGATATCTTGTTCTCAATGCAGATCACCAGCTCTGGTTCAGAATCCTAAACATGAAGAAAAACCTATATCTGGCTATTACTCATTTAAATATTTATTATTACATCCAAACACTGCACTCTGATAACATCTAATGAATTGCACAATTTAGTTGTGTTTCTTTTGATTTCCTCTATAAATGCAACTGCAAACATTACGATTCAAGGTCATATTATTCCATACAGCATCATGAGCAAGGTGGAAATGTTGGTCAATTGGCAAATCAAACTCAAACATAAATCTAAATTCACCCATACCATTGCAATTTACAGTCGCACATTGTCCATCTCTCATAATACACATCTTTTGAATGTTATGGGGTGGGGAGGAAAACATGTTTTTGAAAAAACAAAATCCAGGTAGACATGGGAAAAATAAGCATACTTTATACAGACATTAAGGTGGGCTATAATTCAAACCCAGTCTGCTGGACCATACCAATGCATTGGTTTTGTAATTTTGTAAAAAAAAACAAAAAAAAAAAACACTTACATCAGAATCTGGGAAACCAGTAGACCCTTTCATCTGTCCTCCTGTCCTCTGTATCTTCCCATGTTCTTTGTATTTTGCCCCTACATCTTGCCAACTTTTTCTTTAATACAAACAGAGAACCCATTATATATTCATTCTTCTTCTTGAAATAAACTGGCTAAGACACCACTCTACCACAGAACTCTGAACAGATGTTCTTACACATAAAAAGTCAAAGTTTTCTTATCTGAATGACACAGGTCTGAATATTCATGTAGCCTGAGTAAATGCAGATTACTGGTAAAGTTTGTAAAGCACACTTCCTACCAATGTAAAACTGAGGGATTTAAGATAGAAAATTAAATAAATAGGAAATTATGAAAAAAGATAGGCTATTCTTTTCTCCAAGGATTAATATCTTTTAGTCTTTTTGATCTGCTAGTCAAAAGGGATGTCACTAATTCTTTCAGTTCAAAATATCTGAACTTTAACTTTAAACATACCTGAAATTGAAAACAAATGCTAATTAGCACCTGTAACAGTAGAAATTCTTATTTCAATATTCTCTAATCTATAATTCTATAATCTTTAATGTAATTTTATATTCTATAATAATTTTATAAAGTATCTATCATGGCAAATTCAATTCAATGCAAAAATGTATATGAATACTTTTGCCTCATTAAACTATGTATAATTAATATTATCAAATGCATTTTAAGCATGATTTTGTGGGTCACACATAGGCCACTGAGCACATTATTAAAGGAAAAATGTTATTTGTATAAACAGCTTACAGTTAAAAGGCAGACACAGCATGTGCATTTGTAAAATATTGCCTCACACGGTGTATTCAGTTAATAGAAGCAGAAAAGCAATACTGCTTTTTATTTTCCTCATTTTCTTACTAATATATAGAGAGAAAAAACTTCATGAAGGACATTAACAGAAAAGGTTACTTTGCAGTTTAAGTAAAATAAAAGCACAGAAGAATGATGATAAGAATGATTCTAACACTGCAATACCCACTACATGGTTAGTAAATGAAGGAACCATCCAGTAAAACAAAATCGTATATATTTAATGATACAATCAACCTGGAAGGTGAGATTTACTATTCTCACAAGCATGTCTGATTTAATCACAATCGGCTACCTGCTGGTCATTGTTGCTTGACACACCTCTGACAGTGCCAAAGGGTTACAGTTTCAGGGTTGCCACAGCAAGAAGGACCCTTGTTCTGCCTCTTCTGCCAACCTGGATTGCTTTCTTTAACCTTAATCCAGTAACTCCTAAGGACTTTAGCAGACGGTGGGTTGAGATTCCAGTGAAGACTCTACAACCGACTTCAGTGAGACAGATGGCTGCCTTCCACTGCTTCTCTGCAGTTCATTATCAGCTCCATATACAGTATATATTCTTTTTTTCAAAGGCCATCTCCATTTCCTGCTCCCATGGGACCATAAGCTTTACCATTACTTCTATCTTGAAAGAGGTGGACCATCAGACAATGTCTGGGTGCAATAAGGTTGTGGTGATCTTATTTGGGAACATCAGTGGAGACTCAAGGTCCATTCTCATGCTCCACTTGCCTCCCTGCACCAAGGCTGACCTCTCCTTCCTGGACAGATTCAGTACTTTACTTCCCTGTTGAGTAAAGTGGATTAACTGAAGAGATTGTGTAAGGCTACTCTTGTTTGCTTCCAACCTATGATCTTCTACCTCTTCAATAAGATTCTACAGTGACTTATGGTGAAATCTATATTGGACTTGCCAGAGCTACTTTGCAGCTAGACAGAATGTGCTGCAAGCTTAGGTTTAGTACACTACAGAGCTGGCAAATGGACACTGAGTTATACAATAACTGAACGTTACTGGGACTTGGGAAGTGCCATAGGTAAACTTGATAAGGAAACTCAACCTGGCTTGAGGTGTCTTCTACATGTCACCCCAGGTTAAGGCTCTGCTGATTACGGCCTCCTACAGACCATCTCCCTTTGTTTGCTTGGCTCACTGCTCTCAGCTTATACTTCTCTTCTTTCATTTTAACCACTTCAGACATCACCAGCTCATTTCTTTTTTTTGTTGTGGCTTAGGACCACATCTTAGTACTGGATCCCCACGAGAGTCCCTCCTTCCCCAATGCTGTCTGCCCAATGATCTCTATATGTAACAGTCGGCTGATAGCCTGGCCAATCACTTGCTCTGTCTTCCATGGGTCAGGCAAGTCTTTTAGCTCAAAAACAAGCCTTACTTTCTCCTTCTTATAGCCCAAATTAATTGACTTCAGCGACAATTAAAGGATGTTCTTGCCAAACAGAGCTGTGTTGGAGAGGCAATGGGGAAGACCTACCCAATTACAAATACAGCTGTTGGCATTTCAATCCATCTTTAGCATGGCAGATGAAGAAAATCATCAACTGTTGGTAAAAGGTGAAATAATAATACCAGACCATTAAATTCCCTGTGAGCAGGATATATTTATATTAATTATATATTTATATATATATATATTTATTGCACAAACCCACTCATTAAAGGACAGTTTAGAGTTTGTTCACTTACACCGAGAGAATATGTAGTCTGTACACAGCAAATGTTCTTAAGTAATCAATTATTGTGCTACACTAAATACACCTGGTCATACTGCTTCTGATATTGCATAATGAATTTGCTGTCTGCTGTTAACTTGGAGACAGTGGATCTAATCTTTTTTTTTTTTTTTTTTTTTTTTTTTAAAACCTTCTTCTTTCACCTGCTCCCGTTAGGGGTTGCCACAGCGGATAATCTTGCTCCATTTCTTCCTGTCATATTCATCTTGCTCTCTCAACACATCCATAAACCTTCGTTTTGGCCTTCCTCTTTTCCTCTTGCCTGGCAGCTCTATCCTTAGCATCCTTCTCCCAATATACCCAGCATCTCTGCTCTGCACATGTCCAAACCAACGCAATCTCGCTTCTCTGACTTTGCCTCCCAACTGTCCAGCATGAGCTGACCCTCTAATGTCCTCATTTCTAATCCTGTTCATCCCTGTCACACCCAATGTGAATCTTAGTATCTTTAACTCTGTCACCTCCAGCTCTGTCTCCTACTTTCTGGTCAGTGCCACCGTCTCCAACCCACATAACATATCAGGTCTCACCGTCCTGTAGACCTTCCCTTTCACTCTTGCTGATACCCGTCTGTCACAAATCACTCCTGACACTCTTCTCCACCCACTCCACCTTGCCTGCACTCTCTTTTTCACCTCTCTTCCACAATTACTCCGTACTGTTAATCCCAAGTATTTAAACTCCTCCACCTTCACCAACTCTACTCCGTGGATCCTCACCATTCCACTGACCTCCCTCTCATTTACACACATGTATTCTGTCTTGTTCCTACTGACCTTCATTCCTCTCCTCTCTAGAGCATATCTCCACCTCTCCAAGGTCTCCTCAACCTGCTCTCTACTTTCGCTACAGATCAGTGTCATCAGCAAACATCATAGTCCACGGGGACTCCTGTCTAATCTCATCTGTCAACCTGTCCATCACCATCATCATTCTTTAAGAAAAATAAATAAATAAAAACACACAGCTTTACATTAAATTCATTGCAAAAGAGTGGTTCAGCATATTGGATTTTAATTTAAGAGCAGATATTTGGAATTGGACTCTGTAGAACGTCTAGATGAGTTTTTCTCAGAGTACTCCAGTTTTCCTCCTACATCCCACAAAAAATGTCAATGTCAAGTTAGTATTAGCTAATAAATCTAGAATGTCAGTGAAAGAGTGCGAGGATGGGTGGGTGGGCCCTGCAGAGGTAGACTGGCATCTTGTGCCTGCTGGTGCTGGGACAGATTTTTACCCAATGCAACCCTGACCTGAAGTAAGTAATTTAAAAATGTTAAACCATATTCATGAACCCACTCTTTCACAGATTTTATTTAAGGCAAGATAAATAATATCTAAGTACTAAAATAGATATGTAGTGCCTAAAAATAATATTCACGAATTGGAAGTTTTCACTTTTTTTTTGTTATTCAACATTCAATCATTGTGGATTTCGGTTGTTTGGTTTTTTTTTTTTTTTTTTTTTTTTGACACTGATCAAAAGAAAAAGACTTATTAATGTCAAAGTGAAAACAAACCTCTGTAATGTAGTCTAAATTAATTACAAATACAAACTATAAAGTAATTGGTGGCATAAGCATTCACACTTAATTGACACACACAAGTATGACATGCTTAATTCAACTGAGATTATCTGTCTGGGGTTTTAGCTGATTGCTGCATAAATGCACCTGCATGTGAAAGGTCCATCTTGTGTGAAGTCAGTATCATCACCTAACCTACACAATGAAGACAAAAAACACTCCAAGTAACTTTGTAAAATGTTGATTTAGAAGCACAAGTCAGGGGATGGGTGTAGGGAAATATCCAAGTCACTGAATAGCCCTATAAGTCAAGTTTAAATCACTCATTAAAAATGGAAAGAGTATAGCACAGCTGTAAATCTGCCTCAAGCAGGCCATCCACAAAAACGGACTGATCATGTAAGAGGAAGACTACTGAGGGAGGCCACCAAGAGACTTCTGAGTACTCTGAAGGAGATAGAAGCTACAGTGACTTAGACTGGATAGACAATAACTATGCCTGGGTGGTTCACTAGTTGCAGCTTAATAGGATAGTGGTAAAGAGAAAGCCATTTTTTAAACTGAAACAAATGACACTTCAGACAGAGTTTGCCAGAAGGCACATAGGAGCAGGTCCTGGAAGGATTGTGAGGGAAGTGGGGGAAAATGAATACAGAAAATGCTAGAAATCCTAGAGGAAACCCTGATGTTGCCTGTAACAAACCTGCACATTGTGAGAATATTTGTTTTCCAGTAAAACAATGACAACAAGAAAAAATGCCAAAACTACACAGGAATGGCTTAAAAACAACAATGTTAAATCGAGTGATGCAGTCAGAGTCTACATATCAATCCAACTAAAAATGTCTGGCTGGACTCAACAAAGGCTGTGCACTCGCAATTTCCATGACACTGGACAGAGTTTGAGCAGTTTTGCAAACAAGAAAGGGGAAAATGTCAGTCTGCGAATGTAAAAAGCAGATTAAGACCTGTGCACATAGACTCAAGGCTGTGATGGATGCCATCTTCTAAATATTGACATGAAGGGCGTGAATACTTATGTTATCAATTATTTTTTGTTTTATACGTGTAATTAATTTAGACCTCTTTGACATTAAAGAGTCTTGTTCTGTTGATCAGTGTCAAAGCCAAATTACATCCACTGTGATCCAACATTGTATAACAATAAAATGTGAAACTTCCAAAGAGATTAGTTTATATGGCACTGTACCTTTTAAAATATATAATTATATCATAAGAGGGACAAATAATTAGCTATGTGGGCATGCATATACTGTAAGCAATAACTGTGATTAAAGTTTGATAAATACCTTACTATAAACCATTCAGTCCCTTAGATATACAAGGAAACATTTGACAATATGATACTGAAGGCTGAAATATTTTGACATTTATAAAAGCAACTAGCCATGTGTGCCCAACTACGTTGCGCGTGTTAAAAGTTGTCTGTGAAGGGCTCCCTGTTTAAACGCGGCTGCCAGTCGTGAACTGGGCCCTTCGTCGCACAGCATTATTATTTTTTATAAGGGAAACAAAATTACAAAAGAATATATTGATATGGATATTGATTTGATAGGAACGGCCTACTCAGAATCACTGTCCGAATTGTAATTATGTGGTGGTGTAGGAGCATTTCTGCTTCTGTCCGTTCACAGTCCGTCTCGTTTTCACGACGCTGTCGTTTCCTCTCACGATGTCTTCTCAACCTTTCTCCAATCTCGCAGGTTGCTTTGTGGCAATCCAAAGAGTAAGGCAATATACATGGAGCAATGGTTATAAAAGGGGGACACATAGGTATCCAGGCTCTTTAAAGCATAAATAGGGATCACTTCACTGACATGTGAACAAGCCACGGTACAACTGTGAGACGCGCAGCACTCGCCGGCTACAACGTAACAATAATAATTTCTGGAACGTGCTGTTACGTTGTCATTCATTTTACCCACTGTCTTTCTTTTATTCATATGTTACGTAGGCATGTACCTTTTATCTTTGGCAATCTCATTCTCTAACCAGGCCTCAGGAGCTAACCAGCGTAACACTGTCCACCACCCCTTTCGTTATTCCGGCACATTGTTGACATCCGTGAGTAACAAAAACGTACTAAACTGGAAGGTGGTCTACGCATGCATGGAATTCGCGGACAAACAAAGATCAAGATCTAAATGAAGATCTCTTTAGTTAATTTAAAGCACAACAATTTGTTTAGTTTGAATGTCTGTGTTTTGAGGTGTGACTGGCGCACTACAGTCTTCAGTAGTACAGTATAAGCCTGGAGGAGATTCTTAATGCAATGCCTATGTTTTAGCTGTCTCTCTACTGCATCTAGTGCTTCTTCTTCTAATTCTTTCGCAGACAAAGATCAAGATCCAAATGAAGATTATATATAGAGATAGCATAAACAAACGGAAATTATTACTCGAAAAAGGGAAAATAATTACCACGGACCAGGTGGACAAAGCGAGGTAAGAAATAAAAGACAGAGTAGAAAACAAAGTAAAAACGTAGGCGCGAAACACATGCAGAGTAAGATACATAATATGAAAGCAGAAAAAAAAAAAAGACACAGTGTCAAAACAAAGAAAGTAAACATCGCATTAGTGCAAACAAAGAGAAATTATTACTCAGAGAAATAACAAAAAGGCGAACAGAGATTGAATATATGGACATAGGTGATATGTCAGAAGTATGTAAATATTGTAAGGCTTTGAAGCTTAAGTCAGAGAATTTCAAAAATGGGGTTTACCTCACATGCATTTATTGGTTACTTTGCAAAAAAAATTATTACCTGCTGATGATGTAGATCGTTTTTTCTGTGCTGAAATTCCAAACAGAGAAACCTATCCTGAATTATGGTACAAAGTCATTAAACACATGTCTCACTGACCTCATTAAAAAGATTCAGCATATTGGGACACAAAAGATTCCAAATATTGTTTTTACAGAAGTTCTGAAATAAAAGTGAAACTAATGAAATAGCAACAATTCAAAGAAAAAAAAAAAATCTTAAAAGTGTGTAGCCGGAAAACCAATCACAGGGATTGGCGAGTGAAGCGAGCAGGGGGAAAAGTCCCCTAGTTATTAAAAAAAAGGACATTATATAACAAACAAATATAATAAACAAATATTTAATGGATTTTAGAGGCCAAAATGTAATATTTTAATATACCAACCTGCCACCTGATTTGCTACAGGCCTGTTCCTGAGATGGTCTGAGAGATGAGAAGCGATTTACCATATCCTTCAAGAAATGAAAGTGCTTCTCTGTTTCAATGCACTGCTGTCTTAAACAACAAATACAATTATTTTAGTTTTTTTCACTAAGGTATGCACCAAAACAAGCACCATATAAATTCATCAGAACATTGCAATTTACCTCATTCAGTTATTTTTGATAGTAACAAACATACATAGATATTAGTTTAATAAATTCACATATTTAGGTCTGATGCGCTTGCTGTCAGACTATAATTTAGGCAAAAATATAAACCAGAAATAAGAATAGAATGAGCCTTAATTCAAAAGCTTAAAAATGATCATGAAGTATTGTATCTTTGTCTCTTAAAATTTTTTTCCCAGTTTTAAGTTTCAACTTATCTTAAGCATTGTGAAAACATTTACACTCAGTTATTTAAATTCATATGCTTTGTCTTTACTATTCTAAGTCCCTTTAGGCAATACAAAACCATGTTCTTCTTTTGAATAAATAATTAAAAATAAGAACTTAACTTGGACACAAGTTTCCCGTTTATATAACACAGAATCATGTAAGTAATAGAGGAATAGACAAGATATTAAAAACACACTTTGAAATGCTCAGTTAAGCACAGCTGTTGGCATATTTATACATTTGCAGCACTGCCATGTTATGTTAAGAGGGTGAAAAAGAGTTGGCATAATATTTTCAGTCCACCACTGTGTTTTATCAGGCTTTAGTTTGTCCACGACTTAAAGGCATTTCTTGAAATAGAATATGGTGGGAATATAAAAATCCACTTACATATGTCCCTGCGTCATTGTTCTTGTGTGCTTTGATTGGGTGATTTGACAGCTCTTTGTTAAGAGAGACTTTAAGAACAACTCCAAGGCTCTTGCTAAACTCAAGTTCAAGGAAAAACACTGAGAATGGCAGAATCATCTTCCTTAGAAAAGTTTCAAATCAATCAATGGTTACTGTCACTGAAATAATAGCTTCATATTATGCGCCTTCTTACAAAATACTTAACAAAAATTACAATAACCCTGTAGAAAAACATGGCTAAAGATATATAAAAAAAAAAAAAAAAAAGAGAGAGACAGACAGTACCAGCTCATTGCAGGGTTCACTAATTCACTGACTCACATTCGCATTGGGCTAATTTAGAATCACCAATCCACCAGACAAGCACTTCACTGGGAGTATGGGGGAAAAATAAACATAAGTAGAATGTGCATGCTCCACAAACACAATAATGAATATGGGCTTTAAACTCAGAGCTCTGGAACCATGAGGCAGCAGTATTAACCACTGCATTCTCACGCCAGCCACGGACAAATACAATTACAAGAAATTACATGACTGAAAAAAATAAAAAAATGTTTAACTCTAATGTAGCTTATATTTTTAATTTGCTGTAAAAATGGGTGAAGGGACGAACTCCTAAATAAAATGATAATAACCGCTGTATGAAATCTTTGATAAAATGAAAGAAAACAGATGAAAACACAAATACCAAATGTAAAAAAACTGAGTATGTCAGAAAACTCCAGGCACAGGAAAAGACATTATTCTATGCTTCTGCCAAATATTTTTCTTTTCGTTTTTAATTTTTATCTGTTTAAGCACACAGTAAATGACAGTTTTGAATGCAGCATCCCAATACTTATGAAATCTGGAAAAGTCAGTCAAAGAGAGTCATTTTTGTGCAACAGGTGACTTCCTTGAAAAAAAATAAAGAAATACATTGGGGTTTCATAAAATGCAATACAAAATAATCTTCAAAATATGGTCTTTTTAAGAATTAAATCTATAACCAAGTTATTTTTTATTTCATATTTTTATAAAGATTGTCTCTCAGATATAACCAATTTCCAAATAGGTATTCTCTCTAGCAGAATTCTACATATAAAATATTTATTTACAAGAATAATTCAAACATTCCTACATTTAATAATGCTTAGTAGATTATGTACTATGTAGAATGACCCAAAAGGAAAATGAGTAACCTAAATACCAAAACTTTGTAGTGGTGTCCGAGAAAAAAAATTTCAGTCTCAATTTTTGATGCACAATAGTGGAAAAAGCATTTACAGTATGATAGAATACAAACGTATAGTGACAAATGCTCTATATCTGCTAACAATGTTAAAAACATCCATAGTGTGTGTGTGTGTGTATATATATATATATATATAAAAAAAAGTGTATTACGTTTATTGCATAACCTACATGTAATTTAGCTAGTGTATGCTCACAACATGCAAAACACATGCTTTTTTGCTAAATTATTGTTCAATAATTACTTCTGGAATAAACAGGAAAATAAAGCCTTATAGGAAAGGCTTTGAATTGAAGACAAGAGTCTGAATCAATGAATGAGGGGAGATGCGAGTGTCTTATTATTATTAAGCAATATTTTAGCAAAAAAGCATGTGATTGCATGTTTTGAGCATACAATTGGTAAACTGACATCGTGGATTGCGAACTGAGACTTATTTAATTTTTTTTCCCATGGATATATTTCCCATTGTCTTTTCATTTATATTCTGTTATTAACTCTCTCTCCATTCAATGTGAAAACATTTTTCTTGGCCATCACAACAAACTACATGGTGTAAATTAACATATAAAAAATAGCATTTTTGGGTGGAGAATTCCTATTAGAAGGCACCAAATAAAACAAAACACCATGTCCCACTTACATATATTCAAATTTTTAAGCTTGTCTATATGAAGAGTATAAGCTAAGATGTATTTCCTTTGAAGGAAAAGGATACATATTAGAACAGGAACTGCAGATGCAACCTTTCCAACTTCTTTGTCTTTCTGCATTATTTTCTTGATGCGGGCCTAAAATAAACAAGTACTGCAGAAATTTTAGAAGGGTTCCAAAGTGCACAAAGCAAACACACAAATATAACTGAATATCAGGATTGTACAGATGCCAAACGGACTTACTGGAGTGCTGCGGTGTCTCAACCAGAAGTCATGCCAGCTTCTTTTAGCACAAAGTCTATGGATTCAGATTTATTACAGAGAGCTTCTTTTAAGACCTTTCACTCAAAACACCAAATGCTGCTGAGGTTTAACATTCTACATTCTGCAGGCTGTGACTATATTTTTTCTATATTTAAAGAGCAACAATCACAGAAATACATAACTAATACAGTAGCCTATTTTGGCAGCATGGTCACAAGGGAAAAACAACCCTGGCAAAGGAGTACACTGCAGGGCACACCCATAGTTTCTCAAACATGACCATACTTACTTAACGCCATATTTATTTCTTTGGCTAACACCTTTTTCCAGGGTGATTTACAACATCTGAGATACAACTAGCTACATTTATTTATGGAAGCATGGCAGGTAAAGTGACTTGCTTAGGCTTACACAGTGTCAGCAGAGGCATTTCAACCCACAACCTGAGGGTGTGAAGTCCAAAAACCTTACTACACCACACTGCCTAAACAACTAATAAAAACGTGTCTTTGAAACATGGGGGCCAAACTCAAATAAATACAAAATGAACATGCATATGGCCTGAAAACACATTTGAAGCCATGCTCAATTGAATGGCATTATGGACATGCATTTGTAATACATTCTTGCTTAACCATCCTAATCTAATTCAGGGTCACTGGAGGCCAGACCCTACCCTGGCAGCACTGAGCACATGGCAGAAATCTGCCCTGGACTTGGTGCACTTCAAACGGACCACGCTTGTACAAACACCAACCGACTGACCAATTTCGAATCTATAAAAAACATTTTATTGCATGTATCGCTTCCACTAAAATTTACATTTTGAAAGGATTCAGAACTTATTCCAATATAAATAAATACTCCAGGGGGAAACAGTGGTTAATTTCACAGCATATACGTTAATGCCAAAAGAAAAGTGACCTGAAATATTTAAAAAAAAAAGAATACAATTTGAACTTGATAAAAGGATACTCCTTGAGAACTGTCCTCACACTATTTCTATAAAATACATTTTTAGATACCCACGCATGTACGTCAATGCTTACACTATAAATAAAAAACAGCTTCTTGGGTGCGTTTTACCACCTTAAAAAGCAAAGTACGAACAGAGAAAACAACATGATGCAAATAGCACTGTTAAAGACATTTGTCTTCAGACTAGCAAAAAATGTTTTTCAATGCAATCTAAACTATAATGAGAATAAACTGAATATTGTACGTTCAAAATGTAAAAACTACAGGCTGAAACAAACAAATGTGAGGGGCAGGATTTATTATTACTTCACTTTGCAGATGATTTTACTGAATGTGATGTAAAATAACACCCAAAAAAACTATTTACTTACATGTTTGGCTACAACGTAAACAAATAATGGGGAACAATAAACGTAAGTTTCGGAACATTAAAAAAAAAAATCATCTAAATTCGCGTAATCCTGACCAGCTTCTCAAGAGAGCTGGAATCTCCGACGAGGAGCCCCGTATTCTGGAAAGAATTTAGCGCGCGACCACCGAAGTCCCACTCGACCCGCCCCCTGATCTCGCGACATGCCAATCACACGTCATCATTGGCGGATGTCGGCTAAATGGCGGATAATTCAAAGAGTTTAAAAAAAAGATCAATACGGCGGAGTGCGAGGTATTCAATAGTTAATAATTAAGATGTCGGGGGTTTGTTGTAACTTTCATTACTATTACATGTCACTATATTTTATCACTAAGGCACGAGTCGACAAGTGGAGGCGTCGCGAGTGATGTTTGTAGGCGTGACGTGACTGATGTTAAGTATTTTGGATTTTTGTTACACTCTGTTGCTGATGGTATGTAAAGGTGTACGTGGACTATTTCACAATGTAAAAATATAAAAGCAATGCGGAGTTATCTTTAAACTTGTTTGATAAATTGTATTTGTTTTATTAACGTTTTTGTTTGAATTTGACCTGCAATGTGTCCTTGCCTTTGAATTGTAATTGTTATTGTAACTGGAAAATTAAGTCAATTGATTATATCTTATGCGTACCCACTACAAATTTCTAGACATTGAGGAATTATTTGCATTTAGCAACGCCCCATTCTTGGCGACCACGGCTTTCCACTTCCCCTTATTCTGTGCCTTTTTTGATGCTTCTCATCACACTTTCGATACTTTTTATATCATCCGCTCATCTTTGTCTTCCTTTGTCTCCTATCCCATCCATTCTTACTTCTATCACGAAGCTGACTCCCCTCAACGTATGTCCCACGAATCCCATCTTTCATCTCATCCTGAAAACTCTTTCCCTATACCCGTCCTCTCCATCACTTCATGTGCCACCTTCTCTGTCCAGTTAATTTTCATTATCCTTCTGTACGAACATTACTCAAAGTATTTCATCCTCTTAATAGTTGCTTTCACAGATTGTCCATGTATCGCTATCATAACCTAACACTGGGAAGATGCAAGTTCTCAGTAAATTCCTTTTAAAGGCCAATTTTTAGATTACTTCTCCGGAATTCTTTGCGATCCCAGATCTCTTTTGCTATACAATTTACTGAGATGGCCGTTCACTTCACGTCCTTTGACGGATAGATTGGGATTGCACTAATTTGACCGCTGTGGGTTTTGCGCTCGTTTTGTGATCGAAAATCTGATCGTCCCGGTGCCTCCAGCAAAGTGATGCAACCTCAGAGTATTTAATACCTTAACGAAAGAATCTACAAAATTCAGAAAGAAAAGAAGCCGAACTTCTCCAGAAAGCAGGATCCTGGCGATCTCGTAACACTAATAGAATTTACTAAAAATCACCCTGGCATTTCGTATGGATATTATCAAGTGTTTAAATCGGGAGGGTAAGAAACGATAACCATATATCCAAATAATTTTAAATTACCTTAAGATGTTTAGTTTCCATACTGCTTTGGATTCTGTTCATAAACAACATAAAAGCATCTGCACGTTGTCATTGAAGACATGCGCGCACTCCAACATGCCACATTGAAAGAGAGAATGCGAATCACTACAAGTTTAAACGTAAAAAGTGTAGCCCATACAGGAAAATACAATTAACAACGTAAACCACTTTCTAGTGCTCGCGTCCTGCAAACAGGTCGCATCATTCAATGCCTCACACCTTTCTAACGAAGACACATCAAGCAGTTACTCCCTTCAATGTGTTATGTCTGTTAACATTTCATAAAACCTGACACGTCTTACTTACAGGTGGAAACCTTGCGTTATATTTTCTCTTCTTTCCGGGCATATTACGCTCGTTAAACCCAAAAAATCAATCACATTATCTAGGTCTCCCCCCAGGGTGTCCGGGCCATTTGTTTATATTTCACAGACAGGAAGTGAGGCGTGTTGTTTTGGGGGGCAAATGCGTCAAGCAGGGGCACCCGATCGTCACATGTTTTTATCAAATGAAAACAGTTTGTAATCCACTTGTGAGCATAAAAACCTTCTGCGTATCAGTAAACGCATTCAATCATTAAAATGAAGATTTAAAAAAAATGTATTCATTTAGATGGATTGGATTCGGCTTGATTGACTTGGCTCAGAAAACTGCTAATTAGTCAATCAGTCGTTAAAGGTAAGAAGAACGCCGGTATACGCGTTATCCTACGCTCGCCAGTCTTAAAATGGTCATCTAACGATGAACAACGTCGCATGGACGTGCGGGGGTTAGGTGACGTACGTGATGAACTTAAACGAAGTCTAGTTTTGAGATTTTTTTTGGCCCAAAGGTCCCACACCAGAAATGTAGTATGGTTTGGTTTGATATCTTTTAGTGTCAGTACGAAGTATTTCCTTGTTCATTACGGGTACGTTGGAGGGAGAAGCAAACTGAGATGTATCATCTTTTGCAGTATTCGGCTATGGGGAGCAAGCATCATTACATCTGGCGTGTGTTTTGGCGGGGTACCAATTCACACATTTAATAGAGTATCTTGTTGAAGCTCTTATTACACCTAATATTTCTAAATATTATTAGATAAAAGGTTATACTGGGACCTTTTCACATGCGTACAAGGATCTTCAAGCATGCAGATATTTAGTTTCTCAATACTATTTGCGCCAAAATTAAATAAATAAAAAGTAAAGGAGTGTAAAATGAGGGAAGTGTTGCATTGAGAAATAAAAAGTCTTTTAAAACAAGGTAATTTTGCAATAAAGCCAGTATAATTAAATGAAAGGTAACTGCAGTTTTGTGGTAAAATGAAACAATGACATTGTATTGCATAATAATCGGATGACTTTATTTTAATTATGCTTTTTTTCCCAAAGTTTATTAATTCATATATATATATATATCACTTTACTTTTGCATGTGATTATTTCATAATTGCTATTTTATTTTATTTCATTTTGGAACAAACAATATTCCATAGTTATGTAGTTAAATGGTGATATGTGTTATTGATTTTTTTTTAAGTGAGACTGAATTTGTAATGGGCAATAGATAGACAAATAGAAACTTCATTAATCCTAAAGGAAATTGCAGCATCGCAAAAGCAGACAAAAAAAGGTACAGAGATTCATATAACAAGAATGAGCATACTCTTTTAAGAATGCTAACAAGGTAAAAATACACACATAACAATAATTATCTGTAAGTAAATTAACAAAGCATATTTATGTACTAAGTGTAAAGTGATTAGATTTGCACATACTGTACTTATTAGTTACATCTTCAGAGTACAGGATGTCAGTCATTGGCACAGTATATTACCCACAGTGTCACTGTCTGTTAAGAAGTCTACTACCATTCATCAAACAAGGAGCAAGGCCACCTCGGTCAAGGGGTGACTCGTAGCAGAGCCTGATGGCTGAGGGTAAAAACGATCTGACATAGCACTCCTTGGAGAAACACAATTGTCTCAGTCTGTCCATGAATGTGATCTTCTGTTTAGCCAAAACTTCATACAGGTGGTGAAAGTTATTGTCCAGGATAGTAAGCAGCTTCCTGAGTGACCTTTGTTCTATCACTTCCTCCCAAAATTGAACAAGCCATTTTAATCAGTTTATTTAGTTTGTTGGTATCTCTTACACTAATGACATTTCCCCAGAACACTACCACATAGAAAAATACACAGGTCAGTGCAGACTGGAAGAAAACAAAGAGTAAGAGTGGCTTGCATACTCTAAACAACCTCAGCTTCCTTAGGAAATAGAGGTGAAACTGGCCCTTCATCTGTTCACCCTATGTGTTGACACTCCTTTCAAACTTGTTGTTCAGATGTACCTCAAGGTATATGTATCTTCTTGCCACCTCCACAGCTTCACCATCAATGAGAACTGGTGGCAGTGTGGACTTCTCCCTCCTGAAATCTATGATTATCTCCCTTGTCTTACTTATGTTGAGGTGCAGGTGGTTCAGTTTACACCATTAGTTAAAGTTCTCCACAAGTACCCTGTATTCATTCTTCTGCTTACTGCTGGTACACCCAACTATGGCTGTGCCATCTGAAAATTTCTGCAGATAGCATGATTCTGTACTGTGTCTAAAGTCTAAGGTGTACTAGATACACAGAAAGAGAGCCAGTACACTTCCCTGTGCAACCCATGTGCTACTTATGACCATGTCCAATACATAGTTCTTAAGACTCACAAACTGTGGTCTACCAGTTAAGTAGTCCAATATTTAGGATACAATAGTAGCATTAACCCTCATTGAATTTAGCTTCTCCCCAAGCAATTTGAGCTGTATGGCATTGAATGCACTAGAGAAATCAACAAACAATATCCTCAGCCTGCTATCCTATTTCTCCAGATGAAAATAGGCACAGTTCAGCATGTAGATGATAGTATCGCACAACTCTATGTGGTTCTGGTAGGCAAACTGCAGTGGGTCCAGTGCTGTTTTGACCAGGGGTTGCATTTAGGCCAATATTAACCTTTCCAAGGTCTTCATAATGCATGAGGTCAGAGCCACAGGTTGGTAGTCATTTAAGTTATTTGGCTGCAATATCTTGTGGACTGGGACCACACAGGATGTTTTCCATACAGCTGGGACCATTTGTAGAATCGGACTCAGAGTTAATATATACTGAAAAAACTACACACAGTTACCTAGCACACTCCTTCAGTACCTTACAGTTAACATCATCAAGTCTGGCAGCTTCGCTTTGACTGACTCTCCATAGTTGTTTCTACACCTGGTGTACTGTGAATGTCAGTGCTGGGTAGCTGAGAGTTTGGAAGAATGGTGGGTGTAAGTCATTGTAGCTGGGACATGAGGACTGAGACACTGGCAGTTGGTAAGCAGAAGTTAGTCAGTCATTTTCTAATCCGCTTTGTTCTAAACAGGGATTGCTGGAGTGTTTTCCAGCCAGCACAGGGTGCAAGACAGGAACAAACCCTGGACAGAGTGCCAGTCCATCACATGACAAACACACTCCACAACTACATACAAGGGTCGATTTGGCATTGCCAAGCCACATAATTTGCAGGTCTTTAGACTGTAGGAGGAAACGGGAGCACCTAGAGGATACCCACACAGACACAGGGAGAACATACAAACTCCATATGCAGAAATGAGAATGGAAAAACTTGGGGAGGGACGTTGTGTAGACAGTGATACATGGTCTTAGAAAGTAATGTGGATTGGAAGGGGAGCACAAGAGGAGATGAACCCCACAGATTGTCCAGGTACTAGGATGGGTAAACAAACAGTGAGCAGGAAGATCACAGTCAAACCTGTTAAATATTTTATTTAACTCATTAAAGCACTCCCGACATTCAAATTGTTTAAAAACTGTGATATTTTCCATTCCTTTCCATGCCTCCCATTTTTTTTTTTTTTTGCCCCATTTTGGCCTCTAGTTCCCTCCTGTAGTTCTCTTTAGTATCCTTGATCTTTTCCTTGCACTCTCTCTACATGCTTTTCATTTCCCCCTTGTTTCTGTGGTATTTTATAATCTAGGTATAATAATTTGTATAAGCTAGCTTGTGTAATCAGCAAGGTCAAAAAATGAAACAAATAAATGAGTTTCGGTCAAATTCTGGGAATATCTGCTCAGGCTATGAGATAATGGTGGTAAGTTTCAGTCAAATGCTGGCTATTAGGTAATGATGGCAAAATGTTTGCATATTAGGAACCTAGCAAAAATGTAATGTTAAGATGGCGCAATAATGGTAAGAAATAACATAAAAAAGATGTATGCACTATATTGGGAGGCTTGCTGCACGGACCAAGACAATTCTTGTTACTTTCTAATAAAGTATTTTCTGCTTTCTCATCTAAACGCAAGACTTTTTTTTTTTTTTTATAAAGAACAGTTCTCTCCACCATCTTTCCAAGTTTGAATATGCTTGAGGATAATTATAGGAGGGCAGTATTTGGAGAAGTATATATTTTTTGTAATTTTTTGTGGCACATTTTAGATAAATGGAAGGGGTTGTCTTGCATGTTATGAACGCAACATAAAAGAATGCCTGCATGTGCTTTATGTAATGTTGTACATAAGTGTTATTACTTTCTCGTATACGAAGTATAGGGAAAGTATTGTAATCGTCCAAAAATTTGATCTCAAGATTTTGATGAATCTCTGAAAATACCATTTTTGGAATCATGTCTGTTTGTGTGTGTGTGTATGTAAACACGACAACCTGAGTACACTTTCACTTAGGTCAACCAAATTTTGTATACACGTATTTGGTACAAAACATAGATTTCTATCAACTTTTGAGCTATTTCCGCTAACCGGAAGTGGTACTTTTTATTCATGCAGCTGCAGAGTCCGATTTGTTCAACTTTTTTTACAATAATTGTTCAATATATTATTAATTTAATTTGTTGTTGATGGTTCTTTAATGTACATAATATAAAAATATAATCACTGTCTTGCAGTTTATTCCTCAAATATCCATCCCCATGTCTGAGTATACAAGAAAGTCTAGGGGAGACCACTCCTGATTTTTTTCTATGTAATTTACAATACATTTGTATCTGCATGGGTTTTCCTCTCACATCCCAAAAGATGTGTGTGTATGTTTTAATATAATTGGCAATTTCAGGTTAGCTCTATGTGTTTGTGAATGTTTGCAAAGCTTCCAGTCATTCAAGACCGTAAAACTGGATTACGGGAATTTGAGAAAATTGTACCATATTATGATAATACAAATAGTGCTCGACTCTAAAAGAGCTGAGTCCAAATTGAATATTACAGCAGGTCATTACTGTGCCAAAAGCAGGGTAGCAGGAATCTTGAAATGCCATTGCGAAGTTTATGTACCACAAAAAAAGGTGCAATATTTATTGTCTTTGTAATCTTGTCACATTTTTAGGAAAAGGCATTGTGTTATTGTATACGTGTAAGACGTTTTCCAGATAAAATAACACATCAGTTTGACTTTACTTGGGGACATCAAGAGGTGGAAGGGGCATGAAAGGAATAAAGAGAAATTTAAACAACAATCAGTAAATGTTCAGACAGAAGTAAACCTTTCTTGGAGGGTTATTTTTAATGGTCTGGAAATGGTATTACTTTTGTCTAACCCAGAGAATCAAAACTTAAAACATTTCTATCAGAACAATGTATTTCTTTAATGTGGGAAGTGACATCCTTCACTTCTCCTACAACTCTGTGATAGTCAATGTGATTTTCTATGCTGTACTGTTCTGGGCTGGTCACATCACATCAAGAGAGGCCCACCAAATCAACAAGCTAATTAAAAGGTTAACCTCAGTTGTAGGACACACTCTGGATCCCCTGGAGGTCATAGAGGAAGAGACCATGAAAACAAAACTGAGTGCCATTATGAACAATGTTACACATCCTCTCTGTGAGACCCTGAGGACTTTCAGCCAACAAATTATTTAAGCAGAGGTGTGTCAAGTATGCTCACTAAGACTGGGACAACCAAGTCAGAAATGTTCTTTTCTTTCTTTTTAAAATGTCTTCCTTTTTTAGTCTTTGTGGTGTGTATTTTGACCATAGACATTTATGAATGAGGAAATTTCCATAAATAATATTAAGATATATACTCAGCAAAAAAAGAAACGTCCCTTTTTCAGGACTGTGTATTTCAACAATAATGTTTTAAAAATCCAAATAACTTTACAGATCTTCATTGTAAATTGTTTAAACAATGTTTTCCATGCATGTTCAATTAACCATAATCAATTAATTAACATGCACCTGTGGAATGGTCGTTAAGACCTTAACAGCTTACAGAAAGTAAGCATTTAAGGTCACAGTTTTAAAAACGCAGGACACTAAAGAGACTTGTCTACCGACTGTGAAAAACACCCAAAGAAAGATGCCCAGGGTCCCTGCTCATCTGCGTGAATGTGCATTAGGCATGCTGCAGGGAGGCATGAGGACTGCTGATGTGGCTAGGGCAATAAATTGCCATGTCCACACTGTGAGACGCCTAAGACAGCGCTACAGGGAGACAGGAAGGACAGCTGATCATCCTCGCAGTGGAAGACCACGTGTAACAACACCTGCACAGGATCGGTACATCCGAATATCACACCTGCGTGACAGGTACAGGATGGCCACAACAACTGCCCGAGTCACACCAGGAACACACAATCCCTCCATCAGTGCTCAGACTGTCCGCAATAGGCTGAGAGAGGCTGGACTGAGGGCTTGCAGGCCTGTTGTAAGGCAGGTCCTTACCAGACATCACCAGCAACAACGCCGCCTATGGGCACAAACCCACCTTCGCTGGAACAGACAGGAGTGGCAAAAAGTGCGTGAGTTTCTGCATGACAGCAATGTCAGTGTTTTGCCATGGCCAGCGAAGAGCCCAGATCTCAATCCCATTGAGCACGTCTGGGACCTGTTGGATCGCAGGGTGAGGGCTAGGGCCATTCCCCCCAGAAATGTCCAGGAACTTGCAGGTGCATTGGTAGAAGAGTGGGGTAACATCTCACAGCAAGAACTGACAAATCTGGTCCAGTCCATGAGGAGGAGATGCACTGCAGTACTTCAAGCAGCTGGTGGCCACACCAGATACTGACTGGTACTTTTGATTTTGAGCCTCCCTTCATTCAGGGACACATTGTGAAACATTTTTAGTTTATGTCTTATGGTGTTGACTCTTTTAGTGTTCATACAAATATTTACACATTAAGTCTACTGAAAGTAAAAACAGTTGAAAGTCAGGGGACGTTTCTTTTTTTGCTGAGTATATAAACAAATGTTTATATTCCAAATTCCGATCAAAAATAAGTAAAATAAATTTGTCAATACTCAAGATCACATCAAATCAATTTTGCATAAATACAGTAAAAGAGTAAGTGAAAAAATATTATCTACCTAAAATTTATAAAATACACAGGCTACATGAATTTTCTTTTCAGGGGGTACCACTAAAATACAGTAAACAGTCCAAATTACAGTTTTTACTGGCAAAACTGCTGCCAGTAATTTACTGTAATTTTACATGAAAATTTTTTACAGTGTATGGTGAATAGTTTTAAAAGATACCTCTTGAACTTTTGGGTAGTACAGTACCCTCTTGTAATATTACAAACATCTTTCCAGTTAATATTTTGAAACTGTCACACCAGGACACTTTGCTGAAAGTTATATTAACTATTATTACAATTTTTGTCCTATATTCATACCTTCAAACTTTAGACTTAAGATTCTGATTTGAATCAACAATGTGTACATTTTGTAATAATTGTAAAAAGTCAAGGTGGGAAAGCATCTAATACAATTGCATATTCTTTGACCCATACTGGAAGTCTATCATTCCCAATAAATTCTGAATAGGTTATTAAAATTCCATTATTATAAAACAATTGCAAAATTGAGATATACTTTCAAAATAAAACATTCAGTCCACATTGACAAGGATCTTTGTTGCTCAAATAATGAAGTTTGTTTTTATTTTTGTTCTTATTAACTTTCTTAATTATTGATTTTGTGACAGTCTAGTTCCATTGGTATATGTACCAGTCGTAGATTTACTTCATCCACTCAGAGGTAACTGCCTCATTAACGAAATATAAAACCTTTTTTTAAACATTAATTCCTGTGGTCAAGATCACCACCCACGTGCTTCTCTTCTTCGTTCCTGTTTTTTTTGTTTTTTTTTTTACATCAAACCTTTTAAAAGACTCTTTCAGAGTTATATTTGCATCCTCTCTTCCACTTCTTTTTTCTTTTCTCGCATTCACTCAATTCATTTGTCATGATTTCTGCTTGTGCTTTCCATTTTTTCTTTTTTTACATGAGATAACTTTTTGTCCTTTCTCAGCTAGTATTTATGCCGTTTTCTGCAATATCTTTTAGCTTGTAACTGAATACCTGTACATACCTTAATTAGTACAGGGCAGACGTACCTCCATGTCTGAATATTGTAACTACATCTGTATTAATATATGTGTTTGTACAGGAATTGCGAATTGGTGTGGGGGGTCATGAAGGGTCCTCCGAACCCCAGCCCCTTTTCTCTTCTGACTGCTCTGTTCAAGTGCTCGAGATTTTATCTTTGCATATTTGAATTCCAATGTGGTAAATATGACCTTTTAATTGGAATGCCGTAACATTCTCTTCGATTACTAAGGATAAAGGAAAGTTCGCATTGTTTAATATCTCCACTCCAGTGCAGTACCGTATTTCTTCATTCTTAGAAATATAGTTATGTCCACTGGCAACTGTGAGGATTTAATTTTCTGATCAAATTCAAATATTTTGAAATGGATTATTTTTAATATGGTGAAACATCTACACAACTAAAAAGAATAATACGGAGCTTTTTTTATTATACTCCTCGTTTTACATCTTTCCATAAAGTATATTGAATCAAATAGAGCTGTTATAGTCACCGTAAAATGTCAGTCAGTCATTTTACAACCCGCTATATCCTAACACAGGGTCACGGGGTTCTGCTGGAGCCAATCCCTGCCAGCACAGGGCGCAAGGCAGGAACAAATCCCGGGCAGGGCATAGACATAGAATTGGGGCAGGGCGCCAGCCCACCGCAGGACATACACACCAGGGACAATTTTGGATCGCCAATGCACCTAACCTGCATGTCTTTGGACTGTGGGAGGAAACCGGAGCAACCCATGCAGACACGGGAAGAACATGCAAACTCCACGCATGGAGGACCCGGGAAGTGACCCAGGACCGTAAAATGTTCGTATTGTAAAAATAAAATTGTTACCAAAATAAAGAGAATTAACCTCAAAAATGTTTACCTGTGCCAAAAGGATTACAGTAAACAATAAACAAGCTGTTACTGTTTTCATGAATTAAATGATTGTAATCAGTTAAATCTAACATCAATCTAATATTACCACTATATCTGTAATGTATAATTGTTCACTGATTAAGGTTAATAAACTTATCAAGACATGTCAGTTTTCCTATAAATATAAACGAAACCAATGTCACTATCACAAACTCCTACTCAAGAGAAAACCCGTGGCATCCAAAAGAATGAGCTGGACGAATAACAGCAGGCCAGGTATGTCACGCCGTTAACCAATTGTTCTCAACGCAGGCGGTCCAATCAAGGGTGTGTGACCACATTATTGGACAGTTTTTGGAAACATGCATTGTGGGAGGGGAAAGAAGTGTTCGCGGGATAGCAATTGGCTATTTGGACAAGGAAGACCAGGATTTATGTGACCGTCCCGGAAAGCAGGGAATACCTATCAAAGTTAAAGTCCGTATGACGTAGGCTTATTATAGAAGTTTTTTCAACCCATTTCAGCTATCTGCTGCCCCATCATTTGTTTGCTGTTTCTGTAGCAGTTGTGTGATTTTGAGGGACGAAGAACTGGCCCGACGCCTAACCCTCCTCCTTTCTCACCCGGACTTAGGACCGGCAAAGATCGAGTCCATTAGAAAGCACTAGCTACCCGTTGCGCCAAGGAGCGTGGGGAACCCATCTAACTAGCAAGCTAACTAACGGAATCGTTTGCACCAGGTTCTCCGTGAAAGAAGTTAAAACGTATTGTCTATTTAGACCATTTTAAATATTGATCGAGTTGATTAGGTAAAGTTCACGTAGATAATTCTACCTGAATAGAACATATTAGGGAGTTGACATAATGAATTATCGGCTGGTGTTTTTAAATTGGAAACCTCACGGATTTAACGTTAAGGGAAACGTTATTTACCAATCATATAACGGTGAAAATCGATCAATGGCAGTGACTATCTAACGATCATCGTCATTATTATTCGTTAATTCATTTCATTAGATGTTCAAAAAAGAGAAATGAGCATCTGAAAAGATGTTCAAAAAAGAGAAATGAGCATCTGAAATATAAGTAAAAGAAACTCCCAAAAAATTAACCACCTGTACACATACACGGGCTCTTAATTTGACACAAGTAAAAAAAAAAAAAGCGGAAATACGTACCGGACGTTGTTCTGGTTGTCAGTGCTAACTTGGTGGAGCTGGAGCGGCTAGGTGCTTTACGGTTTGCATCTGTTTACTTTCCTAGCTGTTATGAAGAGGTGGCGCTTCTGATTTTGTTGAAGGCTGGCGTTACAATGACCTTGTACGAAAATCTGTCGCCGTCAAGCAGCAAAACAGGGTTACTAAAGGGAGACTTGTAAACGCGTCGAAAGAAGCGTTTTAAAATTGAAGGATGAGTACGACGAGTTGAATCTTCTTACTCAAGCTGCATACAGACTTTTCTATTTTCATTTCTGTTTCAGCAATTTATTTACTTTGTTATTTCGGCTGACGTTCAAAAAATGACTTCAAACACCCGTAAGATGACAGCGTCATGGATATTGCTGCTTATGTTACTGGTGGGAAATTATCAAGGAGTGACAGCTGGTAAGCCCTACTTCAGTAAAACATGCTCTCCTCCGTGGAGAGAGCAAAGTACAGTGTGTTGTTTTTTGTTTTCCTTTTTTGTGTTTGAAATTTTTTTATGAAAGTTTCCAGTCGCCTTTTAATGCAGTCAAGCAATATATTTAAACGCCTTTTTCTATTTTATTCTGTTTTTGTACAGTAATGTAGCATTGGATAATGTTTTTATAACCACTATCATTTCAGGGTCCGTTTGCATCAGCAGAATAAAGCATTTTGTAAAGACAGTTTCTGATGAATATTCTTTTTGCAGTTGAATGTTATTGTTAACTTGTGCATGAGAGCCGAATCGAACCTTCTTTTGTGTAGCATTTTGAAAAGCAAATTCAACCAAAACACGCTTTAGTAGGCAAACATCACCACTATAAACTGTAAAATGAGAAGTGCGAACGGTCTAATAAAAGCACAGCAGGACTGAACTAATGAAACAATGCCTACACCAGAAGAAGATTCCTATTATACCTGGTAAATGTTAAACAGAACGAACCAAAAATCAAGCCAGGGTAGTATCATCATTCTAACCATAAAGGAACGATCTCAACTGTGTAACCAGTTAGAAGTAATTTTTATTACTAAACTTTTTCTCAGTCATAGCTGAAAATGATAACAATCCTTGTTTGTTAAATGCCGATTACCTGCTACTGTTTTCTCACTTGTAGATGTGGAAGAGGGTGCCAATTCTCCAGAAGATAAGGTATAGCTATAATTTACTTTGTGCAATTAACAGTGCAATCAAAATTTTAACTTTAAATGTATTTATTACAAAGCAAGTTTTCCTCTGTTCTTTTTCTTTTTTTTTTCTTTTTAGTAATTCTGGTGTATATATGAGTTTAGTTTTTTTTGGTTGTCATACTAGGATAATATTTATTTGTAAAGCTTCTGTAAAAGCCCATAATTCTACCAGGGACAAATAAAGATCTTTCGGTTGGTTGTTAATTTCTTTCCCTATGATGCATTTACTTTTATTGTGGAATGTGATTTATTAATTAAATGAAATCGCATGCCGTATAACATTTTGAAGATACACATTCCTTCTGAAATAGCACAGTAAAGTGAGCTCACAGTTCAGAAATAAAATGAGTCAATGTAATGGGTGTATACGTGACCTTAAAATGAGTCTCTGGAGGCTTCATTTGTAGTGGTAGCTTTGAGGTGCATGTCCAAGATCTTCATGTTCTGCAACTTTTAGCAGTAAGGGTCAACTGGAAATTAGGTTAGAAAAATCAACACATACCCATAACACAGTTAAAGATAGAGAAATGACAGTTACACAGACAGGAGTAGAACTGTTGAGACATGATTTAATCATAACCAAGTAATAAAGAAAGAATTATAAGTGTTTGTTAATTCAGGCATGTTCTTCATACTTTGCAAAATAACGTGAATATCAGTGCCTCTCAAAATTTACAAATTGTATTTAATATAAATATTCATTGTTATTTAGGTTTTTAGGTTAAACAGTTTCTGTATGGCAGGAAATAATGGGCTGAACTAGCTATGCAATATATGTGTGGTAACTGAAGGAAGATGGACAGTAAATAGATACTTGCATCTTTTAGGAAGACAATAGTCTCACACAGTCGGTCACCACTGCTGCTTGAAGATGCTTTTTAATTTTTATGCCATGGTTAAAACTCGGTGTCACAATATTTTTGTGCCTTTAAGGCTAATTGTTTACTAAGTAGTTGTTATTGGCTCATATCCTCTTTTGTTTTATTGAAGAAGCAGTTTTTATCACTGCAAATATTATTGGCATTATCAGTGGCTTAAAAACATACCTGCACAACTGTATGAAATTTTTATTATCTACATCAATTTTTAATTAACCCTGTGTTTTTGATACTGTTGTTTATTATAACTTTTAAAGGAAGCTTCTGTTTCAAATTCCAAAAATGAAGATGAAAAGACCGGATGGCAGTCTGTGGCAGGGCAATCATTTTTATCCAGTGAATCATCTCAGGAAAGAGAGAATGGCAAAGATGATGGCAGCTCTGAATCATTTTTTCATGGACTAATGGACAATGAAGATAATTCAAATAAAATTGAGAGAAAACAGAAGCCAGGTAAGTGCATCTTATTTCTTTCAATGCAAGCACAGTTCCATCCCTCCCTTACATGTCAGTTTAATATTTGAATAATTAATAAAATGGTTTAGTTGTTTAAGTTCTTTTATGTAATATTCTGCCTTTAAGTTTATTTTTTACCGATTGCTTTGCTTGTCACTATGAATTACACTCTAAATAACTAAATATACAATACAACTTGCTATCCTTTATGCTTTGAATTTGTAAACTACAGCAGTTCTATATGGAGGGAGGTCAGGATGGTAAGCATGCACTGGTACAGCACATTGCTGCCCCCACCACATAAAGGAATAGTTCGGGGTCCTGGTTGGCAACCCCTCAGGATGACATGCGGTCCAGTCCCACCCTCCGGAAATGACTATCTGTCTGCCACAGCTACTCAGTTCCTCAACAATGAGGATCCTTTGAGCTAGATCATCCTCTGGAAATCGCGCAACATGGCCAATGTGCCGTAATTGAAGCTCTCTCACAATGCAGGTAATGTGCCTCATTCAGGACTCCGTGAGTAACTGCTCATTTGACACAAATTCAAACCAATGGTACCCAAGGATTCTCCAAAGAGGCACAGGTCACTGAATAGCGTCCATGTCTCACAATCATATAGCAAGTCAGGAAGCACCAGGACTTGAAAGACTTGGACCTTTATCATTTTGCATAGATATCGGGAGCGCCACACACCCCTTTCTAAAGACCTCATGACCCCCCATTGCTCTCCTAATCCATCTACGGACTTGTCACCAGAGACATGAATGTCATAAATCTCTTGATGAGGTTGACTCTCTCTGCAGACAGACGCACTGCTCTCGAGTCTCTCGAGCCCTGATCAGAGCCTCCATTGACTCCGCCAAAATCACAGCATCGTCAGCAAAGTCAAGGTCAGTGAATCTTTCTTCACCAATAGATGCCCCACAGCCACTGGAGCCACAAGTGTTGCCCAACACCTAGTGTAAGCATTGAACAGATTAGGAGCAAGAACACACCCCTGACAAATTCATTAGACGATGTTTCCAGCTATTTTCAGTCATAACCTTCATTTACATAATCTTAGCCAGTCGGAAGCAGTTGGGGGCATGCTATCAGGAAAACAATCTCTTACTTGCCATACTTAATAAATGACAATGGAGGCTGACAACCAATGAATGCTCATCCAGAAGTACAAGAATGTAGTGACGAGTAATAAGGAACATGAATGTTTTGAACCTTACAAACACAAGACAAGCTTGTTTGTCTGATGTCTCGTTTATTTACTAAACGGAATGGGAAAAAAATGGCAGAGACTGCTGCTGAACATACCACAGCTATTAACCCTTTACACAGTGCCAGTGTAGCTCTGGCTCTGTTAGATTGCATAAGGGCTATGAATTTCATGAAAAATAAAAGAAGCACATCTCCTGATTTCTCAAATATTGCATACCATAATAGAATGGGAAAAAGAAATAAAGGGCAGAGATTGCTGCTGAACTCGCTGCAGCTGTTAATCCTTCATACAACGCAGACTCTGTTAGGGAACACGCTATTAGCTATCACAAAAAGGGGAGAGCATGACTATGAGAGACAAAATATTAAAAAGCAGAGTCACAGAACTTTTCTTGGGTTAGTAAGCTGTAAAAGTACAAATATTGCATTAAGTCTTTCTAATGGTTAGTTCTACATATATTTTAATTTCTGTGACATCCTTATAATTTTGCATATCCAAATATTCCTTGTCTCTTGGTCCTTCACCCCACTCTGTCATACTAAAACACACCAGCTACCTGAATTACTCTTTGTGGGGCTTACCAAACCCCATTAATCGATCAGGCCTTGAATGTGCAGTGTGTCAAGGTTATAATAGTTGGATAAAAGGCATATTTATCAATGTAAATCTAATATGCCTGACACCAAATTTTCATGTATATTCTGACTGATGCCTTTAGTCACATGTGCTTTATTTTAAGGGAAGTCGGTGAGAAAATTTGGTATGAAAAAAGAGGCCAAGTTTGATAGCAGTTTGACACAGATAAAAAAAATTGTTTTGCGTTAAAGCTGTTATTTGTTCATTACTTTAGCCAGTTCAATGTTGAAGTTGTACTGCTGCAGTGAGAAGTATGACTATTAAGGATTAGCACTTAGATCAACTTTGTATTCAAGAATCCAATTATGACAGACAGAAAAAAAAATTCTTTTTGTGTGGATATTATTTTGAAATGAGGTGGTGGTTGACTTGTTCACTCAAAGACAGAAGTCTAATTTTCTCCATATTAACTTAAATATCTGTTTGAAAACCTGTATGGGTACTCGGATATCAGAATGCACATCTCTTCTATCCACAGGCAGAACTAATAAAATCGCTTATAAACCCTTCACATTTCTTCATTGACACCAGAAACTGTAATATGATGTATTCAGACTTGCCGAGTAGGTTTCTTTTAAGGAGTTTTAGTCTGTACTTCAGTCTTTCCTTCTGTTTAACTGCTTTCAGATAGGGCAGGGTTGTGGTTGGTGTTAGGGGTGAGATTAGGGAATTATTGTGGGGGTTTTGGGACATTTTTGTTTTCTTTAGAATAAATGACTGCAAAAATTGAAGAGGATTAAAGTATTGCCTTGTGCCACACCTTTTGACGAATTTTCTTTTATTTAACCCTTATTTCACCCACAGTACAAAAATGCTGTTGGGTGAAATATTTAATTTACCAGTTATGAATGCATCCTGTGATGGACTGATCTGACCTATGGTTGGTTACTGTCTTTTGCTGGTTACTTGTGCAAGAGAGAATGGATTGTCTTATGATATATCAAATATTGTGGCTCGATAAACCTGTAGGATTATAGATTTGGCATTTATATTTCTATTATAGTTTTCTGAAGTTGGTGTATTTTCACGTTATTTTTACCTATTGTTCCCATTACAGTGCAGAGAGCAATTGGAGGCACAGCTGATGGAGAGTTATGCATATTTCCTTTTTTGTTCCTGGGGAAGGAATACTCTGAATGTACATCTGAAGGTCGTGGAGATGGCCGACTGTGGTGTGCTACAGCTTATGACTATGACCAAGAAAAGAAATGGGGGTTTTGTGAAAGTAAGTTATTATAATTACCACTTCTTCAGTCTTTGCTTTTTGAATTGTATTTCCTCTCCTACCTGACCAATATATCCCTTATTCTTGAATTAATTTAAAACATTTTTAATATAGCCATGCTTATACCCTAAAACTGAATTTAATAGCTAATCACCATTTTATTTGTATTTAGTGCAACACCATTAAAACAACCCATCTAGCTATATTCTGCCTGTTGTTATGAATACAATAAATTTAGAAAATAATGCAAAGTGACATGCAACTAAAACAAAATGTAATGTTTTAAAACACTACTCTATATGTACAGTATTTTGTAAAATTATTCATATTGTTGACGATTTCTCTAACTTTATGGATTAACAAATGCAGCACAACTTGGTTCCCAATGATAGATGTACTTCAGAACTCTGAAAATCAAAAATAATAGTAGTATTTCATTTGTTGTGGAATATCTGCATTTACACAGCATACAAAAATAGTTGCTTAATGAGGAAGCAGACACCTTATATTTGGCCTCCACTACAGCATCATTTAAATACCTGCCACATTTCTGTAAAATAATTCCACAGTTAAGGGATCATTGTTAAGCTTGTGAATATGAAGTACAACTGGGAAAATGAAAAATAAAGAAAATTACAATGATACCTGAGAAAGAATAATACAAGTACAGTAACTGACAGAAGAGTGCAAAACAATATCAAAACGTGTGCATGTTTGTATGGGTACTGTTGATTCAGTTCTCAGAAAGTGAATGTTATGTGAAACCACCACTGCTCAAGATCTGTGCAAATCGGATGACAACGTATGGAACAAGCCATAGACCAGTCAACAAAGCTACTGAGTTCAGAAGCTGAGACTGGATTAAAGCTGCAACAGAACAACATTGAGAGTTCTGCATAGGACTGGTTTGTATAGGCAGATGGCACAAAATACTAAAGTATACTGTACATTCTAATCCTAAAAAAGAGAACAAAATCACCTTTAGTCTGAGCCTCTCAACGGAAGCTTCTTCATGTGATTGTTGTCCTCTCTGTGGCTTCTCTCTCAAATCATTGTCTTGCTTATGTAGAGTTTTTGTCCCCATGGTTATGCTTTTAAGTCTTCCTGGAGAGCTGCTGTAGATTTCCCTTGAAATAGGTTAGTTTCAATATACAGTAAATGTAAATTTTGATGGACATGAATTGGAGATATTATCTGCTAATTTCCATCTTCCATGTTTCTAAATTATGTTTTCATATTTTCAAAATTATTCTTTCAGAGAAATCAAAAATGTAAATCCTTAAGAAAAAGTGAGCATAGTGCAAAAGCAGATATATTTAGAAGAACTACACTCTTGCAAATTAATTTAATTGGATAGTATGAATCAGTTCTCTCTATTATGAAAAAAAATCTTGGAAGGAGATGAGACTTGATTTTCTCGAGAGAGAGAGAGAGACACGTATACGCCCTGTGAGACAACTCCACGCCTGGGGCCGGAAATAAAGGACAAAGAATAGATGACAAAGTAGAATGTTGTAAAGAGTTCAACAATGTTGGCGCAATACACATGCAGAGCAGATTAGAGATAATGGAAGTACGAAAATTTGAAAGTCTCCAAAAAAAGGATAGGAAAGATTGCATTAGCGCAAACAAATGCAAATTATTACTCCGTGAAATAACGGAACAGCAACAAGAGATTGAATATATTGTTTGGATTTAAACTTTAAGTTGGAGACTTGTAGATCGTCTAATTCGTGTTGCCAATGAGAATTAAAAGATTTCAAAAATGTTGGCGCAGTGTGAAGTCCCCTGAGATGGAGGCTTTTAACATGAGATTCTTTCAAGTCACACGCCCTACTTACAACTATTTTCAAACAAGACCACGGTCATCTAACCTCAGTCGTGTGAATGCCTTTGCCAGACACACTTCCTTTCTCTCAGGTCTTATAAATTTTATCGGGACAATACGTTTATGCATTCTAGAAGACACGTCAACAACGAAGCGAAAAAGAAAGAGCATGGACAAACATTTGAAAAAGTAGCCTTATTTATTAGAGAGAAAGAAACGATATTCACTCACAGGCAGTTATCCGTTGCGTTGTCACAATGTAAGTTCAAACACGGAATCAAAATTCAATGCAATCTTGAAGAGTTAATTCCAAATATTGTTTTTACTAAAGTTTTAAAGTAAAAATGAAAATAATGCATATGTAACAATTCCCATGAAAATGACAATCTCTTAAAATTGTATATCCGGTTAACCAAACCCAGGGGTGGGCAAACAGGGGGCAGAGCCCCCTAGTAATGGTATAATATACTAGCTGTCCCCTGTTGCTCTGCCAGGTAGTAGTGAAACAGGACAAACTTAAAAATCAATATAAAAAAAAAAAAAGTAATTCTGACCAAGCAGATGGTGGGGACACTCCAACGCTCCTACACATATACATTTACACATATACATACCTGTATATATACATATATACATATACATATATATACATATATACATATATATATACATATATACATATACATATATATAAGGCTGAATTTCATTCCATAAGAATGTATCTGCCATTTATGACATTCTACACAAATAAATGGAACTGTCTGTCAGGCATGCATCTATTTCACATTATGAAATTTAGAATTTTTTTTTTTTAATTATTTTTGATCTGAGTAATCCTGCTTTTGAGGGTGATAGTGGTTACATAGTGTCTGCTTCCAGTGTAATATTCTAATGGATATTTGTGTGTTTTGGAACTGACTGCTATGATTTATACTAATGTAACACAATTTAATTCTTTTTTAATATTCTATAGCTGAAGAACAGGCTAATCAGAGACGTCAAGCTCAAGATGCAGAGGATCTTTACTTATCTGCTGTTAGTATTATTAATGGAACTAGCAAGAAAAGTCAAAGGAGAGAGTAAGTTTTAATTTTTTTGTTTTGTTTTTGTTAAAATGCACAGCATTTCTGTGTGGCTTTTTATACCGAGCTATGTTGGTAACCCGGGCACTAGATGAACATGACAGGCCTGGTTCTAGATATGGTATCTCTTTCAATTGGCACTACCATAACAGTCATTATTGGCTTGTTCTTTGCTTGATCGAATTGTCTATTGGCTCTCTCATGGCTGAATCTCTGATCCAGAAAAAGCAATGGAGATTGTTCTTTGTCACTGAGCAGTGAAACAACACTTTTTACCTTGTCCAGGTTTTTGAGGAGTAATGGGGATTTGCTGTTTATATCAACAGTACATGTGCTATATGTATCTGGAAAAAGTTTGCGAAACATTTACTGTATAGTGCTTTCTGGAACCGAACAGAACACGGTTCGGGGTCCTCTACTGCATGCTGTTCCATCCTTGTAATTGCAGACCAAGAGTTGCGTTTGCATATTTTGCATGAATTTGAGTCCATGTGGTATGGATGTTCAATGCTGTGCTGCTAGTCTCTTCTCTCTGTTAGTGGTATGTCTAGTCTCTTCTGTTAATGAATTTTATGGACACGATATAAATGCACAACTCAGTAATGTCAAGTGTTAACTTGCATCTATCTGTAGACTCCCCTGGGACAACAGACCGATGTGGTGGGGGTTGAAATTAGTAGCTGTAAGTCTAATGTCCCACTTAGCACTGAGGAAAAGACTGGGGGCCAGCTGTGAATGGTAGGACATTCCATTATAGGGCACACCATATACACTCACACTCTATTTCACTCATACAGGCTCCCTAGCATGGTGAGGTAGAACTAGCCATTGTGTTTTGAATTACTTTGCATATACTCTTAATTTGTCTTTCTTAAAGATGATCATTATTTACTAATTTAATATGGGTAAACCTAGTTTTCAATTGCATAATTAATCTCTTCCATGTTTCTACTAAGTAACTTCTGTACATCGTGTGGCTGATTGAAAAATACTTAAAATATTATTGGAAAGTAATTATTTAAAATACTATCTCACTTGCATAAGAGTGAAACCTGCAGTATTCATGAATGAGATATACAGAGTGAGTCAAAATTATGTTAACATTTGAATGGCAGAAACAATTTATTCACAAAACATACTTCATATGTGTAAGATTATTTGCAGGAATGTCTCGACCTGTTCCCCATCATGTTCAACACACGTACCATATGTGGCTCTTACATTGTCCAGAAAAATTCTATACAAGTATATACATAGCAGTACCATTAGTGTTAATATAATTTTGACTCACCCTATATAAGACTAAAAATTATTAGGGATGCTCCAATCAGGTTTCTTTCAGGGCCAATACCAATTGCTGATATCATGTGACTGAATCAGATGCTTCAGATTTTTTTTTTTTTTTCCAAAGCTTTAGCATAACCAGACACACGGAAGCCTAATGTTTTTATTTTTAAAGTGTTAACTTTAGTATTTTTATAATTAAGCTATAAACCACAGGTGTTACTTGATCATTTTTATTAACAATTTGAAATTCTGTAGGCTTATTGTTTAGTGACCGCAAAAATAGTAAAATAAATAAATCAATCCCTTAAACTACATACCATTTAAACTAATACAATATGTGGAGAAAATATTTGTCCATAATACAAGTGGTTTTTAAGAAAATGCTTCTCATAATTACAAGCTGTCATACTGTTCTGTTCATACTTCTATAATGTGCTTATCTGCTTATAGCTTAATTTAAAAAGTAATTTTCACCATTTTGTACCAATAAAATATATAAAGTATATTTTTAAACATTAATTGATATTATTAGAAGTTTAATACTGCTTAAACATGATGCTTATACATGCACTTATAGGTTTTAAAAGTGTTATCCTTTAACTGTGCTACAGCTTTTTCCTGTTTAAAGTATACATTTACTATACTCGTACAAGGTTTTATTTGTAACTAGCAAAATACCCGCGCTTCGCAGCGGCGAAGTAGTGCCTTAAAATTTTTATTAAGAAGAAAATTTAACCTTTTTAAACTGAGGGAAAATATGGCAATAATTATTTGTTAAGGATCTCTTTGTATACCATGTTGTCAGTTCGGCCCTCCGGTTGTAATATGACCAAGCTGTGTGCTGAGCTTACTCTTGAGCATGTAACTTACAGTTGGCCATGTGAACAGTAATCTTGTCTCAAATCTCACAGCTTGGATTACTGCTGTCATAATCGGTTTGAGTTTCATGGTTTGTTTCAATTACGATAGTATTTGCAGGATTTATTGTGTTGAAGTGACATTTGGCATCTGTCAAGCATTGTAAGCACACAACCGGTTTCATCAATAAAATCACATCCAGCTTTTGAGAGTTTAAACACTCATAAACATCAAAGTGTCCACTACTGAAATCGTCACCTGTGAATCTAAGATGTTTAAGAGGCATTGGCGGTTGTCGAAAGGTGTAAAATATTTGGCCATTTCGGTACACTTGAAAGCGACAACCGAACAATTCAGCGGCAGCCATCAACTCACATGCAGAACCATAGGTGAAGGGCTTAAGCATTTCACTCTTATAGTGCTCCTGTGTAGTATAATTATCTCCTGTACCGTCATCAGTCCACACCTTGAACCTGTCCCAGTCATTCAGTACATAAGACACAATGTTCCTCCGGATATCAAGAGTGAGCCTGATATGGCTGTGCAATATGTAACAAAGAGAATGGAAAAGGTAGGTGCCAACTCCGGGCATGAAAACCACTCGGTAAGTGACAGTTTTTTGATCGATAGTGATCACCTCGATAGACATGGTAATGGGGGTTGGAATGATAAATGAAATGGGTACCTGAGCAATGTAAAGTAAGTCTAAAATACCTATACAATAACTATAATTGTAATAAACAAACAATAAAACAGCGGAGAAGCCGTGGATTAAACAAAAAGGCTGTAGTTATCAGTAGGGAGACGTGAAGGAAGGGAATGTAGAGACTGGAGCGACGGACGGCCTTATATAGGCAGGCAGCCAACAACGTGGGAGGCGTTGGGATGGGGGACCCAACGCCACCTCACACAGTGACTGAGCTGCAGGCTGTGGACGTATATATGTACGTAAGTAGGATTCAGTTAGCGTTGGGAACCCATGTACCAAATTTCTTGAAGATGGGCCCATAAGTAACAAAGACTGTTGAAAAGTTCAATATGGTGGCCGACAGTGGCATCATACCACCGAAATAAGTACGTACATTGGTTTCGGTTAGCTCAGGGAAGCCACCTACCAAATTTCGTGAAGATGGGGCCGTAAATAAGAAAGTTCAACATGGCGGACGTTGTTGGCCGTTATGACCGTTACGCGTAGAATTTCTAAATGAAACCTGCTAAACTTTTGTAAGTAAGCTGTAAGGAATGAGCCTGCCAAATTTCAGCCTTCTACCTGCACGGGAACTTTGAGAATTAGTGACGTTGGAAAGTTCAATATGGCGGCCAACAGTGGTGTCATACCAATGAAATAAGTACGTACATCGGTTTCCGTTAAAAGTTTAATATGGCGGCCGACAGTGGCATCATACCACTGAAATAAGTACCAAATTTCAGCCTTCTACCTACACGGGAAGTTGGAGAATTAGTGCCGTTGGAAAGTTCAATATGGCGGCTGACAGTGGCATCATACCACCGAAATAAGTATGTACATTGGTTTCGGTTAGCGCAGGGAAGCCGCCTACTAAATTTCGTGGAGATGGGGCAATGAATAAAAAAGTTCAATATGGCGGACGTCGTTGACCGTTATGACCAAAACGCGTAGAATTTCGAAATGAAACCTGCTTAACTTTTGTAAGTAAGCTGTAAGGAATAGGCCTTCCAAATTTCAGCCTTCTACCTACACGGGAAGTTGCAGATTTTGTGACGTTTGGAAAATTCAATATGGCGGCCGCCAGTGGCGTCATACCACCGAAATAAGTACGTACATCGGTTTTGGTTAGCGCAGGGAAGCCACCTACCAAATTTCGTGAAGACGGGGTCATTCTTCTACCTACACGGGAAGTTGGAAAATTGGTGACGTTGGAAAGTTCAATATAGCGGCCGACAGTGGCGTCATACCATCGAAATAAGTAAGTACATCGGTTTCGGTTAGCACAGGGAAGCCGCCTACCAAATTTCGTGAAGATGGGGCCATAAATAAGAAAGTTCAACATGGCGGACGTTGTCGAACTTTATCGACCGTTATGACCGTTACGTGTAAAATTTCGAAATGAAACCTGCTTAACTTTTGTAAGTAAGCTGTAAGGAATGAGCCTGCCAAATTTCAGCCTTCTACCTACACGGGAAGTTGGAGAATTAGTGATGAGTCAGTCAGTCAGTCAGTGAGTGAGTGAGGGCTTTGCCTTTTATTAGTATAGATGCACTGTACCAGCTAGACACTCCTTATTCTGAGGGGTAATTATAAATGTTAATTGCCATTTTAATAAAGTAGTACTTGTTTCTTTCCAAAATATATACTGTATGACACACACAAACATATAATAAACGCAGCATAAACCCTTAAAAAAAGTTATATCTTTTTGATAAACATCTTATAAACATTTGATAAGATTAACATGCTTAACAAGCGTACAAGTAAAGTAGGCAAGTTTTGCTGTTAATCTAGCAAGCATATTGTTTGCTAAGCAGCAATTTTAAATTCTTTTATCTTTTTCTAATTGAAAATGTGGACTGCTGTACTGAACATAAGCTTGCTCACTGTCCAAACTCGAACAAGCAGTGTCTGTTTTTATTTTGTCCTTTAATTAAAAAGGTCTGAATTAATTAAAGTAGCTTTCTATGCTGTTTGTCTAATGGAACAGCACTATCCCTTCAGTTCCTTTTTCTTAGTGTATTACTCCATTTACTTTTATTGTAAATGTAATATTCCTATCTTCTGGTATTCTGTCTTACTGCTCACCATTTACAAGAAGTTTGCTGCAGAAGAAAAATGTGCGCACGCTCAACTACTGTAATGACCTCCCATAAAAGAGTGATTCCAATTACTGTAAAGCTTAGAAAAACAGAGGCTGATAAAGTAATTCTTTGTGATCGGCCAATTTCCAGATCCCCAGTTGGCCGATGTAAATGGGCAGCCAATCGGTCGGAGCATTGTTAGAAATTCTGTTCTGTTAGAGCTCCATGACAAAATTCTGAAATATATACCAGATCAAGCTTTTTCAGTTAATGTGATGATTGTGATTTTTGTTCTACTCATGGGCTTGAAAATCTGAGGTGTTGCAGTATTGATACACATTTCTTGTTGTACTTTTATCATCTTAAAAGATCAACTTACCCAGGTTATCTGACACTGCTTCAAACTGGAACTGACTTGCAAACTTTTTGACCAGGCATACTATATTGTGTTTGTATAATACCAGAAATAAGAAAAAGAGTGGCATCTGATTGATTTTTGGTTAAATATTTGTAACATTCAATTATTTTAATCTGCAGCTTTGAGCAAAGTGAAAAATCTGGATCAGGTTTTACATTTTTCTTGATACAGGATGGAGACAGACAAGTATGGCCTAGAGTTTCACATTTATGTGTATGTGCATTTATTAAAAAGCTGAGCATTCAAGTAGGATACAATTAGTCTTAATTTTTCCTTTTTAAGTCAAAGTCTTTGTTTTGCTAGTAAATAACTGTGCACAATTGCAGTGTAAAAAGAAAAGATGAACACTGATTCACTTAATAAGGCAATGTAACAGCAATTGATAGAGACAAAGCCATGATGTGTGTTTTTACGTTTGTATGTATGTTGTCGCATACTGGGTTTAGAGCTGCACAAATAACACACTTTATTCTTGAACTTGAAATAATAATTCGGAGTTCTTTAATGACATATACCATACATGGTAAAGTTCTTTACTTATTTGACTCCAGTCCTGAGTTCATTGAAACTAAAAGAATTCAAAGGCATTTCCATCAGTTGTATCGAGCTGCGGGCAGTCTGTTAGAGAGAAAAAGGCCAGCTGGAAATTGAACTGATTGTATTGGCAGTTAACCAGCTATAAAGGTTGTTACCATGGGATATTAGACTCGTGCAAAGCTGAGTCCGCATCCACACCTGTAAAGCCGGTATCTGACTGAAAGTTTTTTTTCTCTGTAAATGAATCCGCTCTAAAATGTAAAATCACACTCACAACGAACCTACAGGCTGTTCAAACTGTAATATGAGTAGTATTTAGTGTATATAATTGTGTTTATTGTCTTTTTGGTCAGCTGTTAGTATTGTACTAGTGTCACAAATCTGTTGGAGTAAAGTATTAGAATTTCATTTCATTGTATATTTGACAATAAAGTTGACCTTAAGTAATTGCACAGAAAATGTACTATTACTGTTGTAAATATGCTTGATAGTTTTTACCCACTGTATCACACAATTCAGGATATTTTATTTCAAAGCAGCATTCACATGTTTCTCTTGTCTTATTTTTCTTAAGAGGCTATAACCTTCTGATGAAAGCAGCTGATATGGGCCACATTAAAGCAATGGAGAAAGTGGCCAATGCCATGTTGTTTGGGGACTATTTAACACAGAATATTCATCAAGCTAAGGAAATCTTTGAAAAACTTGCAATTGAAGGCTCACCTAAAGCTCAGATGGTATGTGTTCTTGTATTTTAAGTAAATCGGTCAGGCTTGGTCTCAACACAGAGCTGATTTTATTAACTTTGGTATCCCTTTTTCTTGTAACACATGAACACTTTTCCAAGTAGTGAAATTAAATTAAAATCCACTCACCAATTTTCCAATGTCACTTTACGCAATAAAATATCATGGGACACTGGAGCCTATCCTGGCTGAAAGTAGCCCAAGACAAAAACTAGTCTTCTGTGTTTTAATAATTTTATTTTAGATTTAAATTGGGAAAATATATTTAGACTTAATAAAGTAGCAAGACAATTACTATGGCCAAGAGTAGCTTTAAGGATTCTTTAACATAGTCTTTACCTAAAGCCATTCCCAACAATGACATCTGGCATTTTTGGCACAAAAATCAAGTTCATAATTCCAAAGCGGGTTTTTATATTATTCATATGGTGTACTGTACATTTGTATCAATTTATCTTCTTTATTTATTTCATATAAGTAGAACAACATTGTATTGTGATTGTTATTTGTTTGTACATTTGTAGCATAAGAATGTTATTTGTTATTTTGGTGGACTCAAACAGGTGAATTTCTCTTAGATTAATTGTATAGAAATATTTATGTAAAACAAGTTAATACAAATTCGTAGCTATTTCGCTTCAAATTCAATTGCTTAAAATAGAAATGGTGTTCTAAAAGAAGTGCTTGATTCAGAAGAACGTTTCCATGTTGAATGTAGTGGTTTTTATTTTCTTTCTCTTCTCAGAGGTCATAGGTTAGTTCCTGTCACATATAGAGAGTCCTATGTAATTCTTACTGGCATTTGCTTACCTGCCGTGACTAGTGAGCAGAACTGCCTTTTTCAAAACTTCTGTCTTCCTAACCTGAAAAAACATATATTTTTAATTCAGGCCTTCAACAGTCCATCCTCTAAACTGAATTTCTAATTGGTTTCATGGATAGTTCTTGATTGTAGCAGGAGTTTGGGTGATTTTTCTCATATTGCAGATAATGTAGATACACAGTCAAAAAACAAAAAGAAATTTGGGATTAAAGTAGGCATTAAACGATGCAGAACCATTTAACAACAAATAGTTTGCCATCAAACATTGTTTCCATGTTTATGTTCATGATGTTCATGAACTTCATATCAGCTGAGGTTTGGAGAGTATTCAGTTTTGGAATCTAAGGGTTGCATCTCTGCTGTTTATAATATGCAATGTTTTCTTGAGAGACAAGCATTTGATTGATTAACTCCTGAATGCCCATCTTTTCCAAGAACCTAGAAAATTTGCACCTTGTCTTATTAGTGTAATTATTTTCTTTCTAGGCACTTGGATTTCTTTATGGTACAGGCCTGGGTGTGAACTCAAGCCAAGCAAAGGTATGTATCTACAATATTGTGATTGGTTAATGAAGGAGTGCATTAACAGTTGCACAATATTAACATTACACTAACGTTCATAATGTTTTTCAGGCATTAGTTTATTACACCTTTGGAGCACTTGGAGGAAACTTGATTGCTCATATGATTCTGGTATGTTATTATATTAAAGTTTCACTTGGAGATTATCTTACTGAAGGAAAACCAAACAGTAAATGTCTAGAAACAGCATTTGTATCTAAGGTACAAATAAGTGGTTGCATTCAGATTTAAGATGTAACATTGCATTTTGAGACTGTCTTTACATTATATAAATAAGAATGCATTTTTTTTTTTACAATTTTATTGAGAAAGGAACACTTTGAAATCCTAGGGATGATTAGTGATAATTTTGGGAATGTGATTTCTATAAGTGACATTATATAACACAGTAAAATAAATCTTCTAAAACAAGCCTCCTTTCTCAATTATTTATTTATTTTACATTATTGTATTGTATTGGGCTACAGTAGCCATTTCATACAGCTTATGGAATTTTTAATTTGCCACAGAGTCTAACTATTTCTACATCCTTTAAGTGTTTAACTGCCAGTTAGGGCAGAATGAGAAACTGAAAATTTAATATTATTTGGTGTGGTCCTTAAATGTCAAACATCCAAAAACACAGAAAGTTGTATTTACATTCTGCTGTTTTTCTTCATCGGATTCCTTTGAGCAGTTTATTCAGATTCACAAGTTAATGATGTTGATGTTCCTTTATATTTTATACTGTATTTCTTAAACTTTTCTTGACATAAGCCCAAATTACTTTAGAACTACTTACATGTATCCTGTTGAAAATGTCTGGGTATGTACTCTTTGTTGACAGGCTTTGTTGGAAATTCTTCAAACATACAAAGAAAATAAAAGAAGCTTGTCTAGTTACTCTGTGATTTAAATTATGTGTATCTTAATGATTATGCCAATGATGACAACAATTCACGAAGCAACATAAAATCTGTGGTACTAGAACAATTGTATACCCTTAAGGATTTTTTTAAATTTCTGCATAAATTTACCATATATATAATCAGGTCATCATGTAAATAATAAAGATATAGCATAAATCAAATACACAAAATGTTATACATTTCCATTCATTCATTGGTCATAATGATCCAACATTAAATGTCTGTCTTAGTATCTGAACCTGTGCTTTCAGTAAGTAGTGTGGCCCCTTTGAGCAACAATGACACTGCACATTGGCTTTGAGGAATTAGGGTCAATTCTACTGTGTATAACTGGCTTAATGTAGTGATGATTGTGGGCTTTCTTGCATGAACGCCCTCGTTCAGGTCCTGCCCCAACATTTCTAAGTAGATTAAGTCATGGACCATGACTATGCCATTGTAAAACTTTCAGTATACCGTTCTTTGGTAGGCTGACTTACATGTTTAGTGCCATTATCTTTATGTAAGACCTACTTTCTGCTGAGCGCTGCTAATGGATGGATAACCTAAAATTCTGCTGTAACATTTTCTGGTACAATCCAGAATTCATTATTCATTCAATGATGTCAAAATGTCTTTGGTACGGTAGCAGCAAAACAGGCATAAACCATGACACAGTTTCACAGTTGAGATAAGGTTCTTATGTTGAAATGCATTGTTTGGTTTTTGCCAAATGTAATGCATCTCATTTCACCCAATTTCAACTTATTTGTTCATAGAACATTTTCCCACTGTTCTTTTGTCTTATCTTAAACAGGAATCAAAGTTCTTCTTAGAGAATAGTGGCTTTCTCTTAGCTATCCTCCTATGTACTATATTATTACAGTGCATTCCTGATGGGGTGAACTTAAGAACAGTGACTTTAGCCAATAGGACAGAGGCCTGCACATTCTTAGGTTTTACTCCAGGGTTGTTTATGATCTCCAGAATGTTATATAGCCTGTTCTTACAATGATTTTTGTTAGATGACCACTGCTGGTTTGTACTATTGTATGGTATTTCTGAGCTGGCAATGATAAATTAGCCAACTAGCTATATGAAGAAGATTACGTCCAACCTACCTGGAAGGGGGTTTCTCTTTGAATTGCCTTGCCAGTCCGATGGCCGGGAGGACAGGGGAAAAAAAATCTCCAGAGGGCTGGAGGAAAAAAAAAAAAATCTGCAGGGGTTCCAAGGCCACAAGACAGTTTGGCACCCGCGGGGCATTCTACCTAACATACATTATCTAAATCAGTCCTCATGGTTTTTAGGCTTCATGTGAAAGAATTCACGTGAATTTATGCAGTTATTAAAATGTAAAGGTTTCACTAACATTCAAGCACCTCTTTTGCTAAATAAGATAACTTTGCTTAGTTCTGTTTTACAATCTAATATGTCAACTCTGACCGACTGATTTCTGCTAAAACATGCCTTATGTTAATTTAAGATTTAAATTGCTAAAATTATATTGCTATCCACACCAGTTTTCTTTCAGTATGTGATATGTGGTCCATGCTATACTGTATTGGCCGTTAGAGATTAATATGAGAAACCTAAGAATGGAGGCCTCAGTGGTATATACAAGATACTTGAAGTACTAAATTCATGTAAACGAGCTGCTAACATGCATGCAAATGTAATGTTTGTGTGTTTTGATTCTATAAAGGGATACAGATACTGGGGAGGAATTGGTGTTCCCCAAAGTTGTGAATCTGCATTGACACATTACCGACTTGTGGCAAATCATGGTAATGCAATTTTTGTTGTTTGCTTCTTATGTCTCTGTTAGAATGAATCCTTATTAGTAACGTATTTAATTGTTGATATTGTTAAAAATTAATTTAAATCTACAAAGTTACTGCTTTATGTCTGTTATTATTGAAAATATCTTTGGGGGGGGTAAATAAGTGCCATTATTGTTTTATAGTTTGTGTAACAAAATTGTTTCATATTTAATTTAACGTTCATTTTGGAAATTAGGCATTATGATTGTAGTGATCATAAAATTTATCAGTAACAGGTTGGGAGCATGCGCTGATAGTGCACTGCAGCACCCACCACACACCGAAGCACTTGGATTACGGGTCTGTTGGTCGAGTATGTGTGAGAGAGTTTGACCTGCAGTGCTTTGGTTGGTTTCTTTGTCTTACAGTATGTTGCTGTGGCACAGCTTCTGCTGCCTGCAATCCTGTACTGGGAAAGGTCTGGTTTAGAGAAGAGATAATTTCATGAGTTGGTAATATGCATCCAGTATGGGAAAAAGAGTTGCTTACATGTTTGTGTCATCTTTAGTGGCAAGTGACATCTCGCTTACTGGTGGAAGTGTGGTTCAGCGAATTAGACTGCTCGATGAAGCTGAAAACCCAGGGATGGCTAGTGGCATGTTGGAGGAAGATCTAATCCAGTATTACCAGTTCTTGGCTGAAAAAGGAGATGTTCAAGCTCAGGTAACTAATGCCTTTCAGAGTTTACTATTGTTTGTCTGTTTGTATGTGTTTATATGTCAAAAGTTAATGTTACATTTTACAGATAAAGAAATTTACATTTAAAAATTGAAACTGTCAAAAACAATTAAGTTTTTATGTAGATCAAAAACATTTGTTATTTCTTGTTGAGTATAATTTTAAAGTAGTCTCCTACTAGTTACTTAGTTTTAACTGCTTTCCAGATACAGACTTTAATTTAAATAGCAGTGGATTCAGGAATTGTTTAGATGCCCTCACTTAATTGTTTTGTAGATTTAATTTTAAATGGTTAATATTGACATTTTTGCCCAACACTTTTCTCTCAATAACCCATAATTACAAAGTGAAAAGATGTTTTCAGAAAGTGTTGCAAATTTATTAAAATTCAGAAACTTAAATCTGTCATTCATGTTAAGCATTCAGACCCTTTGCTGTAGCACTCCAGACTGTGATCAGGTGCATCCTGTTTACTTTAAGTCTCCTTGAGGTGCATCTAGAACTTGATTGTAGCCAACAGACTCCTCAATAATTGTGAAATGGAAACATTTTGGAACCTCCAAACTAAAGTTGGCTGTGTAGGCAAACTGAGTAACTGGGCAAGAAGAGTCTTGGTCAGAGAGGTGACCGAGAACCCAATGGTTAACAGTGCTTCAGATGTCCTCTGTTGAAATGGGCGAAACATTCAAATGGACAGCCATCTTAGCAACAATCAGTCGTGCATTTATTTTAGAGTTGCTAATACCCAGTTGGAACTTTCCAAATGGCATTTAAAGGACTCTGAAAGCATGAGACAAAAACTGAACTCTTTGGGTAGAACTTCAGACACTGCTCATTATCTGGCTAAAACCTTCTCTACAGTGAAGTATGGTGGTAGCAGCATTATAAAATGGGGACACGGAAACTGGTTTAAATTAAGAGATGCATGAATGCAGACAAATACAGAGAGTTCCTTGAAGAAGATCTGCTCCAGACTGCATGCCTCCTCAGTCTGGGACATCGGTTCTCCTTTCCACACAAAAGTGACCCGAAGCATACAGCCAAGACAACATTGGAGTGACTTTAGGACAAGTTTGTGATCTTAGCCAAAGCCCAGATATAAACCCCAAAGAATATATGTGGAGACATCTGAATATGACCGTTTACAGATGTTTCCCATCTTAACTTGATGTGTTGATAATAGTTCTTTTCTAAAAAAAACCCCACAGGGGTTATCACATACTTATAACAAAACCCATTGACAGGAAGAGAATCCTCACTGGGTCTTATTTGGGGTTACTGAAAAGGTAAAAAAATCTTTATTAGGTTAGCAAAAAAGAATAAATATAATAACAAGAATATGACATTTTTTCCTAAAATATGAAACACCTAAGCGTTAAATGGTATACCCTACTTGCGTGGGTAGTGAAACAGTTAGAGCAAGTTTGCCTGCAGCTATTAACATGAATTAAATATTGATTATCTTATTAGTAAAGTAAATCCCCAGTACACCTCTTTAGTCCTTGAATCTCACTATTAGTTGTATAATAGCTTCCTAAACTTCCCAAAATGAGTAAAGAAGTGGGCAGCAACTGAAACTTTATAACAAAGAATTGGCTACTGTCTGACAAGGTGAAGCTGGACTTCTTTTTAACCAGCCTTTGGTATGGATCAGTAATAGAGGCCTGCTCCAGGAAAATGTAATAATAATATAATACTAATTTTGACAATGTTGTTGAAATGGTTTTTGTTCTTGAGATTCCAAAAGACATTTATAATAGAAAATGTCCAGTTAAAGTATTCTAAAAGAGTGACATTATAGTTTATAGGCGGCATGCCGATGCAGTAGTAGCCCTGCTGCCTCTCAACAAGGAGACGGGTTCACATCCCTCGAAATTCCTACATGGAGACTGCATGTTCTTCCTATGTGCAATTGAGTTTCCTCCAGTTGCTCTGGTCCAAAGATATTTAGGTTAGGTGGTTTGGTGTCACTAAATTAAGCACATCCTGCTGCCATTTCTTCCAATTTGCCATGTGAAGAAGGCAAGACAGTGGTGGCAATGCAATGTGCTCCGAGTAATGTTCTGCTAGGAAGCTTTGGGTACTGGCATTCATGTGGATGTTGACATTTACCTCCTACCTAAAGATTGTTGCAGACCATGTGTAACTCTTCATATCAATAGTATTCGTTAATGGCCGTGGCCTCTTTCTGCAGTGTAGTGCACCCTGTCACACTCCAAAAATTGTTCAGGAATGATTTAAGGAACATGACAGAGAGTTCAAGGTGTTGATTTGCTCTCTAAATTTATTATCACAGTCCGATTGACCATCTGAGGGATGTGCTGGAAAAACAAGTTTGATCTATGAAGGCCCCATCTTGCAGCTTACAGGACTTGAAGGATCTTCTGCTGGCGTCTTGGTGTCATATACCACAGGACGCCTTCAGAGGTCTTGTGGAGTCCATGCCTCAACTAGTCAGAGCTGTTTTGGCACAAGGGGGAGACCTACACAATATTAGACGGGTGGTTTTAATGCTGAGGCTGATCAGTGTATAGTAAACTTTTTTTTTTTTTTTTTTTCTTCTTGATGAAGGTCACTTATTAAGTTAACTGAAATTCCCCATCAGACTTGAAGTTGATCAAAATCCAGTTCCATAGCCATTACATACATGTGTGTTTGTACCGATGTGTGGGCTAGGCTATCAAGCTGCAGTTTCAAATAGCCTAACTTTATTGCATTTTGTGCTCTTATTACAAAAACACAATCCATTTGAAAACGTAAAAAACATCACTTAAAACATTATAAGCTAGGTTTATTATTTTTCAGCTGAGCTTGAAATATAAACAGTTATTAACTAGAGAGTGTAAGATATTTTTGTGTTTTACAAATGTGTTACAGTGTTTTTTGTGCTTTTCAGAATGAAAATATATTAAGGTACAACTCCAAATGATGAATATTTGAACTGAATGCACACTTTTGCTATACAGTTTATTTTCATTTGTCTTCAACAGTTTTATGTATTTTGTGAATTACTTTCAATATGTTCAGCTTTGGTTCATAATACAGTATATCTCTTTTTCAGGTTGGACTTGGACAATTACATTTGCATGGAGGACGTGGAGTTGAGCAAAATCATGCGGTATTAGAAGAAAATTATTTTTCCAATATTCTTTAAATATATTAAAAATCGTCTTGCACTGTTTGTGCTTTATAGAAATATGGGAAACTTTAAAACATAAATGCATTGCACAGAAATTGCATAACTTGAAGAGAAGTATAATTACTGAATATACAAGGATTCAAATGACATATAATAAAGCTGACAGTAGACTTACACATTTTAAACTGAAATTATTCACTCAAATCATTTATGCCATCAAGGCAGCTTGACCACATGGTTCTTTTACATATTGTTACCAAATTAAAACACTAAAAGGAAATGAATACTCTAGTAGTGTTCTGTTTCCCTTGTTACTTTACATATGTTAAAATAGTTGCAGTAACAAAAAGTTTTGTATGTCAGCAGTGCATTTGTAGTTGGTTTAAGTTTACACAACTTTGAGCCTTTTCATATTAGTAAAAGGAGTTCAGAGAATTGCTGAAATGATTTCTGAATATATCTTGGTATAATTTCTTACAGATGCATTGTTTATGTCATTTCTGGTTTAACTATTTTAATTGACTACTTTAATCTCAGCATATTTTGTTTTTGTTTATTACAAGTAAATTATTGGTATAAGTGTACTTTTAATTAACTGGTATTATAATCAGTAAAATGTTACTTTACAGAGAGCCTTTGATTACTTCAATCAAGCAGCAGATGCTGGAAACACACACGCAATGGCTTTTTTGGGAAAGGTTGATTTTGATTTTTTTTTCCTCTTTCTCTCGGCACATTATGGTCATTTTTCTTTGTCTTGTTCTACATATTTAATAAAATAACACTAATTCTTTCGTTACAAGTGATTTATATAAGATTTACTAGTAAATGTATTAATTGTTTTTTCTTTAAACATGCACTGTGTTATGGTGTGTTTAACTGTTTTATTTATTGAGCCTCCATTGTCTGATATCCATCCATCCAGTATCCAACCCACTATATCCTAACTACAGGGTCATGGGGATCTGCTGGAGCCAATCCCAGCCAACACAGGGTGCAAGGCAGGAAACAAACCCCGGGCAGGGCGCCAGCCCACCGCAGGGCACACACACACACACCAAGCACACACTAGGGACAATTTCGAATTGCCAATGCACCTAGCCTGCATGTCTTTGGATTGTGGGAGGAAACCTGAGCACCCGGAGGAAACCTAACTGCGAGGCAGCAGCGCTACCCACTGCGCCACCGTGCCGCCCTCATTGTCTGATAATTCATGTTAATTTCTCTGCATTTCAAGTCATATTTTTGGTGCATATTCATTCATTTAGCATCATTGTAAAGCATAGCACAGAACTATTTAACATCTGCATAAAACATACAATGTGGTCAAATACTTAGATCAGTGCACCCTATAGGCTGTAATCAGCTGGCTGGTTCACTTTTGTATGGTTTTATTTCTTTATTTTTTGTTTCTGTTATGTACAAATTTTTGCTGCCTTAACAGATTGTTTTAAATTTATTGTCATCAGTGGTTTTATGTTAGTGGTGCATTGACGTATCAGTCAGTTGTACTGTACGTTGTTATGAACATCTACTGCCTGTGGTAGTATCACCTTGAGTCATCATCATGCATTTTGTTGCTGGCTGCATTAATGTAAGTCCAAAGTGGAGTTGATTTTCTGAATTTGTTGCTGCAGAAAGTCACATAAAAAATAATGTGATCTAGAAGTTTTCTTTCTCTTCCATATCCACATTGAGTGAACTAACAACAAATGTTTATGTATAACTTTTAAAAATTATTTTGGTTTAGATGTACTCTGAAGGTAGTGATGCTGTGCCTCAAAACAACGAGACAGCCCTTCAATACTTCAAGAAAGCTGCAGAATTAGTAAGTAGTATGAAATGACTCAACTTCATGCAACACACATTTAATTAACAATAACAGGTGTAAAGTTATTTTTTGTTAAACATGTCAGGTATTATGCTCGTCTTCAAGAATGTATGTTTATAATCCAGCATTTTATATTTTCCGGCTAATGCCTAATTAGGTGTAAACATTGTCCTTAACTTCAATAGATGCCTAAATTCTGAACAACGGTTTATTCTGCTCAGACAATGTTGACCTTGTGGAGAGGTTTACTTACCTCAGCAGAGACATTGCCTTTATTTGCTTAACTGAATACTATATGACGTATGCTTATATTGAAGCACACAGCCTTCTTATGCTTTTATCATGGATACGGGTGGCAGTAAACCAATTATATATTCTTAGCAGTTGCTATTAAATGCACTGCCAGACCTGCATTTTACATATTCCATGATGTTTAAAGAAAATACTATCATCTAGTGAAAAATTGGTGAAATTAATTCTAATGCCATTTATCATGTATGCTATATTAGCACAGTTCATGTTTAGATACCTTGTAAGTTTCTAAATCTATGGTAATTAAATGACTGTATCTGCTTTAAAAACTGCTTATAAAACATTCTTCATATTTGTGATATAAGGTCAGATTTGATTTTTTTTTTTTTTTTTTTAAGGGTAATCCAGTTGGACAAAGTGGTCTAGGAATGGCTTATTTGTATGGACGAGGTGTTCCAGTGGTAAATGGCAATTTTTATTTTTCTTCAGACTCATCAGTTATGTAATACAGAGTTGTTAATATTCATCATTGTTTATTTAACCAAGTAAACCTAACAGGTAAAAAAATGTTTAGCCAAACTACAGCCATTGTTTGTTTAAGCAATCAGTATCAATTTGTTGTTTTCTGCTTTTAAAGAATTACGATTTAGCTCTGAAGTACTTCCAAAAGGCAGCTGAACAAGGCTGGGTGGATGGACAGCTTCAACTTGGAACAATGTACTACAGTAAGAACGCCTCTAATCTCACTGCAGTGAATAAGTAAACAGAGTTGAGAAACTAAAATGTGTCTTGTATAATTGTAGGCCTATATATTTTTTGTATTTTGCAGAGTCAGCAAAATATGCAGTTTATTTATAAAAACTGAGATGTATAAGTGTTTCTTTCTCTCTCTCATACACACACACACACACACACACACACACACAGATATAGAATGTGTGGAAGGTCGCTCAGAGACACACAAGTCCAAAAGTACACGGTTTATTTTTCTTTTGCTTTTGAACAGCACACAAATCAGCAACAACACCACTATTGCTCAGTCCCTTTTTTTCTCTTTCTCTGTCTCACTGGTTCTCTTTCTCTTTGCTGCCTCCACTCCTCTACCTCCTGACTCTGGTTCCTCAAACGGAGTGAGGCGGCCTCTTTTACACACCCAGAAGTGCTTCAGGTGCTGTCTAATTAACTTCCGGCAGCAATCCAGGGGGCTGCCCTCTTGTGTCCCAGGGGAGGTATTGTCTCTCTCCCGGTCCTTCCATCCAAAGTGCATCCCAACCGGTGAAAGAACCCCTGCCATCCGTCACAAATGATATAAACTCTTTAACTTAGTGTGTGTAGAAAACGTTGACCATTCCCACACTTCATCCACCACCACTGATACCATAACTTGACATGTTACATTTTTAAACTGGATTTGTTTTATGTGGTTAACAAATTTTAAGTTTGTCATTTGTATGCAGTCCAATGAATGTCTTATTTTAATGTCTCCTGTAGACTAGCGACCATGAGGGATGTTATTAATCTATTTTTGTGCATAATTATAAAAAAAATGGCTCCAATACATGTTTAACAATCAGAAAACAAACTTCTAGTTTCATGTTCACTGACTTAGCCACAGCACCACCATTGTGTGTCTTTATGAATTATTTTTTTCAAAATGATAAAGGCAATTTGTGGCATATGTACGTACAGAACAACACAATAACTTTATCCTTAAATAAAATATAATATTTATTGAAATCTTTTATTTATTTATTTTTTCAAATTAATAAAACATGTCTGTAGTTAACTATTTTAGTGAGCATAATGAGTCACTTTAAATTAAGGTATTATTTACTGCTGTTTTTCATGGCAGGTGGAATTGGTGTGAAGAGAGATTACAAACAAGCATTGAAGTATTTCAACTTGGCTTCACAAGCAGGGCATATACTGGCGTTTTATAACCTGGCACAAATGCATGCAACTGGAACTGGAGTTATGAGGTCCTGCCACACTGCAGTAGAAGTAAGTTTGTCTTGCACTATCCACAATATACTGTAAGATGCTAATTGAAAACTTTATGTACATTGTAATTTATTATTAAATAAATATGCATTTTAATTCTTTTAGATAATGTTTTCTTAATATTTGCTGGAGGTATTCTCATGAGGAAATTGTAGTAAGCAGAAAAATTCAACAAAATTGCAATATAATGTTAGTAAATTTAGTAAAATCCTAATTGATCATCAGGTTTTCATTTTCACTGGTATTTCTGTTACAGGCTTACTGTATATACTCGCGGATAAGTTCTCCCGTGGATAAGTCGGGACTTGATTTTACAGTATAATTTCTGGTATTTTATAATGTTGGTCGTATAAGTCGAATGTAAAAAACTCTGTTGGTACAAGGGATTACGATATGCTAATGCCCACCTGAGAGAGTAACCACGGAGCACACAACCTTTTTTTTTTCTTTCTATGTGGGTGTGTCAATGCGCTGTATCAGTGTGTGCTCCTAACCCCCCTCTCTCTCTCTCTCTCTCTCTCTCTCTATTGTGCTTACGTGACCACACGGTAATACCTGAACAATTCCAAAGTGGCGTTTTTTGTATCTCACACCCTCATACACCTTTATCATAAGAGCATCCCTTATCTACGATGGAGTGTTTGATCAGAAGAAAATATGAAGCTGGTTTTAAATTAAACGTTGTTGAAGTAGTGAAAGGAATTGGTAACGGCTCTGCTAAACAAAATTCGATGCGTCTGAGAAAGTGATGCGAGATTAGAGGAGGCAAAAAGAAAAAAAATTAACGGGCGTATAAGTTGGGGTCCGATTTTATGATCAATTTTTCAGGTTTCAAGATCTGATTTATACGTGAGTGTATAGGGTACTTAATGCTATAATGCAAAATATCTGTATATGCTGGTTGCCCTACTTTCCAGCTTCACAAGAGATGGCTGTTTGGCATTGGAACTTGTCTGAAACAGTTCATAAGCTAGGTGTCTCAAACTCTGTTCCTGAAGTGGCTTCATATTTTTGTTAACGCAATAATTCCTGGAAAGATTGTGTTTCTATTGTTGCTGTAATTATACTGCAATTGTAATTTCTGTCTGTAAAGATTTTATGTTGTTGACAAAATACAACAAAGTTATTTCAAAAACCAACATGAATCCGTTTTGTTGGGATCCACACATTTTTATTTCTGTGTCTGTTCTGGCCTTGAACCCCAGGGGTTGCTCACTTTTTGATCACTATATCTGTAGTGAAGAAAATTGATGTCTGAAATTTTGAAGTAGAGTAAAATATGCCTATTTGTTTCTTATCATGGTTGCACATTACTGAGCACTGTTACGTGGATATAGCAGGTGGTTTCCAGTAGTTTATCCTGCTCAAAGACACTACAGAAGGGATAAAATACAGCCAACAATTTGAAGATTATAATGCTATGACCCTAGATGCTGCTTAAGTAATTTAACTGAATATTTTGCTACCATATTTTGAATATAAGATGTATCCTCCAGTTGTGATACAACCTTCTGTTAAACATGTCCCCTATATAAACTTGGTAAAGGTAGAGACAGTAAAATTATTACCTTTTTTATTTACTGTGCCACTTTTGTTACCTCAGATCAAGCAAATTAGCTTTGATGCGCATTACAAAGTGGGCAATCCATGGTTAGCATGAGAATTCAATTTAGCCTCCGCATCAGATTCTTTACATCCTTGGATGCATCCTGCTTTTATTGTTTTATGTATGTTGTTTATGAACTCTAAATTTCCACACAATTGGTAGCAATAACCACTTCTGTTATTAGCAGTCAAGGGTCAAATTGATGACCTGAGTGCTAAAGGAATAACATCTGACTTTGTTAATCTTCTGGCTGACTGTGACCACTCACCATCTTGCCTGCATAGTCTGCTGATTTTTGCCTGTTGCATAGCGTCTTAGGTCTTTCTGTGTTACATTTTAGAGTATTATTAATGTAGACTTTTATATTGTATGGAACTAGCATTGTATACATTGCTCTTGAATCCAGATCATTTGAATCCAAACATTCATTTCCACATATTGGTCTTTATGAAGAGTTTCAGTTTGGTTTTAATGTGTATTGGTTACTTATGGATTTTTCAGCAAAACTTTTTTTTTTTCCTCTTTTTTGCAGTTGTTTAAGAATGTGTGCGAACGTGGACGCTGGTCTGAGCGGCTGATGTCTGCATACAGCAGCTACAAGGATGGAGATGCTGATTCTGCAATTGTCCAATACCTCCTGTTGGCTGAGCAAGGCTATGAAGTCGCACAGAGTAATGTAGCTTTCATACTGGACCAGAGTAAGTATTCGGGTAATTAATTAAAACTGATGTGAGAAAATTTGAAGATTACTTTAAAATTGCATCTCTTTAGTATAGTATTTGACTTTAAATGATGTAAGGTTAGTTTATGATATTGTTAGATATTTTCCTTTTTTTCTGTGCATATTCTTACCTGTATACGTGTATTATATATTGCCTGTAAATACCTGATTTAATGTATTGGTATTAAGGTAATTTTGTTTTTTTTCTCTTTTTCCTTAAACTCCTTGCTTTAAGCAGAAGAAGTGAAACTTTTTAGTGAAAATGAGACTTATCCTAGAGCTTTGCTGCACTGGAACCGAGCTGCTGCACAAGGTGAGGCATAGTTAAACTGTTATGGATTTTGAATTATTTAGTGTAGGCTTTCAATGATCATAGCTTTTCAGTTCTTTTAGAATTTTGTATTTAGGCAAAAACAGTGTTTATTGGCATAGAGAACTGTTAAATCATTTTTATATTTTAAGAGTTGTCTTAATATTTTATACTTAAAAATTTCAGTCATAACATACACAGTTGTGATCAAAATTGGAACTTACAGCTTCTTAAATTTCAAAATCACTGCTTATACCTATTTGAAGTTATCCTAACTGGAGTAGAGGGGTGTTTTTTAACCATACTTCATAATTTTAGGATATTCTGAAGCACAATATAAAAAAACTTGAATGAGAAATTTGAAATACTCTGATCAAAATGAGTGAACACTCTCAGATACCTCCCAGTTATTGGTGTTAATCTGGCACTGACTGGTGCTAATTTCCTTAATTATCTGACAAGCCCTATTTATCTGTCCGCACTCCTAATTACTTTGCAAGATGGCATGCCACTCAAGGGTGACTGAAACAGCAGGTTGTCCTGAAGATGGCCAAAGGGCTAAGCCTTTCAGCTATTGCAAGAGAAGCTGGTCATTCCAAGTCTGTGATTTCTCTAATATTGCAGCTTTACAGTGACACTAATTTATTCAAGTCCCCCAAAAATGCTGGTTGTCCACGTAAGACAAATGCAGAAGAGGGCAGGATAATGTGGACACTCCCAATAGGGAGTTGGTTCAACACTACTGCTGGAATTGCTCACCAGTTCAACACTCCACAGGGTAGAAGGGTCTGTCTCGGCATACATTACCAGAGCCTACAAAAAAATTCGTAGATCCATCCCACCTAAAAACACTTTGCACCTCTCCGTCGGCGTCTTTTGTCCTGTAAATGTGTGGATAAGCAGCAAGCAGCCTGCTATCACATCCCCCACCCCAACAGCGATTTATGTAAACACATAGTTAAAACAGAAATGTTTTTCATGTTTTAGTAATAATTAACAAAATGTAGACATGAAGTGTATAATGTGTGAAGCCTGAATTCCAAATATCAAAGAAACACTTTCACAAAAGGTACAAATATAACAGAACAAGTGCGTTTTATTCAAAAATATAACTGCAGAAAAAGAACCCGCGTTAGGGTGCGACATTGACACGCATTTGCTACAACTGCTTCAGTGGCGCAACAGTATCAACTGTTGACTGGTAATCAAAACTTCACGGGTTCAATCCCGGACGAGTCCGTTTTGAGAAGTGAGCTGCACGTATTCTTACTATTTTAGAATAAAAACATACATTTGACTCCAGTCTGTAACAGCCGGTGTAATTTATGATACTTGTAAAGGTTAGCTTTGTTTTTTTTTTTTTTTTTAATTCAGTTTTATTCTCTCAGCCGTGTTCACGATCCCAACCAAACCCCACATTCACTGCTGTTTTCACATAGACATGCTATAACAAAGGTCAACTCAGATCATGACGACGGTTCTACATCGGAGCAAGGTTGCACCACCGAAGCAGTCGTAGCAAATGCGTGTCAATGTTGCACCCTAACGCGAGTTGTTTTTCTGCAGTTATATTTTTGAATAAAAACGCACTTGTTCTGTTATAGTTGTACCTTTTGTGAAAGTGTTTCTTTGATATTTGGAATTCATAATAAAAGGCAAAGCCCTCACTGACTGACTGACTCACTCACTGACTCACTCACTGACTCATCACTAATTCTCCAACTTCCCATGTAGGTAGAAGGCTGAAATTTGGCAGGCTCATTCCTTACAGCTTACTTACAAAAGTTAGGCAGGTTTCATTTCGAAATTCTACGCGTAACGTTCATAACTGGGACCTACTTACGTACATACTGTATATACGGCCATAGCCTGCAGCTCAGTCGCCGTGTGAGGCGGAGTTGCGTCCCTTATCATCACGCCTCCCACGTAATTGAGTGCCTGCCCATATAAGGCCGTCCCTCAGCAGGTGTCCAATAGATACGCTGCCGCGAAATATTCGCAGGTGAAGGACTGTGCTTATGCAAATGAAGATGAGATGGTCAGGGATAGACCAGTGTTTGGCACAAACTCAGCAAAAGTGCGAGAGAAACTTTTAAGTGCCGGGTCTTAGCTAACATTAAATAAAGTCGTGGACATCACAAGATTCCACGACATAGCACAAGCACAGCTGAGAACCTTCGGTGCATGTACCCTGAGCGGCTCACGTGAACTGACTTTGCAGACCTGGGAAAGGTAAACCCGTGCATGCAGTGTGTGATGTCTCAGATAAAGAGGAAGACGAGCTGCTTATTGATGCAGTAGGAAACGAACAACCCTAAATTGAGAAGGCAGCAAAAGAATATGAAGCGAGTGACACATACAAGCATATTCATAAGTGCAGCTACTGCGGAAACAAAGCACAGTGTAAACCTAAAGTTTAAATTAAATTCATAGACAGACTGCCGCTGGCATTTGTCATGCCTATGACGAATACGATATTCGCGAGATACAAGTTTAATGAGAAGACGCAGGGTATAAACGAGACTTTTGATCTCTTTGTAATAGAGTTAAAATTGCTGTAATGAAGTTAAAATTGCTGGTGAAGGACTGTGCTTATGCAAACAAAGATGAGATGGTCAGGGATAGAATAGTGTTTGGCACAAACTCAGCAAAAGTGCGAGAGAAACTTTGAGCTAACATTAAATAAAGCCATGGACATCGCGAGATTGCACGAGGTAGCACAAGCACAGCTGAGAAGCTTCGATGCATGTATTCTGAGCGGCTCACGTGAACTGACTTTGCAGTACTGGGAAAGGTAAACCCATGCATGCAGTTTGTGATGTCTTGTGATGACTGTTTATTGATGCAATAAGAAAGGAACAACCCTCTGAATCTGAACAAGCCTTTGTACACATATCAATAGGAAAACAAGGTGTAAAGCTTAAGTTTAAATTCAGTTCATAGACACGCTACCGCTAAATATTCGCAGGCAAATCCACAACTTAATACCGGGAATGCCTGTTAAACATCTTAGATTCACGACTACCGATTTGGGTAGTGAACACATCGATGAATGAAACCTGTTATCTTTACAATGGTTCACAAACACGGAATATAACTTGAACACAACACATCCTCCAAATACGAACCTGATTGAAAGAAATAATGATAATCAAATCCTTGATGACAGCAACACTCGTGACAGTGACAAAACAATTACATTGACAATCGTGTTACGTTATTTTTTAAATGTTTTCTTTTTCATAACTTCTTTAACTCACTTCTTCTCCGCTGCGAAGCGCGGGTATTTTGCTAGTAGTATTTATAAAAGGTGTCATTTTGCTTGACTTCTCACTCTATACAACTCTAAGCAACTGACACACAGGTAAACAGACTTGAGCTGAGAAAACTGTGCGGGGTGGGGAATGTGCAAGCAGACTGTTTGCTGTTTATCCACACATTTACAGGACAAAAGACACTGACAGAGAAGTGCTAAGCGATTTAAGGTGGGACGGATCTACAAGTTTTTTCGTAGGCTCTGGTAATTCTAATGTTAAGACGATTTGGACTGAAAGCCTACTCTGCAGTTAACAAGCCTGTCATTAGCAGAAAGAATCAAAAAGGCTAAACTAACCTTTGCTGAGGATCACATTTTGTGGACAGAGGAGAACTGGTCCAGAATTCACTAATTCAGCAACTAACAGTTTCTTCCCTGTGAGCATCTCCCAATCATACTGTACTTTTCATGCCAGACAATTGCCCCCGTCTCACTGCAAAACAGGTAAAGCAATTCCTGAAAGCTAACAACATTGAAACACTGAAATGGCTAGCCCAGAGGCTAGATCTAAACCTGATCAAGAATCTCTGGAAAATCCTTGGCTACAAAGTGAGGCTAAGAAACCACTACATTTGTTGAACTGTGGAAGACACTGGAAGAAGAGTGGACCAAGATCAGATCAGAGCAATGTGAGAAACTAGTAACGTCCTCTGGGCGCAGATGTGCTGAAGTCATTCAAAGCAAGGGCCTCTATACTTCCTCCTAATTATTGAAACCTGTAACCCTCCAAACATTTTCTTTTTGGCTACAATGCTTACAGTTCTCTAATTTTCATCACTGTGTTTTCCACAAAATAAAAGTTTTTTTGAATTGATTATTTTGTAAAACATGCTAGTAGAACACTGATATACCTACAGCTAATAGTCCTTCAAAATGTTCATAAATTGTTGTTTGAGCTGCTGCCTCAGCGCTCCAAGAAACTGATTTTTCTTTTCTGGCCTAGTCCATTTGTGTGACTACATAGTTTTTCTCTGGGTGTTCCAGCTCCCACCTTTACCTTGAAAAAGTAATCATTAGATTAACTACATTGGCATGGTGTGAGCATATGAATGGAGCCCAGCTTTGAGCTGATATGTAGTCTCCATAGTTGATTCCTGTTTTGTATCCAGTGCTGCAAGGATAGGCTGTGGAATATTTTGAACCCTTTAATGGAGTAAAGAGTTTCAGAAATTAATAGATGCATTAAGATTTTATCCTTTGTATTTTACTAACAGGATACACTGTGGCCAGAATAAAACTGGGTGATTATCATTTTTATGGCTATGGCACAGATGTTGACTATGAGACTGCAGTTATACATTATAGACTGGCATCAGAACAACAACACAGCGCTCAAGCCATGTTCAACCTAGGCTACATGCATGAAAAAGGTTTAGGAATCAAACAGGTAAGACCAAGAAATTGACTTCTGTGATACTCGTTTTGGTTGGTTAACTTCACAACTAATGTTTTGAAGGAACTTAACTGAATTTTAAATATCAAACAAGTCATTGATAGATGTTAGAGGAATCTTAAGTAAAACTGTATTTGTATATGAGTATGTGTGTTTATTTAAATATAGTTTGCATTTTCTTTATAATTTCAGTAACCTAGGGGTATTTCATTAACATAAATGAATTGAAAATGCACAAATAAGACATATGAGGCATAGTAGATGAGAAGTTCATATCAATACATTAATCTAGTGGCTAGCTTTGTGATATACTAATATGGTTATAAAAAAAATACTTCACATTATACAAAGCATCCAGAACAGATGTGTATCTTCAAAAACTGTAAGATGTAAACATACACACTAGAGTTCAAGACAAATACACTTTTGTAATATGTACCGTAATCTGGCCATACATGTTTCAGTTTGGATACTAAAGGCAAGTTAATCATTATATTATGTTAAAGCAAATATGAACATCTTGTACATCTCGCATGCCTATCTGTGATTACGCATTTATATAATACTGAAATGTCACAATTAAGCTATATAATATACTGCAGATATTTTAGATTTAAAGTACCTCTAATTCTCATGGAAATCATATAATGTTGTGTTAATGTTTATAGCTATGCAGTGCTTCCACCTACTAAGAAATTCTTCTTGATGCTTCTAATTTATAGGATAAAGTAGGTCAAATCCAGATCTTGTAGTCTCACACCAGTCCTTTGTTTTTTATTTTTTTAATAAAGATGTCAATTTTCCTTTCCATCTAATGAGCAAATTTTGTAACTTGTATATAACAGCTCAGTGGTCCCAGGGAGCAGTGCTCTATGCATGAGGTGCTGTAGCGCTAACTCCCACTCCTCGACACTGCGGACCATTTAGAGTTTCCACCTAACCTAAGCTAGACATTTTTTAAGTCGTGGAAGGAAAACCTGAAGAAACTTGGGGAGAACATGCAAAGTACACAAGCTGTTCCCAGGCTTAGAGTTCAGACCCTGATTATTAGAGGTTTTCAAGAATTTCTGTATTTATTTATTTTTATAAATGGCAACATGTTTACATCTTATAGCATCTAAAGTGGAATACAAATCTTTTATTTTTTTGATAAAAATAATTACATCGTAAAATTTAAAAATAAACACTTATCAATAAAAACAAAATTGGAACATGCACACTGATTGATAACACTTTAAAGCATTTCTTTTTAAGATCCATATGTGCTCAGCATTTAACTATTAACTTGCACTTGGCCAATTTTAAACAAATGTGTAAAGTCACCATTACACGGTGTGCACCCAGAGATACAACACTATGTACTCCTTTTTTAAATTACCTTTTCAACTTTGTTCATGTCAGTTACCTTTTAAATATGATGACATGGTTAAGCCTAATTGTTTTTTCATGATGCTGCACCACCATTACATCTTATAAATAATTTAAATTGGCTCTTACTAATGGCACCTGTGTTCTTCTTAATGCAGTAGTTTCTTTCCGATAATTCACGACATGTTTAAAATGCATGGAAAGAGAATTCCTTGTGTGACATTTGTTATACGATCTTGACTTAGGAGTGGTGCTGGAAAATATAAAACTAACATTGTAATAAGGTGGGAAATCGTTAAATAGCTTTAGAATTGGAGATATAATAAACAGATAGACCAGAATGGAAATGTGGTGCATCTCACTGCCTGGTAAAACAACTTAAATACTTGGACATTATGAAACATAAGGAGTTAATGTATTAAGGGAACATTTGGGGTGGCTATAGTGTGCATTTTCCTATTACAATGCTGAAGTTTTTGTCTTCACTAATATCTCGTCTGTCTGCTGACTTTACTTGCATCTATTTTTTTATTTTATTTTTTTAATTTTATTTCTTCTCTATACTGCAGGCTCCATGCACGAGTGAGCCAGAGACTCTTTTGATCCCACTATTCCTTTGTGTGAGCTCTAAGTAGCTAATACCTGATGTCTTTCTAGCTATATGTAATTATACAGTATCATTCATACCAAACCGCTTGAAAATCTACAGTGCCTCACTTTGTGGCTCAAAGCAAAACTTTGCAACCTCTCAGACTGTTATTTGGGGCTATAATGTATGGATTTATGACAGGGTCATTATTGTCACATTAACAGAGCACAGTGAAAGTTTTACTTAATCTCTTAATCAACATACAACACATCACCACTTTCTGGTACCCTGATTAGTGAGTATAACTATCTTACTCTGAAACATTTGTCTTCCACACCTGAAAGCTCTCAGAACACACATTAATGAAAATATATATGCAGAATGTTAAGTGTCGGCTTGGTAAACAGAAAAAATCTAACAGGTATTGAAGCATAGTGTCTGGTTTGAACCCTGGGGTTCACTCATATATAGGGATGGTCTACTATATCACTGACCTGAGATAAATATATATATATATATATATATATATATATATATATATATATATATA
>JANRMT010062797.1:22894977-22917913 GCA_026402145.1 Polypterus bichir lapradei | reverse complement strand
TTCCCTTTATCCTGACTAGTCTCCCAGTTCCTGCCGCTGAAAAACATCCCCACAGCATGATGCTGCCACCACCATGCTTCACTGTAGGGATGGTATTGGCCTGGTGATGAGCGGTGCCTGGTTTCCTCCAAACGTGACACCTGGCATTCACACCAAAGAGTTCAATCTTTGTCTCATCAGACCAGAGAATTTTGTTTCTCATGGTCTGAGAGTCCTTCAGGTGCCTTTTGGCAAACTCCAGGCGGGCTGCCATGTGCCTTTTACTAAGGAGTGGCTTCCGTCTGGCCACTCTACCATACAGGCCTGATTGGTGGATTGCTGCAGAGATGGTTGTCCTTCTGGAAGGTTCTCCTCTCTCCACAGAGGACCTCTGGAGCTCTGACAGAGTGACCATCAGGTTCTTGGCCACCTCCCTGACTAAGGCCCTTCTCCCCCGATCGCTCAGTTTAGATAGCCGGCCAGCTCTAGGAAGAGTCCTGGTGGTTTCGAACTTCTTCCACTTATGAATGATGGAGGCCACTGTGCTCATTGGGACCTTCAAAGCAGCAGAAAGTTTTCTGTAACCTTCCCCAGATTTGTGCCTCGAGACAATCCTGTCTTGGAGGTCTACAGACAATTCTTTTGACTTCATGCTTGATTTGTGCTCTGACATGAACTGTCAACTGTGGGACCTTTATATAGACAGGTGTGTGCCTTTCCAAATCATGTCCAATCAACTGAATTTACCACAGGTGGACTACATCAACTTTGAAGACTTCATTAACTTCCATTGCTACCGAAACGGCATGTTACAACACAGGACAAAGGGAGATACAAAAATACCATACAATATTTTATTTATAGAGGTAGATGTTTTTTTATAAATTACGTTCCTAATATCCCTAACTAGTAGTTCTCAAAGCCAAAATCTTAACTTTGAGTGTATTCATTTTGTAATTGAACTTTGTGAACTTTTTTTTTCTTAAAGGACTGTAGACGTTTTAAGGTAAAGTCCCTCTCCTCTCCTCTCCTCTCCTCTCCTCCAGTAGGCGCTCTCTTGATACACTTCTAGCCGCAGGCTTATTTCTCTATGTTGTGCCAAAATGCATCTGTTGGGATCTTTTCTGCCCACTACTTTTAGGCAATTCAGTGCTTGCTGCTGAGACTAAATATTGTACTATTTAGTTAGGCATTTCTACACAATATTTGAGTACATTTACTAATTATTTTTATTTCTATTGAGTCATTTTATTATTTGTCCTGAGAGTCTGTATCTTTGTTATGGTGCTGTATGTATCTGAATTTCCCATTATGATTATAATAAAGTTTCTCTAGTCTAATCTAATACTTGCTGACCATGGGTTCAGATGGTGGTGATGTGTGGTATGTTAGTACAAGTTACAAATGAACAACTAATCTTCAAGAATATCTTTTACCCAAACTGCAGGTTTATTAATGCAGTTTAAGCAAACGATGGTCATTTAAGGAAACCATGTGAGCAAGAGGATGACAGGCAAACTAAACACAACACAAGACACACCAGCCAGCAAGCAAAATGGGTTATAAAGAGCTTGAATGACTGCAGAATCTTCAGGACGTATTATTATGGCCTGTAAACGTGCACTTTTCTTGTTTTTTTTTTTTTCTTCCTTTGTTTTTCCACCGGTCCACATAAACATTTCTATGAGCATGTCCTTTGCCAAGCAAGCTTCATAGTAATCGCAAAATGCATACCATGTAGGCTTAATTCTGTTGTTTCATTTTTTTGGTTCTAAATGCTGAATTCCTCACTTAACTGAGGTATATGAACATAGTAAGTATAGAATTGTGTGGCATTGCATACGTTTGCACCTCATGGAAATCAAAGTGGTGCAGAGGGAATCTGTATTACCTTAAGCACCTGGCTGGAATGCTTTAGAATCTAAACATATCTGTTACAGACCAAGACTGAGACCATAAAAGTTTTATTAAATCATTGGTGACTAGTAGAATTGTTGGAAATGTACTTTTTCCATCGTACCGAAGTATGTGTTTCCTTCCTTGAAAACATATATTTCAGTTGATAGGCAACTCTAAATTAGGCTGGTATCCATGATAGTGACCTCTGACCCCCATCCAGAACTCACAATATGTTCAAAGTTCTGCCGTGATAGACTCTGTCCTCTAATGGAAATGGCCGATTTGGTAAAAGTAAAAATGTAAGAATTCTTAAAGGGCTTAGTCTGCAGATAGCATCCTATAATTACACATGAAATTCTGAAGTCCATTATGTCGGAGCAAGACGTCCCTGGCGTCATTCTCTTAAACAAGGCACTCACTCTTAATGTAAGGTCTCGTTGTGATATTTTACCAGAGTCAAAAAAAAAATTGCTGTATCATTTCATGAATTTTCAATAATAATTATGGGGCAATGGTGAGTGCCACAGCTGCTTCACAATTATGGGATGGCCCAGGTTTTGAATTTTAGTGTACAATTTGAATTTTCTGTAAAATTATGTCTGCTTGAGTTTTCGCTGCATATTCCAGTTTTCATCAAACATCCAAGAGTTGTGAATTGTTGGGGTAATTACTGTCATTAATGATTACTGTCTTGAAGCGGAGCTTGAGGGAGTCGAGAGTTGGTTTATCGTTGGGCTGGAGGACTTGCCTGCAGTAATGGTGTCAGAGCAGGAAACAACTTCTATACTCGCATGTACACGGTGTGAAAAAGACAAGCAGTAAGATAACTAGAATGCAACTATTTTCTATTGCTAATGTGTTTTTAATTTTTTTAACTACTGAAAAGAGTAACAAGAAATAATTTTGACACTTGGTGTTCAGTGTCTGCTGCTGCCTCAGAAAGTAACTTCAGGAAATGTACAGTTACTTTTGATGTTGAATGATTTGCGGTAGAAGTGTAGCCTCATCTTATTAAAATGAGCCTTTTGTGTAAACCGTGGGGTACAAATTATCGCTCTGTGCTACAAAGATCTGACATTTAGTAAAATGAGAACTTTTGTTTTAAATTGTAAATGACAATTTCCAAAGACCATGGCATCTAGTACAGCTTTATGAAAGGATGTTATGATAAGATGTGTTTTCTTACCCTTATTAAAGTAATAAACAACTTTATTTATAAGGACCAAAATCACTGTTGTGTTTTACAGTTTTGGAAGGAGATGAAAGTTGACTTAATCTAACCAACACAACTATGTACTGTAGGTATTTCTCAAATATATTCCCACTAGATGGCTTCCAAGAGCTACGTGTAGCTACAGCATAAACTACTGTGTGGCCGTGAGTTTGAATAAATGAAGTGTCCAGCCGCACAGCTACACTCTGCCATCCTGTTTATTTTACACATTAAAATAAGCAAGTAGTTATGAAGGAGGAATTGGTTAAAATGTTGTTATTTTCATGCCAAAGAAGTGCCATTCACCTCAGTGCCATAGCCCAACAAGCACAATACTGTACATTCAGGAACCTGAACGTTATCTATTCCAATGAAAGTATCCTAGCCTATGGAATCTCTGTGCGTTACAGTCCTGGATTTCTTAACACTTAACACATCTCCAAGAATACAAATTTCACACCCTACCTTTCACATTTATCATCTTATGCAAGCATGAAAGAGAGAATGGACAGTATGAGTAAAGCTTTCTGTGCACTTCTAACATGTGTAATGAGATCTGTTTTTTTTGTAGTGATAAATAAATAAAAACAAAACAAAAAAAAAACCGCAAAAGCAGCACGTGGCTGTTCTATTAGGAATCCATTATCCAACCCGCTATATCCTAACTACAGGGTCACGGGGGGTCTGCTGGAGCCAATCCCAGCCAACACAGGGCGCAAAGCAGGAAATAAACCCCGGACAGGGCGCAAGCCCACCGCAGGGCGTGCACACACACACACACACACACCAAGCACCCATTAGGGACAATTTAGAATTGGCAATGCACCTAACCTGCATGTCTTTGGACTGTGGGAGGAAACCGGGGGAGACATGGGGAGAACATGCAAACTCCATGCAGGGAGGACCCGGGAAGTGAACCCGGGTCTCCTAACTGTGAGGCAGCAGCGCTACCCACTGCGCCACCGTGCCGCCTTTTATTAGGAATCCCTTTTATTAATGCCGGGTACCAAAAACAATACAGTGTTGGTTTCCTGTTTGTCCTTAAAATGGTTGGAATTTGGACTCTGTGTCAAAAGTGTGGTAATGATATCCAACCTGTGATTCATAAAATAATGTATTTAAATTTACAGTTTTAGTGTTATCATGATATTTGCTGGACATTATTTAAAAAGTTATAAATAGAAAGATAAATGCAGGGACAAAAATTTGTATAGCTCGGTAAGAGAATCCATCCATCCATCCATCCATCCATCCATTATCCAACCCGCTATATCCTAACTACAGGGTCACGGGGGGGTCTGCTGGAGCCAATGCCACCCAACACAGGGCGCAAGGCAGGAAACGAGCCCCAGGCAGGACAGGGCGCCAGCCCACCACAGGGCACACATTAGGGACAGTTTTTAGGATCACCAATACACTTAACCTGCATGTCTTTGGACACGGGGAGAACATGCAAACTCCACACAGGGAGGACCCGGGAAGCGAAGTAAGAGAATGCAACACAAAATGGAAATACATTTGGTCAAGTGCATTACAAAGAAATGACGAAGTAAACATCAGATGGTAAGAGAAATAATACATGCACTAGAAATACCCGAGTCTTACCTTGCGTTCAATTTGCAGTCCATGTCGTTTAGTCTAGTTATATTGTTAGTGTGTTCTGCTCTAGTTTAATTGCTCTACTTTTAAACAGCCAGATCATTCACTGTACATACACATGACCTCCAATTCCATTTACATCTGTTTTGCTCAGCAGGATCCTCTCATTAGTCTAACTGCTATAACAGAATATAAAGTGAGACGATGGACAGGATAATAAACAACGTGATAAAGGTTTTTAAGAACACGGTCTGAATGTGTTTCATCGATGTTTGATCGACCAGTGTCTCTGCTTGGTGCTTTAATAATGAATCGCAGTGTGGATGTTACTCTGTGTATTCAGCTAAGTGTGTTTGAAGATGATTTGTAAGATATGACTCACTCAGCCGTGTGCGCGCCTGTTGTAGTAGGTGTGCATACGATCTTGATCTTCTGTGTGATCGTCTCTTCTCTTTTCTTTAGTCTATGTGTATCCCAAGGTAGTTATTAGCGTAGTATTATAAAAAGCTGATATTTCAATGTTAAACCACTTCTGAGATGAACTATTACGTTTTTAAAAACCCAGCAGTCCATAAACACCACCATAGAAAGGGTACAAGTCAGAGATAAAGCGCTACAATCATTTTGATGTAAGATTTTCAGGAAAAGAACATAATCTGTTTAGATGGTTATTGTGTTGTTAGAGCTCCAGACCTTTAGATTTATAACTTTACTAAGAGTATAAAATCTCTTGGTGTTTTGTATGCATACTTGTTGGGTCTAAAAGAGGAGTAAATTATGAAAGAACATTTTCTAATATGATTTACTCAAAATACCCCATTAGGACTGAAGTCAGTGCAGCTGAACATTGATCTTTCATTGGTTTTGATTGACTGTTCCTCGGTGTTGGGGCAATCGCTGATCTTCTCCAAATGGGCAGAAGAGATATTTCACAATCTGTTCACCACTGAAACAGTTTTCAATAGCTGCACACTGAAGGGGTTGACAGTTTATATCCCTTTTAGGCCTTTCCATGTTTAAATTGTAATCCTGCGGCATCAAGTTATGGCAGTATCCTCATATCCCATACTTTTATTGTAAATTGATATAAACAAATAGCTAGTTTTGAAACTAGGATAAAAACTATTTAAATCATTTATCTCTTAGGCTTCTAACTGGTAATTGTTTTTGTTCTTTTGCAGATTTACTTGGCTTACTTTGTACAGTTATTAAAGAATAGTTCTAGTTTCTCTTCGTAGGTTGTTTTGCGTTTGTTATTCTTTGTTCTTAATGGTCTTCCCTCACATTTCTCCATTGTTGTAAATAGTGGGGTTTTTTTTGTGAAAGTGAAGTTCTTTTAAATTCAGGCATCATTCAGGAATTATTATATTGGTCATTTGTTTTCTTTAGTTTGGAACTCATTCATTTCCTTACAGAAATATAAGTCTAGAAATTGCTGCCACTGACTCATTGTTTTTTGTTCTCTTGGTGACTCCATCCAATCAGAACATTCAATGGCAAGTGCATCACGTCTTTTATGTCTGCAGTTTTCAGTTGAAGGCTTTGGTTACCAAACAAATTGAGGACATTTAAACAATACAGGAGTGGCAGAGCCTCACAGCTCCAGAGTTCAAGCTCCCGGTCTGCTTAAAGACAATGCGAGTTTCCATGTTCTCCCTTCATCTCTCAGATGTTATAACAGGAGCCATTCAATATCCTCCCACTTCCAAAAGACTTGCAGGTTGAGCTAATCAATGACTGGCCGTGCGTGTGCGTGTGTGTGTGTGTGTGTGTGTGTGTGTGCGTGTGTGTGTGCGTGTGTGTGTGCGTGTGTGTGTGCGTGTGTGTGTGCGTGTGTGTGTGCGTGTGTGTGTGCGTGTGTGTGTGTGCGTGTGTGCGTGTGCGTGTGTGCGTGTGCGTGCGTGTGTGTGTGTGTGTGTGGATGAGCCGTTAGATGAACTGTCAGTCACTCTGTCCAGGGCCACTTCCTACCTCACCCTGGGCTGCTGGGTTCAGGCTTCAGACTGTGTGGTCCTGAGATTGATTCAGTTAATTTGATAGTAGACTGGTAACCAGTGACTGTCCTAAAAAAAAACTGTGCAAAAAAAAAATTGGATTGGAATACTTACAGGAAATGATATGACACCAACAGACTGTGAAACAAAACCACTGAATTCCCAACCAGTCCTGGTATACAGTGGGTACGGAAAGTATTCAGACACCCTTCAATTTTTCACTCTTTGTTATATTGCAGCCATTTGCTAAAACAATTTAAATTAATTTTTTTCCTCATTAATGTACACACAGCACCCCATATTGACAGACAAAAAAAAGAATTTTTGAAATTGTTGCAGATTTATTAAAAAAAGAAAAACTGAAATATCACATGGTCCTAAGTATTCAGGCCCTTTGCTGTGACACTCATATATTTAACTCAGGTGCTTTCCATTTCTTCTGATCATCCTTGAGATCACCTTCATTTGAGTCCAGCTGTGTTTGATTATACTGATTGCACTTGATTAGGAAAGCCACACACCTGTCTATATAAGACCTTACAGCTCACAATGCATGTCAGAGCAAATGAGAATCATGAGGTCAAAGGAACTGCCTGAAGAGCTCAGAGACAGAATTGTGGCAAGGCACAGATCTGGCCAAGGTTACAAAAAAAATTCTGCTGCACTTAAGGTTCCCAAGAGCACAGTGGCCTCCATAATCCTTAAATGGAAGACGTTTGGGACGACCAGAACCCTTCCTAGAGCTGGCCGTCTGGCCAAGCTGAGCTACCGGGGGAGAAGAGCCTTGTTGAGAGAGGTAAAGAAGAACCCAAAGATCACTTTGGCTGAGCTCCAGAGATGCATTCAGGAGATGGGAGAAAGTTGTAGAAAGTCAACCATCACTGCGGCCCTCCACCAGTCAGGGCTATATGGCAGAGTGGCCTGTCGGAAGCCTCTCCTCAGTGCAAGACACATGACAGCCCGCATGGAGTTTGCTAAAAGACACCTGAAGGACTCTGAGATGGTGAGAAATAAGATTCTCTGGTCTGATGAGACCAAGATAGAACTTTTTGGCCTTAATACTAAGTGGTATGTGTGGAGACAACAAGGCACTGCTCATCACTTGTCCAATACAGTCCCCACAGTGAAGCATGGCAGTGGCAGCATCATGCTGTCGGGGTGTTTTTCAGCTGCAGGGACAGGACGACTGGTTGCAATCGAGGGAAAGATGAATGCGGCCAAGTACAGGGATATCTTGGACAAAAACCTTCTCCAGAGTGCTAAGGACCTCAGACTGGGCCGAAGGTTTACCTTCCAACAAGACAATGACCCTAAGCACACAGCTAAAATAACGAAGGAGTGGCTTCACAACAACTCTGTGACTGTTCTTGAATGGCCCAGCCAGAGCCCTGACTTAAACCCAATTGAGCATCTCTGGAGAGACCTAAAAATGGCTGTCCACCAACGTTCACCATCCAACCTGACAGAACTGGAGAGGATCTGCAAGGAGGAATGGCAGAGGATCCCCAAATCCAGGTGTGAAAAACTTGTTGTATCTTTCCCAAGAAGACTCATGGCTGTATTAGCTCAAAAGGGTGCTTCTACTAAATACTGAGCAAAGGGTCTGAATACTTAGGACCATGTGATATTTCAGTTTTTCTTTTTTAATAAATCTGCAACAATTTCAAAAATTCTTTTTTTTGTCTGTCAATATGGGGTGCTGTGTGTACATTAATGAGGGAAAAAAATTAATTTAAATGATTTTAGCAAATGGCTGCAATATAACAAAGAGTGAAAAATTGAAGGGGGTCTGAATACTTTCCGTACCCACTGTATATAATAATGTGCTTCTAATAAATAATTTTGGCCTTAAACAAAAATAGAACTCCTGGGGATGCTTAATCAAAGACAAAGAGAATGAGCAAAGAGGAAAGAAAGAAGTCGTCAAATTGATTCAGTCTAAGCAAATGGGGATTAAGAGGTGACATGCTGCTATATCTTGACGATTGAAAGTTCCCTGAGGTGTACAATATTGAATTCTTAAAGCTTTCATCAGCTCTTGTTATTTCTTGCAAATCATATTCATAAGGGTTAAAAATTAAAGAATGAAGTTTGTTTGTTTTTTTTGTGAGCCCCTGACCATGTGACCAACAGATCCACATTTACTAGATACAAAGTTCAGGGGATTCTCTTATATCACAGAATGTCCAAAAGCCTTTTCTCTGCATGTCTCGATATCTTTATGGTGATGCTAATTCGAGCCTCTGTCTTGGTGTTTCAGGATATTCACTTGGCCAAGCGCTTCTATGATATGGCTGCTGAGGCGAGCCCTGATGCCCAAGTTCCTGTGTTTCTAGCACTCTGTAAGCTGGGCCTAATTTATGCCATCCAGTATCTGCAGGAAATGAAAGTAAGTTCTTCTGATTTAAACACATCTGAAGCAAATAAATCTGTCGGTGAAAGCTATAAATGTATGTTAATCAGTACTACTGTTACCATTTTTAAATAAAATCCAAAATTTTTCTTACATTTTTACTTTCTCATGTACGAAGTATAGGGAAAGTATTGTAATCATCCAAAGATGTGATGTCGAGATTTTGATGAATCTCGATGTTTTAGACCTCCCTGACTTTCTCGTATACGAAGTATGGGGAAAGTATTGAAATCCTCCAAAAATTCCATTTCGAGATTTTAATGAATCTCAATGTTTTAGACCTCCCAGAGTCCGAAAATAACATTTTTGGAATGATGTCTGTCTATGTGTTTGTGTAAACACGATAACTTGAGTACGCTTTCAATTAGGTCAACCAAATTTTGCATACAAGTATTTGGTACAACACGTAGATTTCTATCAACTTTTGGGTTCTTTCTGCTAACCAGAAGTGGTACGTTACCTTTTATTCATGCATCTGCAGAGTCCAATTTATTCAACTTTACTTTTATAATAATTGTTCAATATATTATTCATTTGGTTTGATTTGTTAGTGATGGTTCTTTAATGTACATAATATAACAATTTAATCATTGTCTTGCGGTTTATTCCTCAAATATCCATCCCCGTATCTGAGTATACGAGAAAGTCTAGGGGAGAGCACTCCCGATTTTTATATTTTATGTTGAATGTACTGATTATATTCTTAAGCCAACTATTTATCATGTTAGGAGAGACTTCAGAGCAGTACACTACATCATGTGACTTTAGCCATATTTGACTAGAATACAGTACGTATTTTTCTTCTAATGACAAACCCTTGACTTCAGATTTCTATTTAAGGTTTATAAAATTACAGAAAGGAAAGGGAAAATATACTGGATTTTATCATTCTATAGTAAGACCATTCCTACTTTATGGATGTTTACTCAGGAAAAAAAATAACTGACAAGAGTTTTATTATTCTATATGTGACATTTTTACAAGGCCACTTACAGGTTCAGAGTCTGTCAGTCAGTCAGTACAATACAGATATTTTTTTATAGGTAGAGCACAGGCAGTTTAAATGAATACTTCACCAAAGAATTATATATATTTTATATGCATCTTACCCTTATGTGTTTTGTAATGATGACAGAAAAGCAATTTTAATCTTTTTTTTGTTTTCTTGGAGAACAGAAATAAAAAAAAAAGTTTACAATAGGCCTGTATGGTGACCAATGCAAACAACATCAAAAATGTCCAAGAAGAAAATCTTGTGTTGCACGTGTCGCATACTTGACACATCAGTTATCCAGTTGTATGCTCACAACACCCCAGACATGTTCATTTTTTTCTGAAATATTTGTTAAGTAAGTGTCCAGAAGTATCTGCCCAGTACATAAACAGGAAATGGCAGTTCAGATTGGATTGAGCTTTTGATTAGAAAATCCGCCTCTCCCCCTCATTCATTGGTCAATCACAACAAGCAACCTGTGGTAAGTAACATCAAAAAAGAATGCGTTTGGTGTGTCGTATTCCTTTAAGCACCCTGCTCAGGGTCACCCTGGGGAAATATGGAGAAAGTGAACAAGCAGCGTTGGGATTTATAGATCAGCACCTTGTTTAAAGGAATCCCTGTCACTAAATTCTTAAACATAAAGGTTTTAAGTCTATAAAAATAATTTAGTCACCATTTCATGGTATACCTTTTTCCCTTAGCTGAAACACAGTTCAGTGGTTAAGAAGTGCTTAAGATAATATCCAAAGTGTCCTGCTTAGCGTATACCAACTCTATTCATTAAATCACGGAAACTCCTCTGGTAGCATGGAAATGTCATTATTTGGGGTCCTGGTTTGGATAATAGAGTACAGTAATCCCTCCTCGATCGCAGGGGTTGCGTTCCAGACCCCCCCGCAATAGGTGAAAATCCGCAAAGTAGAAACCATATGTTTGTATGGTTATTTTTATATATTTTAAGCCCTTCTAAACTCTCCCACACTGTTAACATTATTAGAGCCCTCTAGACAAGAAATAACACCCTTTAGTCAAAAGTTTAAACTGTGCTCCATGACAAGACAGAGATGGCAGTTCTTTCTCACAATTAAAAGAATGCAAACATATCTTCTCTTCAAAGGAGCGCCGTCAGGAGCAGAGAATGTCAGAGAGAGAGAGCGAGATAAGAAAAGCAAACAATCAAAAAATCAATACGTGCTTTTAAGTATGACGATGCACCGCGATAAAGCGGCATTTGCATCCGTATCCTCTAGGCAAACAGTCTCTGTGCAAACAGCCCCTCTGCTCACACCCCCTCCATCAGGCGCAGAGAATGTCAGAGAGAGTGAGAGAACGAGAAAAGCAAACAATCAAGCACCGCGCGGGAAGCATATCTTATATCATTGAGGAGTTTTAGTTAATATGTAATACATGCTCTGATTGGGTAGCTTATAAGCCATCCGCCAATAGCGTCCCTTGTATGAAATCAACTGGGCAAACAAACTGAAGAAGCATGTACCATAAATTAAAAGACCCATTGTCCGCAGAAATCCGCGAACCAGCGAAAAATCAGTGATATATATTTAGATATGCTTACATTTAAAATCTGCGATGGAGTGAAAAGCGCGAAAGTCGAAGCGCGATATAGCGAGGGATTACTGTATGTTTTAACTTTGATATGGCTATGTCTCGGTATGCCAGAATTGTGTGAGTTCTTTTTTTGAGTTCTTTATTTCTTGACCTGTTCTAGGTATGATAAAGAATGGCCTGTAAAGAGACATATTGAATTGATTTTCTTTGTTGATTTTTATTCTAGGCACAAGATCTCCTGACGCACATTGATCTGAATCAGCTGCTGGGCCCAGAGTGGGACCTGTACCTCATGACTATCATTGCCTTACTGCTTGGCACAGTCATTGCTTACAGACAGAGACTGCATCAGGCAATGCCAAGGCCAGTGGCACCACAACAGCCGGCACCAGGAATGGCTCCACAGGAGCAGCCTCAACAATAAACCAACATTGAAGCCCATTTTGTCTTCTCATACGCTAAGTCATGGATAATAACTCTTACGGAAATTTCTTTCATTGTCAGCAACATTTTGTAGACTTGTAAAAAGGATATAAAAATGACCAGAAAACCTATTTTGCAAAGACTGTATATATCATGGTTTACAAACATTCTTCTAGATCTTTATTTCATTTTTTGTCTACCAGGACGTTTATAGGTAGGACACAAATTTTGCAATGGTCAATTTAATGATGATTTCTTGATGTAATGCAGCACTAAGAATGACTACAGAGCAACACGAGACATGATCATGAGATCATTACATCACAGACTGAGCCTTCCTGCAGTGCTGAGTCCACAGAGCGCACATCCTGTTCGCCGAACACCGACACACTGAACGGCTTTGCCTGGAGAGCCCTTATTGGTCAGAAGCCCCTGTGCCATCGACTTTTTTGGGGTAATTGAAAGGTTGATGTTGAGTGTTTTCAAAACAGACTTGAGCTTTTATAAAGCTAATGCAATGTTAGCATCTTACCGCAGTTCTCATGCATATCATTAAACTTTAACTTCCTGTTTTCATTTATACTTTTTCTTTTTATAGTATTGTTGGTTTTTTTTTTTTTTCCCCCGAAACATTTTTTGATGTGAATTTGATAAGAACATATGATGCATTTTGTTTTCTTCCATTAAATTTAATTTATATTTAAGTTACAAAAATAACTTATGTTAATATTGTAATTTTGTATTTATTTTTACCATCTGTCCTTGGCAGCCTGTGATTAAAAGTCAGCCTTTCTGAAGAAAAATGTATAGATACAATACAAGGTAAAAGCAATTCCAAACGTGTTTTATAAATTCGAGGGTTTCTTTTAACATGCAGATAGTTGTAGATAATCGTGATGAAATAATTTACTGGTTAGGCAGCGACGTCAGTTCTGTTTTGACACTCTTTCCTCATTCTCTTTAATGAAATATTCAGTATGTGACCTTGCATAATTCTGTTCAAAGGTTTTGGTTTTTTTTTCTTTTTCCAAGGACAGAACTGCTGTTGCACTATGGGAAGGTGTGCGCTTATTGGCGAGGATCGTGACATGCCTACTATTCAGATAATTATCAGTATTTTTTTTTTTTTTTTGTGGAAGCTTATAAAGAAAACCTCATCAAAAAAGCAAAGTTCAGTTGGCAACAATTATGAAAGCAATAAGCAGAGTTAATATTAAGCTACTTTAAAAGTGATTAAATCCTCATCATTTTCACAAACAATTATATAAAAGCCAGTCCACTGCCAGCATTTCAGTTTTCTTCAACACATTTAATGAAAAAAATGTTAACTTGCAGCTACTTTAACCACAGGCACATCCAGTCAGTATAGAAAAGAACCCCCCCCCCCCCGCCCCCGCCCTAATTTTCAAAATATTCCCTTTTTTTTGGCTTTACAGCCATAAATGAAAATACACAAACCATATTTCTTCCCAGTTTTACTTACTCAATGCCATCTACAACATCCAAGTGATAGAAATCACAGCTACAGTTCAGAAAAATGATAATAAATCAAAAACAAGAACTTCTGAGATTCATAAAGGATCAACTCACTCAGGTGGAAGTGCCCACCATTCCCATTGCAGACCCCAGTTACCGGCTGTGCTCAATTGTAATGAGTGTGATTAGTGAAGCTCTTCCTGGCTCATTCATTCCCTTGCTTGGTGGTGCAACTGACAGCAAACAACTGACTATGGTGGCAAGCAACTTTCAGAAGATCTCAGGGATAGAGTTGTGGACTGACATAAAGCAGGAGTTGGAGACAAAAACACCTCAAAGGCTTTATCAATCCCAAGAAGCCCAGTAAAGTTCATCATAAAGAAGTGTTTGGTACTACTGGGACCCTCCCTGGATCTGGCCGTCCCTCCAAACTGGGTGGAAGAGCAAGGAGGAAACTGGTAAGAGAGGCTACCAATAGGCCAATGGCCATTTTGAAGGAGTTACCGGATTTGATGGCAAAGAATGGTCATTAATGGTGTGCATGTGACAACAATTTCACAAGCGCTCCACAATTGTGACTTGTTCGGGAGGGTCGCACTTCTCAAGAAAGGCCACATTAAGGCTCGTTTGAGCTTTGCCAGAATGCACCTTGAAGATTCTGATGCCAAGTGGAAAAAGGTCTTATGGTCAGAGGAGACCAAAATCAAACTATTGGGCCTCGATACCAAACGGTACACCAATGCAGCTCACCATCCCCAACACACCATACCGACAGTAAAGCATGGAGGTGGCAACATCCTGTTGTGGGGGGCCTGGGTTCTCGTTAGGGTAGAAGGAAGAATGGATGGGGCAAAATACTTGAGGAAAACCTGCTACCCTCTGTCAGAAAGTTGAAGATGGGCAGAATGTTCACCGTTTAACACGAAAACCACCCAGAGCACACAGCAAAATGGACCACACAGTGGCTGAAGGAGAGAGAAGTGAGTGTCCTGGTGTGGCCAGTCAGAGCCCAGACCTAAATCAAAGTGAAAATCTGTGGAAAGATCTGAAGATAGCAGAACACCAACGCTCACCGTCCAATGTGACCGAACTTGAACAGTTAAACTGTAAAGAAGAGTTGGGGGCAAATCTTGAGTGGGCTCAATCAAGGTGTGCAAAGCTGATCGAGAAGAATCAACAGACTCAAGGCTGGCATTAAAGCAAAAGGGGGGTCAACAAAATGACACTGACATCGGGGGGGGGGGTGATCCTTTATTAATCTCAGGAGGTCTTGTTTTTGATTTTTTTTTATAATTTTTCTGAACTGTAGCTGTGATTTCTTTCACTTGGATGGTAGAGGTGGCATTAAGTAAGTAAAACTGGGAAGAAATATTGTTTGTGTTTTCATTTAAGACTGTAAAGCAAAAACAATGGGAATATTTCGAAGGGGGATTCTTTTCTATACCCACTGTATGCATTGTATATACTATATGACCATGTTACGTGACTGGTGTGGTGGGCTGTGAGCGCGTACCTCTTGTTCAGTTTTGCTGTGCGTCTGATTTGATATTTAAAAAAAAAAAAAAAAGGTGAGATCAGATTGCCAAGAAACTGAAGATTTCATACAAAGACATCCATTACTCTCTTGCAAGGCCATCTTGAAGGAAACCAAAAAAAAGTATCCGTTCCAATCAAAAGCACACGCATTTCTGGGTACAGGCAGACTACGGAGGGAGATTCAGTCGAAGGGGACCGCAGCCGCTACGGCACAGGCGTGCGTACAGTGTTTCTGCAGGGTCATTATGGGAATTAAATTGTCTCGCCTACAGTATGTTTGGGGACTGTAGATGGTGCAGTGCAAATGTGTGTGCCCAAGGTGCCCACCAAAGTTGGTTCAGCGCTTCTAAGATAGTCTGCAGTCTTTCCCACCCCTGACCTGAAGGGATACGTGGATGGTTTCATTTTTTCATTGTTTAATATACAAATGTCGGAATGATTTTAATTCTTTACAAAGATGAAGTATTGTGTGCAAGACAGGAACCATCCTGAATAGGATGCCAGCCTATCAGAGGCTTCTCTCTCTCTCTCGCGCGCGCGCACACACACACACACACACACACACACACACACAACATTAAACACTCGATTCAGAGTCGCCAGCCAGCGTAACACAAGCGTCTTAAAAAATTCAGAAGGAGAAAAAAAACCAACAAAGGCGGACCTGCTGGGAATCAAACCAGCTTGTTTAAACATTCAATGATTTTTTTGTAAAGATTGTTTTTTTTTTTTCATATTAAAAAAATATTTAGTATTCATTGCATGTGTTTACACAATGTCAGTTTTTTAAACTTGTTATCGAGTCCTCAACTTGTATGAGGGCTGGCTGATGGGAAGTGAGCCCACATGCGAAGGAGTGATGTCAGGTATGTGAAGTTGTTTTTCTCTTAAGTAGATCAAACTTTGTGATTTCCACCAACTTTCAACCTGGCATCTGTTTCTCCTGCCTGCCATTGCTGAAAAACATCTAGAAAAGTTGTCCCTCGCCGTCCTCTTTCATCACGACACCACACAGAGCACATGTGCCAGTGGAGACATTGCAAGAAGGTAACTTCGAACTGCTGCCCCATCCTCCTTAACTCGCCAGATTTGGCAGCTTCTGACTCTGTACTCCTTCATGAGGTGAAGAAACAACTGGCATGGTTGAAAGACCAGCATTGTGCTGCACCACTTCCTTCTGTGGTGGGCTCACCTCTCATCAGACACCCCTGATAGGCAAATACTGTGAACCATACCGCAAGTTTGAGAAAATCATTCGAGCCCACCACACTAGTGAGACCCAACAGCGTTCAACTAACGTCAACTTAGTGGTCTGGTTATACCAGTACGGACACGGGTACTAAAGAGTATATCTACCTATTATATAGTGCCTTTCAGATCTATAGCATATAATGCCTTTCCTATCTATCTGAAGTATTATATAGGGCTGTTCACATCTATATCTATCATATCATGCCTTTCCTATCCAGCTACAGTATTATATAGTGCCTTTCACATCTGTATGTATTATATAGTGCCTTTCATATCTGTATCATATAATGCCTTTCCTATCTATCTGAAGTATTATACAGAGCGTTTCATATCTACATATGTAACTTTGCCGATTCCCTCTAGCCTCTTTGCCATGTTCCAGGATGAGTGCCCCTCATTTGTCAAAGTTAAGTGGTGAGTTGTACGATTCCGCCTTGGCAGGACAGCCTTTAACATTAATGACAGAAGAAAATACCACCGTGGAGTGATGAAGAAGAGAACCAAAGAATGACACCGTGTGAGACCAAAGGCACTTAGAGATTCGTTTCGTTGCAACAGACAACACGTCCTTTTTTTTTTTCCCCACCTGCTTTTCCCATTTAAGAATCCCTCAAAGGTTCGGAGTCTGTTCTGATTGTGGAAGCAATTCAAGAATCAGTCCCAGCCAGGATGGCAGCTCATTAAAACTCACTTGGGCACAAAAACCCCAACCCAGGAGGAAAGTGGAGCACCAGGAGAAGATGAACAAGGGGAGAACAGGCCAGCAGGTCCTTAGAATGATGAGACACAATCACGGCCACCCATGCCATCCTAAACGTGACACCCATCTGGTTTGATTACTGAGATCGTGAAGATGCCAGTGCATTGTCTTAAAGTTAGAATGGCAGTGTGGCTTCAGTGCCAGCAGTGAAATATTCTTGTCAGCTATACATTTGGTAAGAAAATCAATGGCCTAAAATTCATTAAAAGTTATTTCTTTTTTACTTACCATTTTCAGACACACAGGACACCTCAGGTCCCCTTGGTGGGTGTGTGGGTCATTTCTAATAATTAATAATGTGGCGTCTCGTGTGCCATTTCTCTTTCTGTATCTTATCGTCGGAAAACACATCCCAAGCGCGGCTTTGGCGTGCCTGCCAGCTTTTCAAGTGCTTGCCGGCTTATTAGCATACAGGCCTTTCATCTCATGACCCGCTGGTGACATATGTGACAAGCCTCTGATTGGACTGCAATCACGTGCCACTCTAGCTGCCAGCCTGATGGTCTCAGCAGTGACAGCTGCAGACAAGGCCATCCATTCAGTCTGCGATATTGAACTGTTTAGACGCGTATTTCATTTATATTCAGTTCAAGCTCTTGTGTGGTATGTGGCACAGAATTAGCTCACCGCATCACAGCTCCGGAGACCTGGGTTCAAGATTTTTTTTTTTTTTTTCTTTTTTTCCTCCGGGTTCTCCCAACGCTGTGTAGTCAGAGTAGTGAATGTAAAGCAGGGGCATTCAATTTAGTGAACTTAATGTTTTTTTGGAAGAAATAAGTGGATAGGCCTGGTGAGCTTTGTTGGGCTGAATGGCCTGTTCTCGTCGAGAGTGTTCAAATAATAACAACAACATTTATGTCTATAACACATTTTCATACAAAAAGTGGCTCAAAGTGCTTTACATACTGAAGAAAAGAAAAATAAAAGACAAAATAAGAAATTAAAATAAGACCACATTAGTTAACAGAAAAGGAGTAAGGTCCGATGACCAGGGTGGACAGAAAAAACAAACAAAAAAAAAACGCCAGACAGCTGGAGAGAAAAAAATAAAATCTGCAGGGGTACCAGGCCATGAGACCACCCAGTCCCCTCTGGGCAATCTACCTAACATAAATGAAATAGTCCTCTTTGTAGTTAGGGTCCTCACGGAGTCACTTGAGGTTGATGGTGATACAGACTTCTGGCTTTTCATCAATCCATCATTGTTGGAACATTATGGTGCAAGCCGCCACCAAAAGGACACCGGAAAAGGAAACAGAAGAGAGAATAGGGGTTAGTACAGATTTTAGAGCCACCATGAATAGTTATTATAATGAATTGAACATACAGAGTATCAGGATTAAATTACAGTGAAGTTATGAGAAGGCCATGTTAAAGTAATGTGTTTTCAGCAGTTTTTTTTAAAGTGCTCCACTGTATCAGCCTGGCGAATTCCTATTGGCAGGCTATTCCAGATTTGAGGTGCATAACAGCAGAAGGCCGCCTCACCACTTCTTTTAAGTTTTGTTCTAATTTAGTTTGTTTTATTGCCTTATTTTTTCATACTTATTTTCATTCAAGCAAACAGATGTACGATTTAGCTTCACATCATTGAAATTCACAAGGAGCAAGAGCTATGCCAAATACCCTATATAAAGAAAAAACCGGCAGCAACCAGGCCAAGAACCGAAAGCAGGTCTTAGGAGCCTTGACCACTGTGCCACACTATTCCGTCAAGCTTGTATACAGGGTGGTCCAGATCTAATGATGCAGATCAAGATCGTCTGGATGACTTTGATTTATGCGGGGGCAATTCCAGTTCGGCACGAAGACGATTCTTCATGTCGTCAGTTCGCACGCTTCTCGATGTTCCAGAATTTTTCGGGTGATTTTCTATAAAATAAACTTAATAAGTTATAGCATAATGAAAATTGCATAATTAGATCTGGACCACCCTATACAAGCACTTTGAGCTGCATTATTTGTATGAATATGTGCTATAAAAATAAATGTTGTTGTTTACCACAGCCTCGGACGTGCAAGTAAAAATTTCACTGCACTCAGTACTTGTTCTGACATTAATATACAACCACGTCTACAACTACTACCGACATTTAACAGCATCCACAACATAGGCGTCTCAATAGAATTAATAAAGTGTTTGTTACTCAGTGGACAGCAGGGAGGTACAGAGGTTTGCTCTGCTTTCTCATGGGTCCTGGGGTTCAATGCACGTCATGTTTACCGTATTTACTCGCATTTACGTTCTCCCACAGATAAGTCGGGACTTGATTTTACCGTATAATACTATCAATTTTAACACGAAAAGATGCTGACGAAAGAAGAGAAGCAGCGGGCCGCTGGGGTGGAGAAAAGAAGAGCTGCTCAGGAAGTAGCAAGCGCATCGACCTCTGAGCAAACGAATGATAAACGTACAGAGAAAGAGGATGAAGACTAGGAATGGTCAAGTCAGGTGTATTCGTGCAGTGCTCCATTACTGGTGTATTAAATAAATTGATGAATTGTCAGAGCCAGTAGGTGTCAGCCGTCGCTGCCCTGCCTGACTATTCAGGTAGATCGTTCCTCTTCTGATACTACGGCATTTCTCCACAAGCTGCCTGACCTGGACAAGCTGCAGTACAGCCGTGTATCCCGCTCTGAATGTCGGGTGAACTCCGTGAGTCGGGCACAAGAGTCCAGGTGACAGTGCGTGACTGTGCAGTCCATGAAAACAGCTTTTTTATCTTTCGCTGACTCACTTAATCAGGCCGGCATCATGTCCAAGCAGATAAGATACTGGCACTGAATCACCAAGAGATTAGCGGCAAATTCATCTCATTCTGAAGCAGACTGCTCAAATTTGCTACAGTAAGTGAATCAGAAAAATGGACAGACTCAGGATGGGCTTCTAACCATCCATGAAAGCCAAGAAGGTCCCTCCAGGGACGTAGGACATCCACCCTAACTTGTGTGTTTCTCATTTTCACCTTCAGCCAAGAATGGACAGCTGCTCACTGCCCTCTGCTTGGCCATCCTTTTGATATAATTCTGATTGTCATTATTTTTTTTTGTAGGTAATATCAGACCTCTTAGAGCTGCACGGTTTCACAGTGGTTAGCAGTGCAGTCTCACAGCACCCGAGATCCAAGGGTGGCCACTCCATGTGGAATTCTATATATTTTCCTCCGGCCTGTCCTGGTTCATCTCTTTGCTTCCCTAAGACATGAAGGTCAGGACACCTCAAACTTGTCATCACTGGAAAACCCATCAAATTCGTCACAAAATAAATTTCACTGACCAGCGCTAATGGGCATTTCTACACGTAATTTCAAGATGTCCTGAAATGCATAAAAAAGGACAGGAAGTTACTTTAAGGTATCTTTTCCTTTACTCACTCACTCACTCAGTCACTTAACGCCACAATACCAGATATCCTAATGTGCTTATTTTTGTGACGTGGGAGTAAAATTGAGCCCCCTTAGAAATCCCCACGGAAATTGTCACACACCACAAACGCTAAGCAGATGGGTGCCGCTGCCAGCTGATTTGGATTCCCTGGCGCGGTGAGGCAGCAGTTGTATCCACTGTGCCGCTCTGTTTCTAAAGCTGGAACACTTGAGCCAGTGCTGTGGAGTGAACTGGCCACCCCGCTTCCCGGCCTAACTATGTAGCCACACCTGCACATGGTCATGGCACAATTTCCCTGAAATCTGAGGGATTTCGTCACGATTCCAGGTCTCAGAATGCCACCCTAGTGTGAATGGTCAAAGTCACCAAACATGGTGAGTGATCAAGCAGATGGGAAACATTAACTGAAGTGAGCAGAGATGGACGAAAATTGACAGAACATATGGACGGCTGGTGATTCCAATTTCATTTTAACGTAGTGTCACTATGTGTACAAATGTAATAGAAATAAAAGTATATCTGTGGGAATTTGTTGTACTTGGCCTCGTCAGCTTGACGGAGAAACAGGTGCTCTATTATTGTAAGAGTGCTGTGGTGAGCATTAAAGTTGGTGGACATTAAAGTCAAAGATTTTAGTTTGACACCTGACCCTTCGCTCGCCAACAGTCACCTAACCTGTCAGCTCACCTGCACTGTAAGGAGGGCAGACCGGATAAGGAAATGATTTTTTAGTATATTTACAAAGTTAGGCAACATATAAAATATGAAAGGGCAAATTTTATCAAAGCTTTCATATGATGCTTTGAAAATGTTTTGTGCTCAAGAGCAGGGGGGCACGTGTGAGCACACAAAAGGCACTTCTGTAAATGAGCATTGGAGTCCGGAGGGAACGTCTGGCTGTCAAAATCTCAAATGGAGATCTCATTTTTTTCTTACATAAAACTTCTTATTAAGAGAAGGTGATCTAAAAAGCTGGGTGGACTAAGACGTTTGTCCTGTTTCGTGCCTTTGCTTATGTTTGTTGCCCGGTTTGGTTTAAGAAGTGCAGCACATGTACAGTTCCACATCATGGCTGCCCATTTACTTCTATAATGCCTGCTCTGTTGATCTGTTAACCAGGATGCTCTGGTAGAACATCCACAACAGCAGCTCCTGCCTCTACCCCTCTAAATACCAGCATCTGATGTTCTCTGTCACAAGACCCCGCCCACTTTGTCCAATATCAGAACATGGAGGAGGCGGAGCCTGTCCTATTACATAATTCACTTTAAAATTCATCCAATGTGCACATGGCTGTCAAAGGTGATGGAATGATCCATAAAGTCCTAAGTGACCGTCAATTCTGGTTTCATTTGCAGCATGGAATGACTAAACTTAATTACACCCTAACACGTTTTGACAGTCAATTACGCCAAGTTTATTTAAATACAGTGTGACTGCCCATTTTAATTCAATAATAAAGCATGGCTGGAAGGATTCATCCAAATTCCATTGTTTTGAAAATAAGATGAGCATCCGCAGCAGACCATAAAGCCGTACCACAGGCCAGTCCATGACACCCTGCAGAGCACACAATATCTTTATCTAAAATGCTCACTTTATCACCCCTTCAGTGAACTTTGTCACTTATTATTGAGAGAAAAAGCTTATTTGGTCAGAGAGTAACACGAATGCACTGCTGATAAAGAAATAAAAGGACTCACAGTAACTCTGCTAAACCTCTATGTGGATGTGCTGTATCTGAGGAGAGCAACACTCGACATGAAGAGCTGCGTGATCCTTCTCGTGGTGTGCTTGTTCTGCCAATGCTGTGCTGAACGTAAGTGCAGATAATCTAAATGAGCATGGAATCACGTTTTAATTCATTAGAAATGTCTTAATAGTAAAAATGAAGGCTAGTCTTTATGACTACTCCTGAGAAATGTAACTAAACTATTGCTAATGATACTGACATTGACCACCTGCTGAAGAAAAAGAAATGAATGTCACTTGTCAAGTGAAGAAGGCAGAGCGCAGCTGGCATGTGCCAAACACTGTCATGGACGGGCTGTGTTACGAGGATGAAATACTGCAAATGATACGACAGTAGGCATGGAAATATCACACCAAGACTTAGGGTAACTAAGACTCGGATTTGTGCGGCATCTATCTATCTATCTATCTATCTATCTATCTATCCATCTATCTATCTGTCTATCTATCTATTATATAGTGCCTTACATATCTATCTATCTGTCTATCTATCATATAGTGCCTTACATATCTATCTATCTATCTATCTATCTATCCATTATATGCGCTCTTCAATTCTATCTATCTATCTATCTATCTATCTATCTATCTATCCATCCATTATATGCGCTCTTCAATTCTATCTATCTATCTATCTATCTATTATATAGTGCCTTACATATCTATCTATCTATCTATCTATCTATCCATT
>JANRMT010062797.1:22883155-22894877 GCA_026402145.1 Polypterus bichir lapradei | reverse complement strand
ATATAGTGCCTTACATATCTATCTATCTATCTATCTATCTATCCATTATATGCGCTCTTCAATTCTATCTATCTATCTATCTATCTATCTATTATATAGTGCCTTACATATCTATCTATCTATCTATCTATCTATCCATTATATGCGCTCTTCAATTCTATCTATCTATCTATCTATCTATTATATAGTGCCTTACATATCTATCTATCTATCTATCCATTATATGTGCTCTTCAATTCTATCTATCTATCTATTATATAGTGCCTTTCATATCTATCTATGTATGTATTTAATAGTATCTATCTATCTATCTATCTATCTATTATATAGTGCCTTTTCTATCTATCTATCGATCTGTCTATCTATCTATTAATTATATAGTGCCTTTCATAACTATTCATAGATTATATATATCCATGTCAAGTCAAACTAACATTTGCAGATATCTGGAAATGCATTTAAGAAATCTCAAGAAGAATTACAGATAAGTGAAAATACATCTATTTCAAGATATCTGAAATGCATTTTAAGGTAACTCAGATTCCCTGATATCTTGAAATGATATGCTGTATATTTTAACATATATGGAATCCTCTTCATCATATCTCAAATGCAATTCATGAAGTGTTGAAATGAGTTCCTGCATATTTGGAGGTACTGTATGTCAACTGCATTTCAAGATATCTTAAAATACATCAGTAGGTATTCTGAGATCTCTCAAATGTATTTAAAATAATGTCCTGCACCTTTTAAGATGGCTCAAATACATTTCTAGATATCATGAAATCATTTCCTGCACATTTTTCTATTCTTTTAATGATTATTTTTAGGTGTCTGGAAGTAATTTTGAGATATCTTGAAATTCATTTTTGCTGTTTAAAAGGAAGCTATTTTAAGGTATCTGGAAAGGCATTTGAGATATCTTGAAATGCGTACAAAGTTACTTTGAAATCATTTCAGGAATCTCACAAAGAATTTTAGCTATAGCGGGTTAGATAATGGATGGATGGCTTAAAATGTGCAGATATCTCAAAATATAATTAGGGTATCTTAAAAAGTGTTTAAGATATCTTGAAATTTATTCTTGATATCTTGAGATATCTAAACTACTTTTTAAATATACCAAATTTATTTCATGATATCTTAAAATGGATCTCTGCTCCATTTCCTGTATCTTAAAATGAATTTCAAGATATCTTGAATTTTATTCAAGATATCTCAAGTACATTTTAAAATATCTTTTAAAAACCAGAAAATTATTTCAAGATATCTGAATTTTCAGGTATCTGCAATAAATTTAAGATATCTCACACACATTTTCAGATATCTTAAAATGCCTGTAAGGTCAATTTGAAACATCTCAAAATGTATTTAAAATATTTAAAAATGCACACATAGTTATTCTGAGATATCTAAAAATATACTTGAGATGTCCTAAAATGAAGGTGAGATGTATGGATATCATAAAAGGTAAAATAAACATATCCTGAGATATCTGTAAATCCATCCATTCTCCAACAGGGGTCTGTCAATCCCAGCCAGCACAGGGCAGGAACAAATCCCAGGCAGGGCACCAGCCCACCACAGGGCACACCAGGGATAATTTCGGATCACCAATGCACCTAACCTGCATGTCTTTGGACTGTGGGAGGAAACCCACGCAGACACAGGGAGAACATGCAAACTCCACGCAGGGAGGACCTGGGAAGCAAACCCGGGTCTCCTAACTACGAGGCAGCAGCGCTACCCACTGCGCCACCATGCCACCCAATATCTGTGAATGACTTTCTGATATCTTAAAAAGTAAACTTCATCTTAAGATATCTAAAACTCTGAATGTAATTCAGCTTGCCATATACGTTTGGATTCAGAACAATGATATGTTTCTCTTCATTAATCCGAAGCCTGCATAGATATCTGAAAGGGTTATAAATATCTGTACACAATCGGGCATCTTGTTCTAGCAGGTAGTTTCAGTTACATTAAAAGTAAGCGGCAAATAATTTCCACTCGTCTCTCGATCCACCCACCATCTGTTCACTTTCAGCCCAATTCAGTTCAGTTTATCCAGTTTAGGATCATAATAGGCTAGAGTCTAATGCATTACTAAGTGGTTAAAAAAATAAATAGAAAGATCTGAAAACGTTTTAGTGAGCACGATAATGGAGTGTTTTGGTATCAGTTGTTCTGTCTTCATGACATCTGAAGCTTAGGATGACAATGTGTCTGTCGAATGAGTTTGACTTATGGGGTGCCACCTGGTAAGTGGCCAGTGTTGTTGGGAGGTCGCAGTAAATGCAGATTTGAAGATGCAGAAAATTAAAAAATTGCTTTTTTCAGGTTCAGTATGTCATAGGATGCATACTTTATCAGCAAACTAGTAAGCATTTCAGATGTTTAAAACTGGTTTGATAATGAAAAGAAAATGAAAATCAACAGGCCACAGTGGCAGTGCGGTAGCTTCGTGTTCAGCATCCTGGTTTTTTTTTTTTTTTTGACTAAAATTTCTTCCCTTTTGCCTTTTCTATAATTTAAAACTTATGACAATTTAAAATGAATTCACACCTGATCCCACACAACTGCGTTTCAAAATTGTTTCTCATTTGCACAGGAGGCAGATGGTGGCAGACTTATGAGGATGGCCTCAGAGAATACATCGAACAGTTTGGACATCAGGTGCGTATCCATCAATCTGCTTATTTTCTTGAGCTAAAAATGCATATTTTTCCACGGCACACGGCACACCACCTTCGATTGACTGCAGCCATGAAGAGAAAGTGAGCAGTCCGCTAGGTTTTGGTTTTTAATGATATCATATAATATTCTTTTTTGTTTGTTTTACCGCTGTAAAGTTTGAGCTCAGACATCGGAAATCAATCCACCATTCTTCATCTGAGTCTTTCATGTGTCTGTGGTAGAGTTTATCATATTTAATGCCTCAAACACAATGTGCCTCTGCTACCTTCCACTGAAAACACTATAACCTCCATTCAACTTAAAATAATGAAGGTAATGATTCAGACTTAATATGATCAATCTGAACCAATATAATTCTTTTTATCCTATTGAACCCACAATTTTTAACTTGAGGGAAATCATTTAGGGTCATTGGGTGTAATTCACTTCTTTTAAACTGAAGTAAATCTATTTTTTAAGTAGTTACAATTTAAAATGGTTTATTGGTCGTAACCTGTTTTTATCTATTAGAAATATTATGAACATATCACATCCCAATGCTGTACTTTTTACATTTATTTCAAAATCTAGTGCAAATACACAAGCATTTTGCAGTCCTCCATCTTCTTCCGCTTATCCGAGGTTGGGCCGCGGGGGCAGCAGCTTGAGCAGAGATGCCCAGACTTCCCTCTCCCCGGCCACTTCTTCTAACTCTTCCGGGAGAATCCTGAGCGTGTCCTGGGTCTTCCCCGGGGCCTCCTCCCGGTTGGACATGTCCGGAACACCTCACCAGGGAGGCGTCCAGGAGGCATCCTGATCAGATGCCCGAGCCACCTCATCTGACTCCTCTCGATGCAGAAGAGCAGCGGCTTTACTCTGAGCCCCTCCTGGATGACTGAGCTTCTCACCTTATCTTTAAGGGAAAGCCCAGACACCCTGCGGAGGAAACTCATTTCGGCCGCTTGTATTCTCAATCTTGTTCTTTCGGTCACTACCCATAGCTCATGACCATAGGTGAGGGTACTGTAGGAACGTAGATTGACTGATAAATTGAGAGCTTTGCGTTTCGGCTCAGCTCCTTTTTCACCACGACAGACCGATGCAGAGCCCGCATCACTGCGGATGCCTCACCGATCCGCCTGTCGATCTCACGCTCCATTCTTCCCTCACTCGTGAACAAGACCCTGAGATACTTGAACTCCTCCACTTGGGGCAGGATCTCGCTCCCAACCCTGAGAGGGCACTCCACTCTTTTCCGGCTGAGGACCATGATCTTGGATTTGGAGGTGCTGATTCCCATCCCAGCCGCTTCACACTCAGCTGCGAACTGATCCAGAGAGGGCTGAAGATCACGGCCCGATGAAGCAAACAGGACAACATCATCTGCAAAAAGCAGTGACCTAATCCTGAGTCCACCAAACCAGACCCCCTCAACACCCTGGCTGCGCCTAGAAATTCTGTCCATAAAAGTTAGGAACAGAATCCGTGACAAACAGCAGCATTTTGCAGTGTAAATCTTAAATATACAACAAAAAATGATTAAACATTTGTACAGCTTTCTTGAAAGTATGTTTTATTACAAGTTCTAATACTTAGAATGAAAAGTTGAGAAACAAGGTTACTTACCAGAAATCCTCCGTTCTAAAAGTCTGCTGCTGAAAATGACCAGACCTGTATCGCCACGTCCACTCCACTCAGGAAAGTGTTCTTCTTTTTTGGCAGTTGGAAAGCCAACACGCTGGAAAGTTCAACCGGAAAATACAAACGGCCCTCAAACACAGCACACGAAGAACCTAAAATATTAGGTTAACTGAAATAGGATTTTTACGTTTATTCCATCCACCTTAACTTACTTTGGTACAAACAATTTTTTTTACTTTGATTGAGATCTGAAACCAAATATTTCAAGCTACAACACTAAATGACTAATCTTAAGTTGCTTGAAAGAGAAAATTTACGTTGAATGAACAACATCAATGTTATACTTTTTTCAGTGTATGCTGCACAGACAAAGATAAGAATCGAACAATCGGTCTTCATACATTACCTTAGAGCACCTTTCATATTTTTACTTTAAAATGAAGCCATGTAGACCTGTATTGGTCATCAGATGCAGACAATACACACACCACGAATAGTACGAAAGGAGTAAATAAATCATTAAAGGAATACTCCAACCAAATATGCTATATTATTATTTTATTATTTTTTACACAATATGTTATTCACCCTGTGTACTTTGTAGCAGTGGCCAAGAACAATTTTTAATCTTATGTTTTAATGAAGAATATAACAGAAGGCAATAGTGACCAAAGCTGTACAGTGGCAAATGATGTAAAAATGCCCATGGATAAAAAGACAACAATAATAATAATAATAATAATTCTTTACATTTATATAGCAATTTTCTCACTACTCAAAGCATGATCTTGTATTACTTGTCCTATGCTTTTTGATAAAATAATGTTAAATAGTTAATTCCAAAATAGTAAAAGCACATCATAAACACAAAACTAAAGTCTCATGTGACTTTTTGAACTGAAGACAGGACTCTTAACCAGCGAATGAGGAGGAGAGGTGGGTCTTCAGTTCAAAATGAAGCCTCCCATGAGGCTCTAGTGTCCTGTTTAGAATGTGTGCTGATTATTCCAGAAGTGACTGTTTAACAATATTTTAGCAAAAACACATTCAACTGGATAACTGATATTTGGATTTTGTGACACGACTAATGTTAGATTTTTTTTCTCTTTTTTCCATGGACGTTTTCCACGTTGTTTGAGGTTGTTCTTCATTAGTTAAATTGCATTCTGTTCATCATCATTTTTTTCTCTCTATGCTGCATGATAACATGAGATTCATTTTTTTTATTGGCTACCACTACAATGTGCATAGGATGAATAACATCGTATAACAAGGTCAATGGGGCAATGGCAGGCAGGGTCTCGTCCTTAGACTCCTCAGACTGATCATTCGGAAGATGCTGCAATTCTAACGAGGCCTGGAAAAATCTTGAAGGCATAAAATTTTACTTGTATTGTAAACCTCTGAAAATTTTGTAGTAGAGACATCAGCCAAAAAAAAAAACAAACACTTTTCAGAAGCAGAAAAAAACTCTTTTGTCATGTACAATAAGGAAAGAAATGAAATGCAAAAGCAAGCTACTCATTTATTTTTCCCGTTCTCCCATTGTGTAGAATTTCCCGGACAAAGAGAGGCCTTCTCGTTCTGCACACCCTCTCTTTCAATGTCCTGACATGGATCCTTCGCCAGCTGTGCCCACCTCAGGTGAGTGAATCTAACAGTTTTTCCTGATCACTATACTAAAGTTTGTGCTGCTTGAGTATTGTCACACATCCGCACTAGTCACATGATCTGGATCAACAGTCACATGATTTTCATTGTGACCAACCTTTTCAATGGAAGGAAGGCACAGCAACATGAGTGGGTTTGGAGATTGACAAGGGTTAGAGTTCAGAAGTAACTTGTACAGCAGAAGAAACGACAAAAAAGTGTGCAGCCTGGACAGTCCAATAAGAGAATTCAGCTGACCATTAGCAAAACTGTCCTAATATCTAATTTTCAAAGTATGCCAGGGACTCCTGACATACACAACATCCTTCATTTGCAAACGTGTTTAATGCAACTCAGGGTCAAGTGGAGGAAGCCTGTCTCTGTGGTAACCCACCTCTGGATAGGGTGACAATTGTCTACAGGGCACATTCACGTACGTACCCACATCTGGACCTATTAACCTGAAGGTATCTGGGATAAAGAAGAAAAACTGGAGGACTCAGAAAAACCCCACATAGCCACAGATAGACAGCGCAAGTTCCTCTTAGGGAGGATTCTGGAGCTCCTAACCTTCTTCTTATGCTTAAATTATATAAATTCTGCTGCCCAAATTACCACTGCTCCAGTTTAAAAGCCTAAGTAGGGTATAGAGGCGGGATTCATCTTTCAAACCTTGGATAGTATAATTACTTTTTTATAAGGCTACTGTCACTTTACTGTGTATGCAGAGGCAGTTGATCCCTTGGTAGGAAGGTCAGTCGTCACTCCTGCATGTCAGGAGGACAGCGCGATGTCAATACCTGATGGCTGCTTTCACCCCTTTGCTGTGAGCTGGTCCTGGGGGGTGTGTAGAGGATTTATACCACACTTTGGATTTTGTTACTGTTGAAATTCCACAGTATTTCCTTAAAGGGATAAAAACACCTGATCCAGATGTAGCAGAAGCGAGAGCAGCTATCACACATGAATCCTCAGCCAAACTATCAAAACAAATTGGAAAGATGCAGAAAATTGATTTATTACCAGTTAGGGGAAAAGCCAGTAAAGGTCACCTGAGGTTATAAGCTGAAAGTAAATCGTTCAAATCCCTCCATTATCCAACCCGCTATATCCTAACTACAGGGTCATGGGGGTCTGCTAGAGCCAATCGCAGCCAACACAGGGCACAAGGCAGGAAACAAACCCCGGGCAGGACACCAGCCCACCGCAGGGCACACACACACACACACACACACACCAAGCACACACCAGGGACAATTTAGAATCGCCAATGCACCTAACCTGCATGTCTTTGGACTGTGGCAGGAAACCCAAGCAGACACAGGGAGAACATGCAAACTCCACGCAGGGAGGACACGGGAAGCGAACTCAGGTCTCCTTACTGTGAGGCAGCAGCGCTACCCACTGCGCCACCCTCGTTCAAATCCGGTTCACAAATGCAAATGTCCTGCCTGTCTCCCCAATCCCCTATGATACACCAAAGGTATCTGATTATTGTGACGTTTAGAGGGTTACTGTAGATCCCCTGGCATGTTGTCCACCTCTCTAATAAAAAGCTCATGGCTTTACAGAGTCTTCTACAGCAGGGGTCGCCAACCCCCGGTCTGTGGCCCACTACCGGGCCGCGGCCGTCTGACATCCGAGCCGCGAGACTCACTCAGTGAAGGGCTACAGCAAAAAGGCTGCTCCCTTCACCGAGGACACTTTCCAGAACGCTAGGCGGGCGGGGCTTTGCAGCGGCGCAGAGAGAGGAGAGAGACCGAGGTGAGAGAGTATTACAACAAAGTATTTTTATGTTTCTGACAGTTTCCCCATATGACACGAGTCTATAGAAATCTTGTTACTACGAAGTACATTCAGCAGCAGATACTTTCATTACAACGAAGGGACCTTGAAATGCTTGAATGTATCATCCACAGAGCAGTTAGTTCTGTGGTCACAGCTCACTTGTGCACATTTGCACAACGATCCCCAAACAGAAACATTGTAAAAAAAATGTTCTTTCTTCGAACTTTCCTCATACTGTTTTTTTTGCCGTTTTTGTTTTCTGTGGTTTTCAGTGATACCTTTTGCTTATTACTGCTTGTCAACATTTGAAAAACATCCAATCGGAATTTTAAGTCATTGTCACCCTTCTATAGAAATGGCAGACACGAAAAAATGATAACAGTGTTAATCTTTGTGCTGTGCAATCTGTTGGAATGACAAATGCAATGCATATGTCTTTGTTATATGCAAAAAAGAAGAAAAATCTCGGGTTACAAACGTATGCGAAAAAGCCGTTTTTATGTGGTTCAGTGATGCTCCTTCAAGAAACATTCCTATTAATGCGGCACTCATTCAAGAAAACGTGTGGTTTTTAAACTCTCTTGGGACCTCCGTCAATGGGACAACACGCTGTGAGCCTGCTGTTCCCCTGCCCCGGCAATGGACAAACAATCTTCCACAGATGCTGCCATCGCGCTTCGGGATGCACTTCAGTGTGACGTTCCCGTTAGATGGGGGGGAATCCCAAAATAGTTCAGAAACCTCACAATATGAAAAAGAAGAAGAGGATTATTCGGCTGCTGACTGATAACTGTGCTGCCCACAACATACTTCCACATTCAGATAACGTTTGCGTTGAATTCCTCCCGCCCAATTGCACAGCAGTGCTTCAGCCATTGGGTTTGGGCATCATTCGCACCCTGAAAGTTTATTTTCGCAAAGGAAATGCTGAGAAAAATTCTCATCAGCATAACTTGTAGGCAGGAGGAGATTAAAATTAACACGAAAAAAACTATTGAAGCCGGCTTCCATTTCCAACATCCTATCTTTGTGAGGCAGTGCTTTCTGCAGTAACAGCAACCAAAATGAGATTACGGAGTAGACTGAACATAAGCAACACACTTTGTGTGTCACTGTCTTCCATTGTTCCCAGATGGGATCTTCTGGTTGCAGGAAAACAAGTTCAGGGCTCCCACTGATTCTGCATTATGATAAGCTGTATAATTTCTATTATGATATTATAACTTAATAATAATAGAAATGTAATGTAAATTGTGTATAAAACTGCCCTACGAACCCACCACTATAAATCCTCCCCTCCCATTTACTCATCTTCTAATGTCTATTTACAGCATGACAGCGCATCATGTCACAAAGCAAACATCATCTCAAACTGGCGTCACGAACATGACAAGAAGCTTAGTGTTCTTTAATGGTCATCCCAGTCATTGGATCTGAATCCAATGGAACACCTATGGGATGTGGCAGAACTGGAGAATCGCAGCATGAAAGTACAGCTGAAAAGTATGCAGAAATTGCATGAAACAATTGTGTCAACATGGACCAGAATCTCAAAGGAATGTTTCCAACATCTTAACAAAGAAATGAGGCTGTTTTGACAGTAGAAGGAGGCCCAGCCCAGTGTTAGTAAAGTGGTCCTGAGAATTTACTCAGTGAGTGTTGTGAGACATGCCCGAACACCATCAGACAGGCACCGCATCTTTATACAAAAAGCACACACGTTTATTCACCGTTCTGCACACAACACAGTCCACACTGCTTCCCAGCACCAACCACCGTCAATACGTCCGTGGGCCGCCTTTCCTCTCTCCACGGGAGCCTCGTCCTGCTCCCACTCCCGACTCTAGCTCCCAGACTGTAGGAAGGCAGGCCCTTTTATTTTCACCTGGATGTGCTCCCTCGGACGACACTTCCTGGTGTGGCAGAAGTGTCGGGAGAGCACTCAAAAGTACTGCGGGCGTCCCTGGAGGGATCCTCCTCCATCTTTCCAGGTGTGGCGGAAGTAAACAATTCCCAGGCCCTCTGAGACTCGGGGCGCCCCCTGGCGGTGGCCATGAGCCCCAGTGGGCTTGAGCCTCCTTGCTCTTCTCCCGTGGTCCTCCTCTGATCCAGGGCAGTTGCCCCCTCATGGCCCGGAGGACGTACATGCCACCTCCCGGTCCTCCTGGGCGTCCCGGCTGGGTAGCAGCCCCAGCCACTCGCCACAGTGTATACTGTATATGCAAATTATTATATATAAACTAAAAACCAATCAGTCAATAAATCTATATTTTATTAAACTCTTTTCACATGCTTCTTATGTGTGTATTTGTTTAATCGCGTAACTTTTTTTAAGAAAACTACAATTTCTGTTAAAAATCTCTCACAAGATCTCTTTTTATCTTAACAAGCTGCTTTATCTTGAAGTAGGTAGTAACACTTTTTTTTTTTTTTTTTTTTTATTTTATTACAATCCATACAAAGCAATCAAGTTTTTACAAAGAGAAAAATTAAGAACAGATCGATCCCCACCCCTGAGAGAGAGAGCAAGATTTAATGCTTGGAGACATACCTAAATTAATAAATTCTCTGTGCCTTTTGAACTTATTTTAAAATATTACTGATTAGATCCTGCCATGTTTTGAAAAAAGTCTGTACGGATCCTCTAACTGAGTATTTGATTTTTTCCAACTTCAAATAATATAACACATCGGTTTCCCACTGACTTAAAAGAGGAGAGTTTGGGTTCTTCCAGTTTATGAGAATAAGTCTACGTGCCAAAAGTGTAGTGAATGCAATCACAATTTGTTTGTCTTCCTCCGCTTTAAACCCATCTGGAAGAACACCAAACACAGCTGTTAATGGGTTTGGAGGGATTGTAAGTCCAAGGCTATCTGAAAGGTAATTAAAAATGTTTGTCCAGAATAATGTTAATTTGGTGCAGGACTAGAACATGTGACCTAGTGAGGCTGGGACTTGGTTACAACGTTCGCAGGTTGGATCATGCCCTGGGAACATTTTGGAGAGTTTTAGTCGAGACAGATGTGCTCGATATATAATTTTGAGTTGTATAATTGTATGCTTTGCGCATATGGAGCTTGAGTGAATTCTCTGCATTGCTACTTTCCACTCCTTTTCTGAAATATTAATTGAAAGATCTTTTTCCCAGTGTCCTCTTGGATCTTTAAAAGGGAGGGATTGTAAAATGATTTTATATATTGTAGAGATGGAGTCTAAATCCTTGAGATTGATCAATATTTTTTCCAGCATGGATGAGGGTGCAAGATGAGGAAAATCTGGAAGGTTTTGTTTAACAAAGTTTCTGATTTGAAGATAGTGAAAGAAATGTGTAGCTGGAATGTTAAATTTGGAATGTAATTGCTCATAGGATGCAAAGACGTTGTCTATATAAAGATCTCTAAGCAGGTTAATTCCAAATTTTTTCCAAATATTAAAAACTGCATATGTTTGTGAGGGTTGAAAGAGGTGGTTCTCTTGCAGGGGTGCCACAGATAGAAGCTTCTCCGTCTTAAAATGCTTTCTACATTGGTTCCAGATTCTAAGTGAGTGGAGCACAATTGGGTTATTAGTGTATTGCCGATAACGTGTGTTTATTGGAGCACAGAGCAAGGAATACAAAGAAGTACTGCAGGAATTTAATTCTATTGCGGACCAAGCCTGTGTATGTTCTTCTATTTGTGTCCAGGTTCTTATCGCCTGTATATTTGCTGCCCAGTAATAAAACTGGAAGTTAGGTAGAGCCATGCCGCCTTCTGCCTTTTGTCTTTGTAGGGTCGCTCTTTTGATGCGTGGATGTTTTGAATTCCAAATAAATGAGGTTATTGTCGAATCTAATTGCCTAAAAAATGATTTATTAATGTATATTGGGATGTTTTGAAATAAAAAAAGGAGTTTAGGAAGAATATTCATCTTAACAGTGTTAATTCTTCCAGCTAGTGTGAGATGAAGGGTTGACCATCTATGCAAG
>JANRMT010062797.1:22859805-22882755 GCA_026402145.1 Polypterus bichir lapradei | reverse complement strand
AGGCAGTAACACTTTTCTGATGCTCTCTTTGTTATTAATTTTATTTTATGGTTTAATTAGCTAAGTTATGACTTCCATGGTTCAGTGGCCTTCACAGAGCTCTTTAAAAGAAACGCTTCATTTCTGTTTTTCATGCTTCACCGACCGCTCTAATATTCCTGAATTTCAGCTAAATGTTTTCTAATGGCCCGTATCTCCGCTCTTCCCTAATAGTGAGTGGTATCCACCTCAGTGTAATGCTGCAGCTGCTTTTCCATAGCCTATACAGTACTGCTAAGGTTAGTAATCATCTGATTTCTTGTTTCAGTTCACGCTGTGAGGCCTGCTGACATTAAAATAATCGCTGCTCTTGGGGACTCGCTCACAGTAAGTTCACTGTTTCCTCTTTTTCCAGAATTAAATGCTAACCTCCTTAGACAAATAGTTCAGTAAAAAGTCTTTTATTGCAGTTCATAACTTGAGGCAAAGACAGATAGGCAAAGGCTATCTAGCACAATAAACAAAAAAAGAGTTCTGTTTTATAATTGTGGAAAGTACCTGAAATAAATGATTGCGTCAGCATGCGTCTACAAAGGACAAGAGCAGCTTAGGTGAAGTCTGTTGCTGGGAAGCTTGATGGCACATTGGTAGCACATCTGCCTCACTGCTCCAGGGCCCTTGTTTCAGTTGATGATTTTCATATTGTCTCTGTGGAGTTCATGTGTTCTCCCTGTCTTCCAGTGGGATTTCTTTGGGGTACACTCAATTCCTCCCACCTGCTAAACACATGATGTAGGTTAACTAATGAAAATAAATTGGTCCAACATGTTGAGGACTGGCATGCTGTACTTTGTAGGACTGGTATCTACAGTAAATTGCAAATGTTCTGCTTGAACATCGTCCTAATGAGCTGTCATGTGAAGATTAGGTTATTCTTGGTGAATTTCAGGTTAGTATGCATTAAATTTACTTCAGCAACATAAAAATATAGAACATAAACCAATAAACTAATAAATAACAGGCTGTGTCTGTGATTTTATGATATCTGTCTGTTTACGCTTGAGGTGCATACTGAATAGCCTAAGATTTTAGGAAAAACTTTACAAAAGAATTCTCTATCCAGCAGCAAGAAAAAGTATGTGAACCCTTTAGAAATAACTACATTTATGAATGCATTTGTCCTAAAATATGGTCTGATCCCCATCTCAGTTACAATGATGAACAAACACAATCTGTTTTAACTAATAACACACACTAGGGGGCTTTGCCCCCTGCTAGCTTCGCTCGCCCATTCGCAATCCCCGGGCATGCTACGCTCCAGCCACTTCACGTCTCTGCCACTTGTGTTACCAGGGGGGCTGAACGCACGCTCAGGAGATGCGGTCTGATCAGCTGTTCTCTTTCTGCTGTCGAGCTGCGTGTTCTGCTTGTCGTGTTGCGCGTCGATCATTTAAAAGCCTGTACAGCAGCTTTACATTTGTCTCACTGCCTTGTCTCGCGTGACGTTAAATTGTCTCTCGCGAAACGTCAAAGTGTCTTCCGTGAAGATCACGTATTGTCTCGTTCCAAGCCTTCCAAGATTTTTTTTTTTATAATAGAGAGACTTGGTTGCATTCTTCTTGTATATCCTGAATACATCATTCAAACATTCACAGGTGTAGGCTGAAAAAAGTTTGTGCACATATGACTTCAACTAAAGCTAACTGGAGTCCACAATTATTAGACCTGTGGTCCAACAAGTGACACAAGATTGGAGGTGTGACTTTGACCAATAAAAAAAGACTTTGACATTTTGAGCTTGCTATTCACAAAAAGTGTCTGCTGATGTAAAGCAAGTCTTATAAAAAAGAGATCTCAGAAGATCTACGGTCAACAATTGTTGTTTTGCATGAAGCTGGAGAGAGTTCCAATGTCATTTTATAGAGTTTAGAGATTCATTAGTGTATAGTTTGACTAAACGTGCTGTATATAAATGGAGAAGATTTAGTACTGTGGCTGCTCGGCGTAGAAGTGGACACCCAGCTAAGATGACTTGAAAGGCACTGCACAGAACATTCAATGAGTAAAACAGTAATCTTGAGTAACAGTTAAATGCTTGAAGGAGTCGTCGGAATAGGTGATCATCTCTGTTTGCACATCTGCCGTACACAAAACACTGAACAAGCATGGTTTCTATGGTGGGACACCAAGAAGGAAGCCTCTGCTCTCCAAAAAAAAAACAAACATCACTGCACACCTGGTGCCTCATGTATACGTAAATGGTGTGTATGCACAAAAATGTTGCGTACTCCCGGTTCCATGCTCAAATCGCGATGTATAAAACCTAAACTGGCCGTAAACCCACACACATTTTCACGCTGGCTCCGCTAGCTCACACCCTGGCATACGCAAGTTCTCCGCTCGGTTTTGCAAACTGGAAGCACCCAGCATCAAAGCAGTGCTTTTGTTCCAGTGTGGTTTCCCTTTCTTTTTTAGATTCACATCTCTGACGCGGCTTTATCAAATACACTGAAATTAACTGAATGTTGTTTATTAGTTTAAGGCATCTGATTAATTAACCTGTAACAATATAATGGTCCACAAATTGGCCAGACTATTTCAAATACCATAGCTGCTTTAGCGTTGTTACTCTCACTGCACCTTCATCTTCTTCTTTCAGCTGCTCCCGTTAGGGTTTGCCACAGCAGATCATCTTTTTCCATACTACGCTTACTGGACCACTCGGAGTATTTATATCACTGTATCTGAGTGTGAATCACAGCTGTACAGCAGCTGATCGGAAAGAGAATTATCGGTATACAGCATCAAGCATACGCTGCCTCAGCCATTTGCTATTTGAACTGCTCTCATGCGACAAACGCTTCAGAGTCTTTCCTGTAGGGACCTCGCGGTTCAGAAACAGTTTCATCACAAGAACTCTAAACGCACTCAATCAGTCCATCAAGTGCTCCTTGTAGAACTGTTTGTACTTATAAGTACAATCGCCTCACTGTAAACTTGCACTACAGTTATAATATTGCACAACCTGAGCCACTTTATAAAGCTTGTATTTACATACTGTGTCAGAGCTGGCGCACCGTTCACGGATTGTTCCTGCCTCGTGCTGTATTCTTGCTGGGACTGGCACGAGACTGGAAGGATAGATGAATAGAATAATTAAACATGTACTACGAAGATATTTCAATGTTCCTTAAAAGTTTTGAAGAATTGGCGTTCTAAGCTTACAGATGGCTTAACGTCTATTACAGAGCTGATTGTGTGGCGAATGGGTATTTGGAGAAAGAAAAGTAAGGACAGGAATTGGAGGTTAGTACATTTGAAAGAGACAGTACTGCTGCAATAGATTATTTCATCAAAGATCACGCAGGGCGCAGCAAGCATCTTGCGTGAGACTGGAACAATCACTGCGCCACCGTGTTCTCATGTTTAATACATGCTTTAATTCCTATCATCATGAAAACGATATCGCGTATACATCTCAGTATTTAAATTATTCAGAGAGCTGTAATATCACGAATGTAATGGATTCTGTGTCCAGTCGGAGGAAGAGAATGTCCGGAAGCACATAGTGATTCACACACATAGAGCACATAGAAGAACACATACAAAACAAAGCATTTAATGTGCTACTTTAGTTACGATGGGATTTGAGAAACTAGTAAATTAAACGATTTTAAGATGAAGTTTATGATGTTCTAATTTAATGACAAAATAAACTACATGATTAAAGTGGAAATTTCGAGATTAAAGTTGACATTTCGAGCTTTTTTTCCCACTGTGTCCCTATTTTGTTTCTTTTCTCTGTACCCTAATAAGCTTTCATATGACACTCAGACGGTGAGCTACGACTCACCTTTTCACAGCAACTTTGATATCTGACAACTTCTTTTTTATTTTGGCACTGAGCGACTTTGTGAACTTGAGCTTTCGAGTTTCTCTGACACTCTATGTCACTCGATCAACTTCCTTTTGTTGTTTATACCATTGTTTAAACCAATAAATAGTATGTTTTTCCTTGCCTCCACTTGATATTCGCTGAAATTCTTCTATTTACCCCTGTGCTTTTGCCATTGCCTTTTTACAGAACGCTGAGCTTATGGGCTATTTATATTGATTTGCATATTCAAAGAGGCGTAATTCTGGGAGGAGTTTGGGGAGTGGCAGCAGGCGCGTGCACATGCATTACTTTTCACTCCCCCCGGGATTTATGGAGCGGAAGAACGTGGAAGTTGGCATTCACACAGATTTATGCATCTGGACTTTTTCGTGCATATGAGCATTTCTGCTTTTGTCCGTACGCCATGTTTTAGTGTGAATTCTACGCATGCCATTATGCATGACACTCCTGAAGTTTGCCGAAGACCATCTTGACACTCTACAATGCTAGTGGGAAAATGCTTTCTGGACTGATGAAACTAAGGTTGAATTGTTCAGGAAGAATATGTAACAGTGCGTATAGCGTAAAATGAACACCACATACCTACATGTAAACATCACCCTAAAGTGAACGTATGGTAGAGGGTGAATCATGACTTGGGGCTGATTTGCTGTCTAGGAGCTTGAACAGCTAATACAAAAGGAAAAATAAATTCCAGTTTATCAAGGTATCTGATATGATAATGTCAGTGTGGCTGTTTGCCAGTTGAAGCTTATTAGAAATTGAGTGCTGCAGCAGGACAAAGACCCTAAACACAAAGTAAATCTGCTACGGAATGGCTAAAAATAATACCCAGTCAGGGCCCAGACCATGACAACATGGAGATGTTGTGGAATAACTTCAAGAGAGCCCTTTATACCAGACTTCCTCAGATTATTGCAGAGCTGAAGGAGTTCTGTAAGGGATGAATGGTCCAAAATTCCTCCTAAACATTGTGCAGGTCAGATTTGTAGCTAAAGGAAGCACTCGTTTGAGGTTATTGCTTCCAAAGTAGGCTTGATCAGTCATTAAATCCGAGGGTTCATTTACTTTTCCACAGCACGCTGTGAATGTTTGATAGTTATTTTCACTAAAGACATGAAAGATTATAATGGTTTGTGTGTTATTAGCTTAAGCATATTGTGTTTGTCTATACTTGTGACTTAGATGAAGATCAGATGACATTTTGTGAACAATTAATGCAGAAAACCTGGTAATTGCAAATAGTTCACATATTGTTTAAACTCACTGTACATTAATTCAGGCTTCAGCCTGTGTTTATTTAGTTGACTATGAGTTTAGTTTTGCCATTCACTGATCTTAGTGTATCGACCCTTAACTGTCTGACCACTCTGTGAAACTGCTCTTAATAAAATCCATGCTGCTTTGCTCTATCATACATCTATTGATCAGCTCTGTTAGATCAAAACAGTCATGACAATGGCAAGAAGTGTTAGATTGATATGTATTGATAATTCATTTCAAATATCATTCTGAAAGTTTCATCAGTCAGCTCTAATATTCTAACCATGTGTTTTGTTCCAGAAGCTCAATACTTTTGCATTAGAAGCGTTGAATATCTGAACCTTCATCAGTTTAGTCTTTAAACGGGCTCTTGATTATATCAACTAGACTGAAAATCATGCATTCTGTTGGTCTTTGATTTTCTAGCCATAGAATCCGTCAGTGACAGACCTGATTGTCTAAGTGACAGATAGGCTGACAAAGCTCATCCACTTTTTGTCAGTTTGATGAATGATTTTGTTTGTTCCTTTGTCCATGACTTGTGTAGAATGACTGGACAGACAGATGTTCTGCTTTAGTCACTTCACACTATATAACTGCCTGCACACTATGAGACCTCATTGGACTGAATGAGTACAGAGAAGTTATAGCTATGTCTGGAAGCCATGTCTTTAATGAGGAACTCTCAAGACTGACTTTTGTCTCTTTGTGGTGGAACTTTTTTTCACATGCTATGCTCTGTGTGGGAATTTGGGCTTTTTGCTATTTGTTCATTTTCAGTTCATTCATTCTGGCTTCATTTTTTTCTGCAGTAGAGTTAGATTTCTGTTTGTTTCTGTGCAATCTTCTGCCATGCTGAAAACATCCAATTAGGTTTCTTTATCACGACCTGTCCTTTTAAAATATGGCTCATGACTTTTATGATTCCAAGAGAAAGCCTGTCCTGGGAGCACTCGATGTGTCCATTGTAACAAAGGCACTATATGGGCGCCCGACCTGACACAGACTGACACGGAGGCACGTGTAAAATCCACAAATAAACTTTTATTTTTCTTCAGCTGAGGTCCACATCTTCCCCGTGTCCCTCAGCAGTAACACAGTCCCAAAACACACAAGTGAACACAAAAGCACAAACTCTCTTCCTTTCCTCCACTCCTCACATCAGCTTTCTTTCCCTCCTCCCGACTCTGGCTGCTCAGTGGTGGCTGCTGGCCCCTTTTATAGTCCACCCGGATGTGCTCCAGGTGCTTGGCTGCTGAGTTCCGGCTGCACTTCCGGGTGTGGTGAAAACACTGCCCATAAGGACTCGGGAGTCCCAGCTGCAGCACCCCCTGGAGGCGCCTGCGGGATCCAACAGGGCTGCACCAAACTCCAATTCCCATGGAGCCCTGCGGGAGACCGAGGCACCACTCCAACCCAGGGGGTGCTGCCATCTAGCGTCCAGGGGGAGGTATTGAATAGTCCATGGCTGCTCCCCCTGAACATATACTGAAGGTGCGTCCCGGCCGGGCATGGTGCTGCTTTGGGCATTCCATGTCAAAGTACCTAAACTAATACAGCCGTTGCAGTTTACCGTATATCAAACTGGCTCATTCGCCTTGTGATCGTCTTCTCCGATACACCATATAGATCTGCAATCTGTCGTACTTTTAAACCGCATAACAGAAGGTGTTCTTTTGACTCAGTGTCAAAGGATGGACTCCAGTCTCCAGAGCAGGGAACTGCGTCACCTGAACTGGAGTGTAGTAGAGTCCGTTCCACCTGTTCTTCGATAATTTCAAAAATAGTTTCATCTATATCGGAGTCTAAAAGGGCCGCCAACATTGTAATTTCTTCCGATAAATCTTCAATTCTCTCTCTGAAACACGCAATATCTTCGGCAGAATCCATTTCATCGGCAGTAGTAAGCATTTTTCTAATTAATTCTTGCGCTATCGATTCACCAATCAGTAACTAGAGGGCGTGTTAGAGCCCACCCTCTTATCTTTGACGAGTGAAAGTGACAGTTTTATTTCAAGTCGTATTTCATGACGGTTTGCAGGAATGTTACGGACAAAATGAAATAAATAAATAAGCAACGAAAAACATATTTCGTGACACATTTATTTATTTATGCTCTCATTTCATGATACATTTATTTATTTATGCTCACATTTCACAGTACTTTTATTTATTTGCGCATTTATTTATTTATTTAATTTTGTCCGAAATAGTCCTCCATAGTCACGTCATCATCAGGTGGACAAGTCAAGTCAAGTCAAGTTGGGGAGCATGCACTGGTACAGTGCATAGCCACACGCATTACACGACGAAACAACTCGGGATCCCGGTTGGCAACCCCCCAGGCAGACACGCAGTCCAGTCCCACCCTCCTCAAGTGACCCTCTATCTGCCGCAGCCAGGTGTTACATGGGTGACCCCTTGGCCTGGTCCAGCCACTTGGGTCCCCAACAGTGAGGATCTTACGAGGTGGATCACCCTCTGGGAAACACGCCACATGGCCATAGTGGCGTAACTGACACTCCCTCACAATGCAGGTAATGTGCCTCATTCGGGACTCCATGAGCAACCGCTCATTCGACACAAAGTCAAACCAACGGTATCCAAGGATTTTCCAGAGAGACACAGTACCAAAGGATTCCAGTCCTCGTCTCAGGTCACTGGATAGCATCTATGTACCGCAACCATATAGCAGAACAGGAAGCACCAGTAGTCTAAAGACTTGGACCTTCGTCCTTTTGCAGAGATATCAGGAGTGCCACACACCCCTTTCCAGCGACCTCATGACCCCCCCATGCTCTCCCAATCCGTCTACTGACTTCATAGGAAGAGTCACCAGAGACATGAATGTCAATGCCAAGGTAAGTAAACCTCTCAACGAGGTCGACACTCTCTCCGCAGACAGACACACATGCTGATGGCTGTACGTAAGAGGTCTTTAAAGGTCTGGATCTTGGTTTTTATCAGGACACTCGCAAGACCAGACACTCAAACTCCTCGCTCAGTCTCTTGAGAGCCCCCATCAGAGCCTACATTGACTTTGCGAAGATCACAGCATCGTCAGCAGAGTCAAGATCCGTGAATCTTTCTTTACCAACAGATGCACCACAGCCGCTGGACCCCACGACCTTGCACAACAAGAACACTGACGTAACAAAAGAAGAAACAAATGGTTTCCGTAAAAAAAATAAAATCTTGAAAAAAATTCACAATACAACAAGTTAAATGATGAATTAATAAACCTCAAAATTAGATTCCATCCATTCATCCATTTTCCAACCCGCTGAATCCAAACACAGGGTCACGGGGGTCTGCTGGAGCCAATCCCAGCCAACACAGGGCACAAGGCAGGAACCAATCCTGGGCAGGGTGCCAACCCACCGCAGAAAATTAGATTCCTTACCTAGAAAAGAATATAAGAACATGACATCTCATACACAAACACCAATAAAAAATGCTAAACAACCCAATTCATGACACCTGGATTCACCAATTCAATATTCTACACACTTCTCAAAAACACTCCAAATAGTCATCCAAATTTGCCAATCTGAGGAGATTTTCCGATATGAAATATAAACACTTTAGGAAATTGTCCTCAAAAAGAGTTTTTTTTTTCATGCAACATTAAGTAAAATTTTATAAATTATTGCCTCATCTCTATGGCTTAAAACAGATTCTTCCTAGCTTAACCATAAAATTTTATAAACAGTGGCTACTTAAAGTACTCCGAGCATTTTATACTTTTATATCCTAATTTTTGCATGGGTCTGGTTGGGCACTGTAGCAGAAAACCATTTTTTAACACTTTTCGTTTATTATACTTTTGTTATATTGTTCTAAGTAGGATGAGACCATTCTAGTATGCAGGTCCCAAGATAGCTTCTGACCTTGCAGTAAAGCATCATATACTATTTCCATCCATCCATCCATTATCCAACCCGCTATATCCTAACTACAGGGTCACGGGGGTCTGCTGGAGCCAATCCCAGCCAACACAGGGCACAAGGCAGGAACCAATTCAGGGCAGGGTGCCAACCCACCACAGGACACACACAAACACACCCACACACCAGGGACAATTTAGAATCGGCAATCCACCTAACCTGCATGTCTTTGGACTGTGGGAGGAAACCCACACAGACACGGGGAGCACATGCAAACATATACCATTTCATGTAACCTAATATAGGATGATCTAAAGTCGTCTATACTGTGTAGGTCTATTTATATTAGATTAGCATGTTATCAGCTATATGCTAAAGATGCTTTCACATATTATATACAGTATACAAAGAATTGTTAGCACAACCTTGATTACAATATAAGACTTACTTCTTGTATGGTGTGCTCCAGAGGCATCTTTGTTAAAAAAAAATTTTCATGTTTATATATGGCTTGAGTGTAAAGAATCTTTTATGTACAACTTCTAAAGTGAACCGAGGACCAAGATTTTTACCTAACAGGACAGAATCCCTGCTGGTGCAAAGAAATAAGTCATAGTGTTGAGAACTGTGAAACCCATTTTGTCTGCTTACAGAATTTTTTATGTGTAATAAACACGTTAAAGTGTTTTAGTTTAATTTTCTGGCATTATTTTGTTCAGGAAAGTTTTTGTACTCTTCATTTTAATTTCAAGCATATGTCATCACCATATTGAAAGCTGCTACAGGCAGATAATGGTTGCTATGAAACTTGGCCTGGTTTCTAGGCTTCACCCACCTGAAATGATCTGAGAAATGGCAGTGCAGTGGCATGAACTGCTTTGTCATGGCTACACATGCAGTTAGTTAACAAGTCTTAGAAAGATTTGTCTTCAGTAGTCTGGTATTGACTCTCGCTTTGCCATTTTGACTGTCATTTTAGCTCTGGTTATATTATGGTGAATGACTTCTTACAGTTCTTTCCTGACAACAATTATGGTTAAGCCCTTCAGTTTAGAAAAGCAAATCTCAGTGCTCAGGAATATTTTAGTTTTCAGGTGAGAATCTGTTGTTGTATTTTTGGTTGACTGAGTTTGATGTTGAAGATGAGCGCCAGTAGTTAACATGGTACAATCAGAGTGGGGGAAAAAAATGGCAGGGGTGTCCATGCTGCAGATCTTTCCAGCCATTTTACATTATCACAACTGGCATAACAATTAGTGGTCATTAATGGTATTGGTATTTGAATATGTAAAGCTAGAGTTAAATTTGACAAATACCAGGTGAACAGTTGAGGACATAGCATATAAGTAAAAGCCAGAAAGGCAAATGTGGTATGGTTAGGCAAACAAAAATAGTCTTTCGGTACAAGAGTAAGAACAAAAGGAGGAAATGAGAATATGTGCGTTCAAAAACACAGATCAGATATAAAATAATGCTAAGAGGGCAGGACAAGAGTTCTCTTTGATAAATAAATGAAGAAAAGCTGGATTCAGGTGTAGATTTGAATTTTCAGTTCATAATAATTTTTAGGTTATGTTAAAAGAACTTATTTTTAATATTTCTAACAGATAGCTCACTCCTAACTATAATCATTCCTCATCCTGATTTTATTTCAGACTGCAATAGGTGCTAACGCTTCAACTGTACTTGGAATTCCAAATGAATATCGCCTCTTATCTTGGAGGTAAAGTAACACAAGTTATCTCAGATACTTTAAGAACCTTAAAATTGCCATGATTAAAGTCCATTGTCCTCTGTTTTCCAATGGTGAACTGCTATAAATAGGAAATATTTTGTTACCATTAATGTTGAGCCATTGTTATGCTCTTACTTTTACTATACTTCTATATTCACTCAGATATTTTTCCTGCTATATTTGGACAGTTTAGGTTCTTGGCAGTATTTAGTTTGTATATGAATTACATTTAATTTGATGTTATTGCTTTAAACTGTATTTGAAGAAAGGTGTGGTGGCAGCATGGTACATCAGTTATTGTTGCCTCACATCTTTAGCTGACTGAGCTTGAAGTGCAGCCAGGTCACTGTTTGTTATATTTCCATCATGTTCCAGGTATCCCCCCAAACCCAAGCATGTACATTCATCCATCCATCCATTCATTTTCCAACCCACTGAATCCGAACACAGGGTCACGGGGGTCTGCTGGAGCCAATCCCAGCCAACACAGGGCACAAGGCAGGAACCAATCCAGGGCAGGGTGCCAACCCACCACAGGACACACACAAACACACACTAGGGCCAATTTAGAATCGGCAATCCACCTAACCTGCATGTCTTTGGACTGTGGGAGGAAACCCACGCAGACACGGGGAGAACATGCAAACTCCACGCAGGGAGCGAACCCGGGTCTCCTGACTGCGAGGCAGCAGCGCTACCACTGCGCCACCGTGCCGCCCAAGCATGTACACATTAGGTTAAATAATAAGGTCTTAATTCTGTGGTGAGTGATTGACTTTTCTCCAGAGTTGACTTACATGAGTTCAGTAATCAGAGCAATGAATTCATCACGAAGGCCAACTTGAGTACTCTCTATTAATGTTTTTTAAGTAAAAAGAGACAAGAAATTATTCTAAATTTGAGCACAACATTTGAATATGTGTCGTGTTTCTTCTGGCATATCCATTGGCCCACACGTCACCAAGCCTCCACATGTAGCCAGTCTATGATCATGTCTCTTACTTTTAGACTATAATCATCAGCCATTCACAAGAACCCATTATGCTCATTCATGGCTGTACATAAATAGGCGTCTCCCATCACCTCTTCTAATATTAGTTGTACAGAGAAATCCTTGCATGGCTGACCAATGTGCAACACTCTCCTGAGCCACAATAAACAAGAATTAAAATGCATAACTTCGCTACACCTCGGGCACCGAGTGTTTTGTGGTTCACTTATTTTGGTTGTTTTGGTCTCCACTTAAGATTCTTGAGCATTTCAGTCATGACTGCATTCTTTGACTATGCCTTTCCCATTAATTCTGCTTGTTTAACCTTCTTTGGATTCCCATATTAAAAGTAATAATAAGCCTTACTGGGGGATTGCATCCTCAACTGCTCCTATGATTTGTTAATTTCTATTGATTTCCTACTGATCCTGTTTAGGTGCATTCATAATCTCCACATCTTTATGTCTGTATGAAACATCTCAGTTCCCGGCGGACTCATTTTGTTGAAATCTGGCACACTCACTCTTCAAGAAAATATATTGGGAAAGTTCAGTTGTTATTTCTAGAATACGGTGCACTCTACCAAGTTTTGAAAATTTTAAATCTCTCAATGAATGAATTTTCAAAATTATCTATCAGAATCTATCATCTATCATCAATTTAAAACAAATAAATATTCTGTGCAACTTCAATTAGTTTGATATTTACAATTGACCAGCGTTACCTCATCTTTCTCTTCGATTCTTCCCACTTCTATATGGGGTTGATCAAACCTTTCATGCAGCTCAGTTATGCAGCTCCTCCTTAGACAGACCCTTTTCCTTCAGATCTTCTTTTACTTTATCCATCCATCTCTGCTTTGGCCTTCCCTGCTTTCTCTTCCCCTTTACTTTGTAAAATGAAGGCGCTATATTGCGCCCGACCCGGCACAGACTGACCCAGAGGCACTTGTAAAAGCACAAAGACTCTTTTATTTTTCTTCACCTGTGGGGCATGTCTTCCCCGCGAACCCCACAGGCAATACACAGTCCCACAAGCACTTAACTCCACACAACACAATCCTCCCAGGCAACCTCGTCCTCTTCCTCCCAATTCTGGCCCCTGAGTAGTGGCTGCAGGCTCTTTTTGTAGTCCTCCCGGAATTGCTCCAGGTGGTAATTGGCCTAATTAGGCTGCACTTCCGGGTGTGGCTGCATTCCAGCCCACAGAGGCTCGTTAAGCTATGCAGCTCCTCCAGGTGGTGGTCATGGAGCCCAACAGGTCTGAGTCCTGAAGTCCCACACCTGTGGCCCCGATGTTAACCAGGAGGGCTGCCACCAAGCGTTCTGGGGGACGTAGAGTGCATCCCATGGCTGCTCCCCCGGATCCAGTGTTGAAGGGGCATCCCGGCTGGGCATGGGACCCGGCCGCCCGTCACAACTTCTATCACTCTTTTGCCCACACATTTATTGTCTCCCTTCATCACAAGTCCATACCACTTTCCTGTACTTTCTCTCCCCTCTGATTGTCTCATTTCTTATTCTGTCCTTATTTGTAACTCCACATATCCATCTTAACATTCTCATTTCTGCCACATCCAACATCTTCTCCTGTCCTCCCTTGACTGTCCATGTCTCATCTTTGTTCCAAAGCCGCATTTGACATCAAAACAGACAATACAAGTTAATCAAATGTTGGGGGTGGTGTGTCCATGCAGGCTGTTTGTACACCAGCTTACTTCTGATGTTTGAGTTGATGTTAGTTAAGTTACGCTAGAGTTAACTGTAACAAAAAGAGTCACTTACCTAGAAATGAATGTAAGAGAACAAGAATTGTGTAAGTATGTACTTAGTATGTACATTGCACAAAAAAAACCAACCTCATGGCTGCAATAGTTGCAGATCATAATGATTCGATATTTCTCTTACACTCTAATTTATTAGCAAAGCTTCAGACCTGCTCTCTGTTATGCTCTGAAGCAGCCCCTTCAGACTTCAACAGAGATTTTATATTTGTATCAAGTACTTCTTTCAAAAACAGTACATTTAAAAAATTTGAACTACAGTTAGTCACAGACCCACCACAACCAACACCTAACAATAGGACACCAATCAACGTCATTTGTGCATCTGACATCTATGCAAGCTTTTCTGCCTCTTGGCTGCAAGCAAAACAGAAGAAGCTGTTAGCAACCGCATTTTCCCAGACATCCGTCTGTGTATTCTTAACCTCAGAAATGTTGCTAGGATGTTTCTGATTTGTGCGTGTGCAACAACCTGTTTTTGGCCTTTTCTCCTATCATTCTTAAATTTGTCTAATCCAATAGCGGGTTGCAGCCATTGGATGGCAGTCAGGAACCAAACTCTAAATGAGGAGGTAATCCATGACAGGAACCAAATACACACATCTAACCTTGAATCACCAACTCATTTGTGAATATAGGCAGACAACCTGAAGGAAAAATCGACACAGACATAGAACTGCATGCATACTATTCAGGACAATGACCAAGCATGGGATTCAAACCCTCATTGCCGAATACGTGAGGGTAAAGCACCAACCAGTACCCCGCTGTTGCATACTGTTCTTAATTCCTTTTGCATCACTAAATTCAAAAGATCTACAGTATATGCACAAAGTAATGTAAGTTAATTTAGTTAATATCTAGAAAATCTGATTTGCTTCCATTTTTGCTTATTTTAGCATTGGAGGATACGGGACATATAAGGATGTGATCACACTTGCCAGTAAGTAGTCTGTTACAATTTTTATCTTTGAAAACGTTTTTTCATTACAGCTTTACTTTCTGTCTAAATGGTTAAAATAAAGAATTGTAGATTAAATTTGAAAAAATGCATTTTCTGGTAATATACTAAGAATAAAATCACTAATATTTGCTTTGACTTTTTCAGTATTTCTTAAACTTTATTTTCCTGGTTAAGATTTAGATTCTGCTTCAAAAACGGCTTAAATTGAATTGTGATGAAACGTATCCTGATTTCGCAGCCAAACCTCAAACTTCTTCTTCCTTCTTTACAAAATCTGATTTACTAATAAACAGATACTGCATAAACAGTATATAAGAAAATAAGGGCAGGTATTGCTTTCTGGTTGTTGGTTGAAATTGCACTGCGGACTCACTGAGTGAATCGGGGATACCTTAGCTCGCTTAGCTAGCGAACAAGAGAACTACTTAACGGATTTAGATTGCATTTTTTTCTATAATTTGCTTGAACATTCCGGTTGATTTTGCGACTTCTCTCATCACGCTAAGAGTCGTAGTTCACTTGCAGGAGCGATATATTCACGCTAATCCGAGACAGGGACTGCGGGCCGAGGGGAGGGGGAAGCGTGACATCAGGAGTGCGGACAGGGACAGGGGCAGGGTAACCCTCACCGTCCTGTTTCACTGCTCCGTGAGTGGAGCCACAGGGGCCGGCTAGTACTATATATTTGTACTTTCACGCTTTTTCTTCTGAAAGAGTAGCAAGATGTACATTTCACAGTTTCAGAATGGCTAGGGCAAGTACCATAATAACTGTTTATGTTTTGCGTCAGTTAATTTTTCCCAGACTTCCCTGGCTCTTTTAGTACAAATTTGCATTTCATTCATTTTTTTTTCTAGGCCAAGGATTTTGGTGATGAAATTATTAGTTTGTAGTTTTGTTTTGTTTTGTTTTTTTTTGCTTCATGGCTTAGTTTTGTTTTTGTAAAATATTTTGGAATGTTTCCAGTAACAATTTTTAAGCTCCTGTTTTTGAGGGCGGGTCCTCTGAGGTTGTAAACTATCAATTATGATGCAACAGGACAAAAGCTCATATCTGTATACAAGAGCATAGATTCAAAAAACAAGTCCTTGCTAATACTTTTGTTAAAGATCTGCTGGCTAAATATATATCTTTGTTTATGGTTTTTCTGACTGATTATTATCTTGTGTTTTGGTTGCTGCCATTCTTGATCTCCTGGCATTCAACCCGTTTCTGTATTTTGACCACTTCTTTTCTCCTGGTTACCTTTTAAAATCCTTTGTATTTTCCCACAAAGTACAACAATAACAATGTGCCTGACACAAATCAGTGTGGTTGGACTCTCATTACTTAAGGCATTTTCAGAGATTTGGAATTAAGCAAATCATGGCGTGATTAATTAACCTTTAACTCTACCTTAACAATCCCTCTGCTGTGTGAACTAGGATATATGAAATGTTTTTAGTGCTGACAAATTCCTGTTATTATTCCTCCATTTTCTGAACTTGTATTTTTCAGTACAGATTTTGCAGGGAATTGGAGCCTAAATGGGAAGTCACTTCACTGCAGGTCACACTTAGGCACTCACTCACACACACACGCACAACACCCCCTCTCACCTCTACAGAGAATCTTCACCAGTTCCTCCATTTTGTAATGATTTCTCTGATTGTCCTGAAGGATTAACTTCCAAGGCACTACCTATGACATAGTTTCCTTAACCCTAGTAGTCTTTGTATTTCCAAACTAGCATGAAGACATGCTTTATAATTACAAATGTTTCCAGTTTGATGTGCCATTTGATCAGTATTGGTTGTTAAACACTTGGCACATTACGACATCCAAACCCCAAAACATGAAAATCTGAGAAAGACAAATTTGTTAATTAGCAGTGAGGGTGCAGAGCAAATGTCCACTCTTAATATACAATTTATACAGAAGAATTGTGTATAGTATTTTTAAATATGTTTTTTTTTTTTTTAATCTACAGATATTTTTAAACTCTTTAATCCAAATGTCATTGGTCCAGCTCCTTCCAGAACACTCAATGGGAAACCTGCTCCTCTAAGTGAAACTGGTTTCAATCTAGCTGTTACTGGAGCAAATACATAGTGAGTATTACAAAATATTTATATAGATATATACTCCGGTTTCCTCCCACAGTCCAAAGACACGCAAGTTAGGTGTATTGGCGATTCTAAATTGTCCCTAGTGTGTGTGTGTGTGTGTGTGTGTGTGTGTGTGTGTGTGAGTGTGTGCCCTGCGGTGGGCTGGCGCCCTGCCCGGGGTTTGTTTCCTGCCTTGCGCCCTGTGTTGGCTGGGATTGGCTCCAGCAGACCCCTGTGACCCTGTAGTTAGGATATAACGGGTTGGATAATGGATGGATGGATATATTTGTAATTAATGTAATAATACAGAGAAATTGCATATTGCCTTTTAGTATGAAATCCAGCCTAATCTATAAATTTCTGTTGGGTTTGAGTAGAAACTGTCACAAGCTATACAGCCTTCAAAGGATGCTTATTTTAACTGACTTGATTTAACGACTTATTACTCACCTGGCATAACTAACATAGACTTCCAATTACTGTTTTACTGTGTAATTAGCTAGAAGCCTAAATAATGTTAAAAGTGACATTACTTCAGTTTAAAGGTGTGTGCTACAGGTATTTTCCCAGTGGGTATGAGTAAGTTCAAATCCCGCTTCATTGCCACTTTATTCTAGTACCTGCTCATATGTCCCAAAGCTAAAAGTATGAACAATATATAGAGATTAAAATGGTAATTGGAACAAACTGTTTAACTTTAAATTTCGTTAAAGCTCCTAACTGTAAAACTCTTTAGCATTAATATAACAGAGCAGAATTTAAAGTGTTCTGTATATAGTTCACGTTGTGAGACAATCCTCATGTTAATGGTGCACCTCACATGTTTGTAACCCATTTTGACTGTTAGGCTCTCAGGAAAAGAATGCCAAAGAATGTCCATATTTTCTCAATTTTCATAACCATAATTCCCACTCCAATGCATATATTCTGCTCATTTGAAAGCTGGCAGTTGCCTCAAACAGAATGGACAACTGTCTGTGACAGGTGTCTGGCCACACTTACAGGTAATCTAACTTAGACACCATTTAAATAGCCGACTACGCCACCCAGTTTTATTAAGAGACTGGGAACTCCTGAAATTTACCAATAATAGCACACAGGTTTCTTTAAATTGGGCGGTGAGTAAACACACAATGAAAGACACAACAGCAATTTCAGGAAAAGCAACAGTAACTTCTATTACACCAGACAATAATAAGTACATTAAAAAGATAAATGAACATAAACCAAATCTAACAGTATCATGAAGAAAATTTCTTTTTTAGAAAGGAAAGCACACAGTCCACACTCTAAAAGTCCATTAAAAACAAGAATTGGTTGATACAACCTGTAGTGGTGCAAAGTCCAGTTTGTTCTCAGTGTTACCCCAACACTTAATTGTTCAACTGTCCACGGATGCACTCTGTTCACCGGACACTCGTTTCCCAAGTTTTGTCAAAATCATGGAATCCCTGTCGGTGTCTCTTCGTCGTTCCTTTTTTTCCACCCTGGGCTCCTTGTATTGCTGTGAATTAGGCACATCTTATTTCTTGTCTGCCAGCTTTGCTCGGTCCTTTCCTGCGGCTTCCCTCTCTCGCTGGACCCACAACCGGCGTCTCCTTGTAGAGCTGTCTCTTCCTCCCTGAAAGTATTGCCGTCCTTGTGCCTCACGTCGTGCCAGCCACGTACCCTTGTCAGCCTGTGAGCCCCTGTGCTCTGTCCGAGTGTCTTGGCTGTCTTCTCAGTGGACTGTCCCCCTCCCTTTTGCCTTCTCCTGGCCAGAGATTAAATCTCCTTCAGTCCCTGCAATTATCAGTTCTGGACAACCAGATTAAACAATGGCACATCTAAATTTCCTGGGTTTAACAAATAATGAAAACACAAGTTAACAAAATGTATTGTTACCAACCATTAATGAGTACAGATCTGCTGTTTAGAAACCAATATTGTCAAACATGTTAATTGCCAAGTCAGGTAAATACAGAAATCCTCCAAGGAAGGAGCAGTTCTGTTATCACAACTTGGTATTGTTTGTAATCTGAACCAGCCAAAACCTTCAAAGTGGTGACTCCTTTGCAAGACAGCAAATACCTACAATCTGCAAACGGCCTTTTAACTTCTCACCCCCAGTGCCAACAATGGGTGCCTATTGCCTGTTCATCTGCTGGGTTTTAAATGTAAGATTGACATGTTTCTTTTCCTAAGAGAGAAATGGAATGACTTAGTGTACAAAAAATGTCCCCCTCTGACATGTGTCTTTGCGATGTATCTGGGCAGTGCTGGGGAAATGGATGGTGAGCTTCACAAAGCAAATCATGAAACTTGACCCAGTCTGGCAACAGCTTTATCATTATAGCACTCGTTTCATAAAGGCCAGGACACAAACCTGAATCTAAAGAGACTGTAAAACATATTGAAATAAAGCAGTTCTAGGTGGGACTGTTGGACCGGTAATGTGTACAGTCTATGTTTATGCATTGTCATTGGTTGATGTATTATTAACATGTAAAACAACAAACTATTGCCATGCTAATGAAAAAAATAGTTGATTTTAATTTTTGAGAAAAATAGATATTCCAGCTAATAGATTGAAAATGTACCATACAGACACACCAGCTCATAAAATTTAAAGGGAAAATAGGATATGGTGAGGACTTTATATTCAGACATATTATGAATTTGATTTGGTATAATTCTGATATTAATGCTTAAGTGGCAAATACTGTTGTGAATACAGCATCCCAAAAGATTAATATTTACAGGATGGACAAGGAAATGATGCTGCCAAAAGGGGCAAAGCAAAGATTGGTCATACAAAAAGTCAAGCTCAAAGTGAAAAGTCTACAAAACAGTCATTACAACCTAAAATGAAATGTCAAAAATAGCTTAAAATACCTAAAATAGGCTTTTCCCAAATAGTAATGCAATCAGAAGGACTCATTGAAAAATATGGATGCCAGCATTACTGCGACAGAATCTTACTTTCTGACTGCATCACATGTAGTGAGCAGCAACAAGTGCTGCTGCTAAGAATAAACACTTGTAGAAACAAGAAGTGCTTAAAATACAAAAAAATAACAAAAATATGAATAACTCAATAAAAATAAACAACGAGGCACCAAAATATACCTTATATATAAATATAGCCTGCGGCAGTCTCTTCACATTGGTGGATGGACGTGTTTTCTGAGTAATAATTTGGATTTCTCTCCCTCTTCCGGGCTTTTGGTTGGTGTATTCCCTGTCCTGTGCTCCCCAGAGACAGCTTTGCCTATGGCATGTACTGTAAATTTCCTGGGCTAGCTTTAGACATGCAGTCTGCGAAATTCCAGTCATTTATCTGAGCCCAGTCTTAACATTTTATCTCTACTCTCCTCAGTAAGAATTGCTAGCGTCCTCCATTATCTTAATAGTCATTTTCCTTTCTGCTTTTTTCACTAGAGTGTACTGTATAAATTATGATATTAATAACATTATTTTGTTTCAGTGAGTTTCCCGATCAGACAAGGCACCTTATTAACACACTCAAAGCATATCCTGTAAGTACCAAACTATATACTTATGCATGGATGTATGGGGAGTTTGGTGAGGCTATTGAAAATGACTATCAGATGGCTTCAGAAGTCCTGACAAATCTTTCAGAACTTAAGGAAAAAGCAGTGGCTGAAAGATGCTTGGTGCTTTTCATGGCAATACACCCATTCAGAGAGAGGCTTCTCAGGTTGTTCTCTGGACAGAATGTTAGAAGGTCGAGGGAGGCATTTTCAGAAACTTGTGATTCCAGTAGACATATCCTCTTCAGAGAAACAGGCCTTGGTACCCTTTTGTTCGATGATCCTGTGCTTGAGGTCTCTATAGTAGTTTGGAGTGTCTGTAGTTGCAAGGCTAGGGTGGTTGATGAGTTCTAATTCGATTTTGGTTTGTTTTAATAAAACCACCGCTCTTGCTAAAACTGGTCTTTCTAGAAGCTGAGGTACCTGAGTTCCAGGCAATGACTCTTTTTTAAATATGTCCATTTTGCCAAATCTTTTCTTCTGCTCTAGTGTTACAAAAAGCAGTAACACTACATGGTAAATGGGTTAGTGCAAGATCTACAGTACAGGCCAAAAGTTTGGACACACCTCCTCATTCAATGTGTTTTCTTTATTTTCATGACTGAAGGCATCAAAACTATGAATGAACACATGTGGAGTTATGTACTTAACAAAAAAAGGTGAAATAACTGAAAACATGTTTTATATTCTAGTTTCTTCAAAATAGCCACCCTTTGCTCTGATTACTGCTTTGCACACTCTTGGCATTCTCTCGATGAGCTTCAACAGGTAGTCACCTGAAATGGTTTTCACTTCACAGGTGTGCCTTATCAGGGTTATTGAGTGGAATTTCTTGCTTTATCAATGGGGTTGGGACCAGCAGTTGTGTTGTGCAGAAGTCAGGTTAGTTTATTTTTCAACAGGACAATGACCCCAAACACACCTCCAGGCTGTGTAAGGGCTATTTGACCAAGAAGGAGAGTGATGGAGTGTTGTAAATGGTCATGAAAATAAAGAAAACACATTGAATGAGGAGGTGTGTCCAAACTTTTGCCTGTACTGTACCTACACATGCACCTTCTGTACACCCATAAGTGTTCAAATTAGATTGATCACCAAGTATACTATAATGGGATTGGTCTACAGGAGGACATCACAGTCCAAAGATGAATACCACATGAACACAGGGAGAATGTGAATACTATAGAAAGACTGCTGGAAACTGAATTAGAGACTCCAAAGTCTGTTACGCTCACTTAACACCTGCCATTACCATGACACACTATTGTATGGTCATGTTGATTAAATCAGACAGCAGAATGACAGATCTTTTGACTGCACTTCACTAAGCTGATTCTGCTAGCCTAACTGCCAAAGTAGCCAGTATTCTGCATTAATGTAGCTATCGTAGTTTAACAAAACCAGGACTGGTTGAGGGATTTCTTTCATTTTTCTCGGTTTTAGCGTATGTTGAGTGTATTTTGTACTCTGTGGTTTACTGTCACCTCATTTGGGTAGTCGCCTGACTTACACCTAATACTGCTGTTATGGGCCTTAGCCCATCCCCAAACCACACACACACACACACACACACACACACACACACGGCTATCATAGTTACATAAAGATTGGTATTAGGATGTGTGTCTTATTTAAAGTTTATACTTTGTAGCATTTCTGACTTTTTCCTTCACTGTCTGTGTTGTTATGATGGAGCAAAGGGAGAGTTCTGTATAGCTTCGAGGGTCCTTTTCCATAATTAGAAACGAGTATATGATAGGTTAAGAGAAGAGGCTTCTTTTACTTTTTACACTCTTTGACAAATTTTGTGTTTAAAGTATATGATTATTTCAGCAATAAGGGTCAGGGCAGGGAGGTTTCGGGGAGTGTTATTGGGGGCTGAAATCTCTCCATTTACATTAAGGAAAATAAGGTTTGGCACTTGAACAGGGCACTCTTTTCTAATGGAAGCAGACATCTTGGGCAATCAATTCATGGTAGAATATTTTAACTGAAGGTTCCTAGATCACAGGGTCTTGACAAATCTTTATTTTAATCTTAAAAGTTATTTTCCAATGCCAAGTGACACAGTTGCACATCTAGGTGCTCTTGATGTCTCACAGATATAACGTCTTGCATATTCTCCTGTGTAATTCTTCCAACTTTCCAGAGTCAACTTGTTAGATTTAAATGATGACTTTAAATACGCCAGTTTTTACTTAGATGTCTGGCACCTTTGCTTTGTGGCCAAGATAGGTTCCCATGAATCTTTATTGACAAAGAAATGGGTTCAGAAAATGTTGGTGCTTTTGGCGCTACATTATAAATAAAATAAACATTTACTTAATTTCAGGGTATCAACTTCGCAGAAGATTGGAAACTGGTGACAATTTTAATTGGAAACAATGACTTGTGTGACTATTGTAAAAACAAGGTGGGCATTTCCTTACTCATACAGAGTACAGATGAGCTATGGATATAAGACAAGGTTGTATAATGTATTAGAAGAACACATCTGGAGGTTTTTTTGCATTTCTTGTTAAAATACTACAAAAACAAAAAAAGACATAGCACCTCAGGAAATCATGCAGAGGAGTGTAACTAAGTATATCCCAGTTCAAAGTGCATGTTCTAATTTGGCATTCTAAGGGAATTAAAGTTTTAAGTTTGATATTTTTCAAGTCAGTTATTTCTTCACAGACATGGTGTGTATATATATATATATGTATATATATATATATATGTATATGTATATGTATATGTATGTATGTATGTGTATATATATGTATGTATGTATGTGTATATATATATATATGTATGTGTGTATATATATATATATGTATATATGTAT
>JANRMT010062797.1:22756956-22859405 GCA_026402145.1 Polypterus bichir lapradei | reverse complement strand
TATATGTATATGTATATGTATGTATGTGTGTGTGTATTTTTCATGCCTAATTGTGTTCTAAAGTTAAGTGCTTTGTAAAACTTTTAAAAAACATTGTGCCCACACTGGAGTTTTATTGTAGAGGGTATGGAGCATGGAGGAAATGCTATAAAATCTTGCCAAATATTAAATTTTTTTGAGCCAGGACAGAAATGACATTGACTAAATGAGAAAAGATTACTGTAGTGGGTAATGCTACAACAATAGGCTATAGAACTGTTACTAATACTAATCTGTATATTGTTTTTTCTATCAATATTACTTTTTGCAGTTAATTAATTTTAATGATTCTTTCATTTTACACAGACACTTTTTTCAGCTGAGAGTTTCATTTACAATCTGACTGTGGCCTTGGATATGCTGTATAATGAGGTATAATTTTATAATATTATAATACTTGTAATCACAGATGTATTTTTATTTGTTCATGTTTCTTGATTGTGTAAAATGACATTTTCCTATTTAACAATAAACTGCTATAGCTGTGTATGAAGAATCAGATTCAAATGTAGAAACAAGCCAACAGGCCCACCCAATTTAAAACAAAATGAAACACTAGGTTATTTAAATAAATGCAATTTGTATAATTTCTACAAAAAAAAATACAATGTCCTTTCCATTTTTTCTGAGGGGTACCCTGTCAATAACTGGCACTCAGTTTAGGTTTGATTTGTAGTGGTACCAGGATTCGTTTCTGCCCCTTGCACCCAAACATTTAATTAACTGAGTATAAGAATTTTATGCTATGGTACTTCTCCACTCTATATGCATAATAAAAATTCCATATTATATTTTCAAAAAACTGTATCCAAATGGAAGATGAGGTTCCAATAATTCATGTAACATTTCTGAAAATCCTTGACTTTCGCCATCAATATCTTCGTGATATTTTTCAGCATACGCATAGTTTACATAAAAACTGCAAGGACTGTCTTAATATAATTTTGCTGCTGTATGTCCATCATGCAAAGTTTTGCTTACATTAAATTCTTATGACGATTCTAAAGGACAATTGCATCACCAATTGCAGACACTTGATCTTAAATCAACAATTAAAAAAAAAACTTACTAGGTAAGATGAAGAGAAGGTATCTGTGTGCTTTGAAACTTTACTTTTGTCTTTCCCCTTGAAGGACCTTCAGTTTGCTGCAATACAATGTACATGTTTCACTTTTTAATTCTGATCTACAAACACAAAAGTTTGAAATCTAAAGAAGATTTTGAAAGCCTACATATCTAATAAATTAAAAAAAAATCTTTAAAAAAAAAAAAAATTTAATTAATTTGCAATATCTGGCTACAATGGATTTTTATTAAGTGTTGAGCATTTGTGTTAATGAATAGTTAGTGGCAAGGTGCTCTAGTATCACGGATTAAGCATCCTGGGTTTGAATCACATGCTTGGTCATTGTCTGTGTGTAGTTTATAAATTCCCTTTGTGTCTGCATGGGTTTTCCTCTACGTCTTCTAGATTACCTTCAATTTCCCCAAACGTGTAGTTTAGGCCAAATGATAATCGCAAATTGGTCCCCTCTGGATATGTACATGAGTGGCCCAGAGATGAAATAGGGTGGGGTGTACAAAGTTGTTTCCTGCCGTCTGCTTGCTGCCACCGTGATAAAATAAGGCTGACTATGATCCAGAACTGAGTTAGACAGGTTTGTGAATGTTACATTATGTTTAACTTAGAAACATCATTTTACAAAGCTGACTTTTTTTTCTTGTGTATTGTACTAACTCTATTGGTAACCTAGGTGTGGTGAGTTTTAGGCTGACCATTTAATTGCATAATTCAACGTGTGGCTTTATCCACACATAAATTATTATTTAACCAGTAATGGCGCACTGCATGATAACATGCAGTGAATACACTTGACTTGAGCGTTCCTAGTTTTCATCCTCTTTCTCTGTACGTTTAGCATTTATTTGCTCAGAGATTGATGCGCTTGCTGGTTGCTGAGCAGCTGTTCCTTTCTCCACCCTAGCGGCCCGCTTCTTCTCTTCTTTCGTCGGCATCTTTTTGCATTAAAACTGATTAAGTCGGTGTTTGTGTTGCATTTACTTAGTACGTTTTCTTTGGCGCTTAAGTCCTCAATCTGCCTCAAGAATGATTTAAGATAAGAAGAGGTAGGGGAAGTGACAGCGAAGGTGGTAGGGAATGAAAACGGTGCCCGTACGCATGCACCTCACGGCCGCCCCGCTGCCCGCTGCCGAGAGTTGATTCTACAATAAAATAAAATAAAAATAAAAAAAGGAATAACCTTGGAGGTCAATCATCACCTCGAAAGTGGACAGTAGACGTCTCGTAGTATACGTGTACCAAATTTCAGGTCAATAGGTCAAACGGTTTGCGAGCTGCAGGTGATTTAAAATCCTGGACAGACAAACAAACAGCCATGGTAGCGTATTATATATAAAGATAAATATATTACATATATTATATACAATAATATATAATTCATTATTTTTCCACATATAGTACAGGAGAACGTATTGCAGTAGGGTCACAGTTCTTGTTTTCCAAAGATTTTCACATTTTAAGTGTTCACTTGCAAATGCAATGACAGTTTAAACTAGTTTGTTGTCTAGTGGATCCAAGAGCTACAGCTCAGTATGGATTAATGGTATATATTTATGTATTTAGAATTCATTAAGATCAATCAAAAATAATCTGAACTTTGCATAATTCACAGCAAAGTTGACAACTGTAACAACACAAATGGCCATGAAGTGGTGGCAGACATGTTTGAATTTTTCACAGCAGTTGAGCATATCTGTCATATTATTTAGAACAGAGCTGTCAGGGTGCTTTAATAAAACAGACACTTCCCATTGCCTGCACTTCTACCTCATTTTGAAGTAATTGTACCCCACATATAGTTAAGGGTATGCACAGTCCCCATGTCTCAATAAAACAGAAACACTTTTGCCTGGGTGGAAATTATGCCTTTGCATTTAGAGAAGCTAATCTTTGAGCACTGTGGAGGCAAAGCAGAGTCGTGGTAGAATCAGAAAAAGGTAGACTGGGGATCTATGGGACAAATCTGGAAGAAACTTTTGTTTGAGTAACTTACTGTTAATTTCATGGTTCATTATTGAGAAAAACTTCTTTAAGTTAGTTTCTGAAATCTCAAGTTACTTTTTTTGTGTGATACACAGTTGAAGCCTTTATAGATTTTGTGTATGGGCTTGCATGTAGCATTTTCTGTAGAAGGCTAGGTGCTCCTCAGTAAAATGCTTCTTCTTTTTAGGAAACAGAGGGGTCTTTGCATCCAGCTTTGATGAACAGCAAAGAGTTATGCTCCTTTTAATCTTTCCCCAGTGCTGGCCCATGATATGAGTTGGTACATCAGAGCAGTGCAGACCAGGGAAACAGTTACTGTACATACCAAGAATTTAAGAAACACTTCACTCTTAGTACTACATTAGTTTCAATAAGACTTAAAAGCATCAATGGCATTTTAGAATAAGGTGTACCTAGCGCATATATTAGTCATTTACTGATATTTAAAAGATCTTAATAAAGTCTTTCTTTGTGTTCTGTAACAATAAGCAACAGCACTGTCTTAAGTTTTTCAAACCCCATTCTAAAGTGTCACAAAAAGTCGATTATATTTCACATATTGACTATGTTTGGGCAGGGTGGACAGCCTCAATAACATGTCCAAAGGAGCAACAGGAGATACTGCTAATGAAATTCATTGCAAATAAAAGATACACAGTATGATGCCTCCACAATTGAAGAATCTATGTTAGGACATGGCCACCAGATGTCACTATTCCAGAAAAAATGAATCAAAAAGCAGATATATTTTGAGTGAAATTATTCTCTTGCAGAAGAAAACTGAAAATTTAACTACAGTAAGGGACCAATATATTAAACAGCCAAAACAATATCCATCATAAATAAAATCTTATGGTTGTATATTAAAACACGAATAGCAGGAAAACATTAGTAAAAAATATGGATGTCTACTTTTATCAAGGTTCCTATTTAACGTTTTTTGAGAGTCATTTTTTGCTACATTGTTCTTCTAAGTAATTGTGTTTTGTGAAGATTATTTACATTTTTTAACATACAAGAAAAATGTGTTATTTTTGTATAATTATTAGCCTGCTTAGGACAGTTTCCAGAGTAATGGTTTGCGTTGTGTAATACGTGTTTCTGTTTGTAGAATGGATATTTACTTTGAAACATACTAAATAGTATAGGCCATCCATTTGTTCCTTTTCTTGAACTTCACTTTTCTGTTTTTCTTATTGTTGGGGAGCTTCTCAGCACAGTTCCCAGTGAGTCAGAATACCAGTCCATTTCAGAACACCCACATTCATAATGGACTTCAACAGGTGACTTAACATCCTAGAGGGAAACCAGATTGTCAAGCCCGTGCATCTCCAGTTGGGCTGAATGGCATCTTTTTATAAAAGTATTTCTTAAGCTATTATCAATGTGCTGACTCTGCAATGACAGTGGTCAGGACTTTAGAACTGAAAACAATACCAACAACAAATATTCCACTGTGCAATTCAGCAACCACTAATAAAGAAATACGAGTTATAAGAGAATTTTGTAGGTTTTGGAAAGATGCACTTCCCTAAAACACTGATTCAAAAATTCCAATAAAGGGCACAACATATTTGCTTTTTGAAAGGTATTTTTCTCACTAAGAGGGAAATAAAATAAGGTACTGTATTGGAAAAAGAAGATACCCTCAGGGCCAGAACTTGGCATTAGCCCGAGATTCTTCATATGAGGTAATTAGGCATTTCACACGATCTTCTGTACCTGTCAGTCACGGCTATGATGCATCAAGGTGCATTTGTTTTTTTATATAGGTTTGAAGGGAATTACCTATCCACCCATTTTAACTGCACTTTGTCCAGTTCATGGTGGTGGTGATCTGGGGCCTGTCCTAGTTTAACGTGCATCACAGGTAAATTAGTGGAGATAATTATTAAAGAAGGGTAGAACAGGAGTATTAGCAAAAACTCTACATGGGTTCACACAGGGAAGGTTGTGTGTCATTAATGTGGAATTCTATGAGTAAGCAACTAAAGAATATAATTGGAGAGTTGCATAATGATAATATTTACCTTGATTTTCAGAAGGCTTTTGATAACGTACCCATGAATGATTTAGTGATCAAACTAAAAGAAGTGTGAATTCAGGACACAGCCTGTAGGCTGTTACAAAATTGGCTCAAACACAGGAAGAAAAGGGTTATAGTGAGGGGGAACTTCTCAGATTTAGGTCGTGTTATAAGTTATGACCAGCACGGGTCAGTGCCTGGGTCACTGCTTTTACAGATAATACCAAACAAGGCAGAAGGGTAATGGAGATTTTGCTAAACTGTTACAGAATGACATGGATAGCATACAGCCTGTGGCAGATATAATTTAATGCAAGTATGCATGTAAGATATTACGTGTAGGAAGTAAAAATGTCAGATTTGAATACACAATGGGACAGCTGAAACTTGAAAGCACCCCTTACAAGAAGGACCTGGGAGTCAATGTGGACTCATCACTATCTACATCAACACAGTGTACAGAAACAATCAAAAAAATAATATGGCGTTAAGTTAAATATTATGAGGTGTGTAGTACAAGTCAAGTGAAGTTATGCTTAAGTTACATAACACAATGGTGAGGCCTCACCTAGAGTACAATATTCAGTTTTGTTCTCCATATTACAGAAAAGACACAGCAGCACTAGAGAATGTCTAGAGAAGAACAACTAAGCTGACTGTAGAACTAAGAAGTATGAGATATGAGGAGAGACTGAAGCAAACGTTTAAGCAAACATAGATTAAGAGGGGACATGATTGAAGTGTGTAAGATTATGAAAGGAATTAGTACAGTAATACCTGTTGTTATTTTAAAATACTACAAGGCTCCGCCCTCTGCTCACATTGCTCCGCCCACCCCCAGGTTTGGTTTACCGGATATACAATTTAAAGAGATTGTTATTTTCATGGGAATTGTTACATATCCTTTATTTCCACTTTTACTTTAAAACTTTTGTAAAAACAATACTTGTCCTTTATTTCCAGCCCCGGGGCGTGGTTAAATCTCTTTCTCGCAGGACGTATAACACTACTTGCGTTGTGAAGGGGGTGCAGCTGAATGCACGCTAAGGAGATGCTGTCAGATCAGCTGCTGGCAAGCTGCGTGTTCTGCTTGTGGCTTGTCCTTGTTTTAAGAGCTGGGAGCACATGAAGTGTGTCTGCCAAAAGCATTCCAACAACTGCTAGGTTAGATATCCGTGAACTTGTTTTAAATGTTGTCTCACTGCCTTGTCTTGCGTGACGTTAAAGGTTCTCTCACGGAACTTCAAATTGCCTTCCAAGAAGGTCACATCTCTTCTCCCTAGTCTCCCTCCCAAGATTTTTTTTATAATAGAGAAAAATTCTGCAACAAGAACACAGTTGGAAACATGTTAATGGCAGATTCCTCAGAAATATTAGAAAGTTCTTCTTCAACCAAAGATTTATAGATCTTGACTTTATTTCACTTTGGACAATCAGAATGGATTAGAAGGGTGAGCTTGTTGGATTAAATGGCCTGTTTACACCACAAATTTTCTAATGCTTTAGTGTTCTAGCTGCATTTGCCACAAAGTAGGAACCAACCAAGGATGGAGCACCAGACAACCACAGGATATGTTGGCTCTTACATCCACACTCACTCTTATTAGGCCAGGTTAGTCTCTAGTTAGCCTAACATGAATGCCTTTGTTACATAAAAGGTAAAACAAGACCCTATAAGAAAAAACATCCAAACGCAGTAAGAAATTCCAACCTCCTTAGAGATGGTGAACAGACCACGACTGAAACCAAGTCTCCTGGAGCTGTGAGAGAGCAATGCTAACTCCTGTGCCACCATGGGTTAGAATAAAGAATAAGTTTATTTTTATGTAATTTTTTAAATAAAAGAATAAAGTAATTGAAATGATCAAGTCTTAACATGGGCGGCACGGTGGCGCAGTGGTAGCGCAGCTGCCTCGCAGTAAGGGGACCTGGGTTCGCTTCCCGGGTCCTCCCTGCGTGGAGTTTGCATGTTCTCCCCGTGTCTGCGTGGGTTTCCTCCCACAGTCCAAAGACATGCAGGTTAGGTGGATTGGCGATTCTAAATTGGCCCGTTTGTGTGTGTCCTGCGGTGGGTTGGCACCCTGCCCGGGATTGGATTCCTGCCTTGTGTCCCGTGTTGGCTGGGATTGGCTCCAGCAGACCCCCGTGACCCTGTGTTCGGATTCAGAGGGTTGGAAAATGGATGGAGTCTTAACATCCTGTCTACAAAGATTAGTTCCCTTCAAGAACTGATTTACGTTTTAGTGAAAGGACCTGAGGTCTTTATTTGTCAAGATGAAAATGGGAAGAAGGATAAAAACTGGAAAACTGGCTTTATGTTTCTAAAAGCAGATGACCACTGATTTATTCTGGAACACCAGGTGGTGTTACTGAATAAGAGTAGCTTGTATCTGTCTTAATGACTATCTCAGTTGACTGCTATTATAAAGGACAGGACTGGCACCAGAGTTGGGAGCACTGGCACCATGTTTACCAAATTGTTAACCACTTCAACAACCTTGCCAATGATCACTGAAAAAGAAAACTTTAATCTTTGCCTTACCAACCTGTAGATACAGTATATAGTGTATGATGCAAAATCTTATTCAGTATTCCTTTTTTTCTACAGATGCCAAGATGTCTGGTGAATCTAGTTCAGGTGCTGCCTCTGGAAGCACTCAGAGAGGTTAATAATGGAGGTCTAGGCTGCATATTGCAGAAGTATGTCAATATCATTTCATTTCTATTGTATTGTTCCTAATGAGGGATGTTTATTGCTAACATTTGTCAGTTTATCTTAAAATAGTGCCTTCAGAACACTTACCACAAAAAGGGAGCACAGAGACCATTAGTCATGCTGAGGAACCAGCACACAAATTGAACGGGTTATGCCACAAGATTAGTATAATTATCATTAGCTATTCTTGACAAATTCACAGTCACTAAATCCCCATTTCTCTTAGAGATTCCCTATTAATACTAATAACTAGTGGTTCCCATTGTTTTTTTAATATAGAATATATATGATATATATATATAGTATATAAAACAATTGTTAAAAAGAATATTAGAAAAGTACTTAAGGTTTTAATTTTTTTTCAGATCATTTTGCTCTTGCTTGGTGAGACCCAGTGCAGACTCCCCCGAACTAAAAGAACTCATTGAACTGAATGGAATCTTTCAGGTAATTTACCTATTTTGAAATGTACAGAATCTTATTTGCGCCATTTAAAAAAAAATTGAATTATTTTGCAAAAGTATTGTGTCATTTTGTTATATTTATTGTGATTTTTTGCAAAAGTATTATATTATTTTGCAAAAATATTATGTTAAAATAATTATGGGATTATTTCACAAAAGTTTTGCATCATTTTGCAATTATTATTGCATTATTTTGCAAAAGCATTTCATTATTTCGCAAAGATATTGCCTGCTTTGGTTGGTAACATCATGCACAAGCTCTGGTTATATAGTGACTGCTAATGAGGAAGAGGTTAAGTAGCGTGCAATGAAGTGACAAACAACTGTGATATGATGGTACCAATTGATGATGCAATAATTATTGCAAAATAATGCTTTAATTTGTTTTGTTAGTAGCCCACATTGCAAAGATGAATAAAAATTTTAAAAGAAGTGTTTGTTAAGGTCTTGTTACATAATAGTAAATAAGTAATAGATGTATTTTTTGGTACCTAAAGTGTTACTGAAACTGAAAACTCAAATAATTGCAGGTTATAATAGGAATCTAGAATGTATACTGAAAATGTTCATATTGTAAAATGTATTACACATGTTTATATATGTAAATATTATAAGACAGTGTATTTTACTGTTATCGTATTATAGCTGTAAACTTGTATAAGAACACTGAGCATCAAAAGAGTAAAGTGCATCATGCTAAAATAAACTGAATTGAACTGAATTTACTGTATTCATGTTAGCAGTGTGGCTATGAAAGAACTGTATTTATTTATTTATTTTATTTTTTATAGCAAAAGGTTGAAGAACTTATAGCTTCTGGGAGATTTGACAAAGATGACTTCACTGTAATACTTCAGCCCTATCTGACGAAAGCACAGCCTCCCCGAGATCAGGTAAAATCTAGATGTCAGAATTTTAGAGCTGTAATGTATTCTACTCAGTTGCTGGTATATACTGTATTCCAGCAGAAATGTAAACCTGAAGCCAATTAATACTAAGGCAAGACCCACTTGTTTAATTAAACATGTTTATTTATTTGTGCATTACAGTGATTTATAGGGTCATTATTTTCACAGGCACAAAGTACAGTGAAATTTTTACTTGCATGTCCTAATTAACATGCATCATGTTGCCACTCTCTATCTACATGAATAGTAAGTTTATATCCTTTACCACAAACGTTGGTCTTTCTTACGTGGCAAATCTCAGATCAGTATCAGCATTATAACAGAGAATTCCAAAATAGTTTGGATCAGGATTTAGCATAGCCTCGGGGTATAAAAGTCACAAGTTTCTCTCCCCTAAACAATTATAAATAAAAACTGTTAGAATGCTTTTACTGAGCCAATGCCTGAAACTTTATTGTGATTTGAACAATATTTTATCATAATTAACTTTTCAAATTAAAATTTGATTAATTTAACACTAGAATTTCCATGAGTATTTGCTTACCTAAAGTCTGTGTAATAATTACTATACTTGTGTGTCACTGAAGTCAGGTCATTCTCTTATGTGCTACCGTACCAAAGGCTACTAATTCTTCCACTTCATGTTACATCCTCTGCATCCTCTGGTGTTTCTGAGCATTGCCACAAGAACTAAGCTTTCTTAAACCAAAAAAATGAATAAATACAAGACATTAGCACCACCTAAAACAGACCCAGCATCATATTCTATCACATTTATAAGTGTCATCCATTACTTATTTCTTTACTAGGACAAGCTTTAAGACACCAATTTTAAAAAGGGTCTACAGATGTATATTTCAATAGTACATAGACATTGGAAAGTTTTTAGTACTTCATTGTATTAGAATTTGTATAGAAAAATGCAGAAACAATTTTAATCTGGTACATTAGGCTAAATACCTAAAACAAAATATTAAAATACACAAAGTATGTTTTTATTTCTTTACAGACCTAGACTGGATTATGAGGCTCAATTATAATTTGATAGATACCTGGATGGTAATAAATTTGTAAATGTACTAATATAAAAGTATGAAAAAGTGATATACTGTATGCAAAATGTAAAATAAAACAAACTTCAATAATAAGTTACAGAAACAACTCAAAAAAAGATTTCACCTATTAGTTCTGTTTACTATACATTGTTGTGGAAATCGTGTAATTAAAATAAAGCACAAAATTGCTTTCAACAAAAACACAAAAAATGCACAATATAAAGATTCTATCCATTATCTCTTATATATACAGTATTTCTTTTCTGGTTCATCCTGCTTCCACCTCAAAACCGGTCCCACCCATACGCAGCCGACACGGCATTTCTCGATTCCTATTCGTCCTCTTCTAAACTCTTCCCCATGCTGACAGCGGTTCCTCTTCAAAACCGGTCCCACCCACACGCAGCCAACACAGCATTTCTTGCCAAGCTTCTGAAGTACGCTTACGAAATAAAGCAAACTCTGCATATAGCGAAAATTTACTTCTCCAGCTAGATTCCATACTCAGAACCATCAGACCCTTCTCTAAATCATACAAACACATGCATGAAATCGCTCAGTCCAATCCAACAGTATTTGTATGATTGGCTTTTCGAGGAAAACCCTGGGCAGGATTTACGACGATACAATGCCCCGACATGTCACACTGATGTTGCAGCGATTTTCGTCGGAGAAGATGGCGAACCACCTGCCGAAAGGGACATTTGCATCTGTCCCATAGGCAACTCCTGTAAACAGATTTCCACACTCAATATGAATTGCGATCCTATGGTTTACCCACTTTTATTCCCTTACGGAGACATTGGCTGGCACAAAGATTTACACCATGTTCCCAATAAAAGAACTGCCAAGCGAATAAGGCTTACTCAATGCCAATTTTACGTGTACAGATTAGCAATGAGGAATACATTTAGTGTTTTGCACTCCAGTGGCGAACTATTCCAACAGTACGTCGTAGATGCGTATGTTAAAACAGAGGGCGCACGTCTCAACTATCTCAGATTAGATCAACAAGATTTACACGTGGAACAATACAAAGGACTGTCAGGCACATTGCAAGCAAACACTGAAAATAACAACGTATGTGTAGGCAAAATGATCATATTACCATCCACATTTCCAGGAAGTCCAAGATACATGCAACAAAACTAGCAGGATGCCATGGCCATAGTACGTAAATTAGGACAACCTCATTTATTTATCACTTTCACATGTAATCCCGCTTGGCCGGAAATTCTACATGCACTGTCGGATACCCAAAAACCGGAGCACAGACCTGATATTGTAGTACGAGTCTTTTGGATTAAGCTACAGGAATTACTTAGAGACATTCTACAACATCTTTTTGAGGTTGTTATTGATTATAATTACTTAATCGAATTTCAGAAGCGCGGCCTTCCTCATACCCACATGCTGTTTACTCTTCACAATAATTCTAAAAACCAGTCTTCAGTCACGGTCAGTTGTACGTGGCTTTTTCTAGGGTTAGATCTTTCGACTCATTATCTGTCATCACCACCAAAACACCTATTCACAACTGCGTCTTTCAAGAAGTATTTATTTCTTCTTGATTTCTGAATTCCTTTCTCACCGTTTTCCGTTCCTGTTCTTACACCACCGTATGTTATGGCAGGCTTCGGCTAGTATACTTATAAATACAGATGTCAACAATAATATGAATGGACATGTATTATTAGGAACCTTTCATGTCATCTGTATCTTTATGTGGTTAATAATTTGTTTCATCTGTAATTGGATTTTGTGAGTAAAGAGGGCTGCTGTTAGGGAAAAAATCTTGATCCTCCATTCTTCTTCTTGATCCCTGGTTCACTTTGGTACTTGTATAGACTAGACTCCAGCAACTATATAAGAAATTTATTTAACAAAGACTTCTAAGGGGCATACCATTCAAGAGGTTAGTCCTCCACTGCAACCAAATATATACAAACAATTCTTTGTTAGACAAACATTTTATAGGTATGAATATACAAGGGCATATTAAGCAGATAGCATGCCAATTGTCGTTAAATATATGTTCTTAAATGGCAAAGTAGGGTGATCTAAACCTTAATAATTAGATATATTCATGGTGCTTAGACACAACAGAGGCTGGATTTGGGAGAAGCATCTGCCTACTTTAAAGCGGTTAGATAAAAGTCAACTTAAAGCACCTTTGTTATATAGTAATCTTGTGACAGCCTTTAAGGGATATGTTCAGGCCATCCATTACAACAATAACTGATTATTTAGGACATTTTTGATTAGATTAGATTAGAATATCCATCCATCCATCCATTATCCAACCTGCTATATCCTAACTACAGGGTCACGGGGGTCTGCTGGAGCCAATCCCAGCTAACACAGGGTGCAAGGCAGGAAACAAACCCCGGGCAGGGCGCCAGTCCACCGCAGAGATTAGAATAGATAAACGTTATTAATCTCATGGGGAAATTCAGATGCATACAGCAGCAGAAGCATAAAAAATAAGAATACAGGCTCACTGGACAATAAAATACAGCCAATCAATCAATCAATAAATAAATAAAGAAATGCAAATAAATAAATATATATTGTGCAGACATTTTAAAATGAACTTAAAGAGTACTTCAGGAGGAAGCATTGATTTGCCTGATAGCAGTGGGCAGAAAAGACCCCCAGAGGTGTTTCTTAGCACACCCTGGTGGAATAAACTTGTGGCACAGGGTCAGCAATATGTACAGCACCCTGGAAACAACTGCAGGTTAAGCATTCCTTTTGTTACTGTTGGGATTCGAACTGGCAGTCTTCAAGTTACCAGCAGAGATCCTTTACATAAACCCCCAGGAACTTAACTCTGCACCACTTCCACATCCTCCCCCTGGATAGTGACAAGTCTCAGAGACTCCTTGGCACACCTGAAGTCCTCCACCAGCTCCACCGAGTGGCAGGTTGTTGTCCCTGCACCATAAGACAACGTCATCCACAACATTTCTATTCTTTGACTCGTTGCCATTATTAAGGGTCAGTCCAAGATGCTAAAGCGTTACAAACATGATCTTCCCTTTACACTAGACAAAAGTAAGTGAGCAGAATTGAGTATGTGATACATTCATGCTTATTTATTGATGGTGTCATTTTTGATGGGCAGAACAGGGACACAGTAATTGGATAGTATCCTGCATTTAAATCCTAGTGTAGTCAATGTTGGCTGTTTGCATGTTCTCACCATTACAATTAAATTATTTCAATAGGTGTAAAATTAATTTTTTATTTTTCTATAGAAAGGAAATATCGATTTTACCTTCTTCGCACCTGACTGTTTCCATTTCAGTGTCAAAGGACATGAGGAACTTGCAAAAGGACTCTGGAACAACATGGTAAGACATGGAATAGTTATAGAATAGTATGGAATAGTATATATAGTTATATATATATACACAGTGCATATACATTTTACAATTGCAGTGCAGTCAGATTTACTGGTCTGGTAAAAGTAAGTTAGGTTTCATGTCTGTGTGCTACGCTTACTGTACCTGCAGAAGTAATGTCCATAGTGGAGGCAGTTGTTTCTGGCAGCTTTACTGAAATTTGAAATTTTATTAAAAACAATCTGTTATATAAGTCATCATGGCAAGGATAGTGTGAAGGGGATGCTCAGCTATCAGGAGGTTATTGGGGCAAGATTGTCAGCAGGTTGGCATAGGACAGGGGTCCTCAATCACGGTCCTGGAGAGCCGCAGTGGCTGCAGGTTTTTGCTCCAACCCAGTTGCTTAATAAAAAGCACTTATTGCTAAAGTAACACTTCTGCTTCACTTTAGTGATTTTGAGTCCTTATTGCTTAATTTTGTCTTAAACAGCTATTTTAATTGCGCCTTATTATCAATAACATGCAAATGACAAGAGAGAGCAGCATTTCTCCATTTAGCTTATTTACATTTACACCTGTGTGTATTTATCTGCACTATTGGGTTTAATTAAATACTTGGAAGAAAAATGAAGAGAAAAAAGTGAAGGACTGAGAATTACTCGTCCATTTTAGCCTTCAAATCATTTGCATGATAGAAAGGGAAAGAAAATCTAGGATATGAGAATGACCTGACATAGCAGAGTTAATTTAATTTCATAGCTTGTTAGTGCTTTATTGGCAAGAATTGCTTTCTAATTAAGCAACCAGGTCAGAACAAAAACCTGCAGCCACTGCGGCTCTCCAGGACTGGGATTGAGGACCCCTGGCATAGGACAACTTGTTGACAATGGATATCAAAGTTGTGCCACTTCAAGTACAAACACAAGTTCCACCACTTAACTTAATGGAGATTTCCATTAGCCACACTAAGCTGTGATGGAGCTTCTTGCGCAACTGAGCTTGTCCCTCTCAGCTTCACTACATGTGGTGCCAATTACATCTGTCCATACAGTCTGACAAAGTGAGAACAGAGAGGAATGGAAAGAGGGTTCTAGGTCTCCTGGTGGCTTACAGTAGGTGGCAAAGTAGCCTCAGCTTAACCAGCTAGTATTTATAATCCACCCTAAAACTAAAAAAGAAAAAATGAAAAAGAAACCCAAAAAGAAAATTCCAACACTTTTGTAATAAAGAGAAATTTGCTGACACATTCAAAAAACAGAAACTGGTCGGGCCAAAGAAGATCTTTTGCAAAGTTAGCAGATAGCTTTGCTATTATGTACAGACAGGTCCATCACCATACTGTTGCAGGCCAATAAATCTGCTACTGTTACAATAAAATGCATGGGTTTATAAAACAAAAAATAGCTGATACTATTAGAACAGAAGTGAAGAATGTCACTAGTCTGTTTGGTTTTATATGCCTCAGTGTGTTGAACACGTCAAAGCATTATTTACTGTAATATTTCAGCCTAACAGTTAATAGTTGTGTGAGCACTGCAGAGTGTATGACATTTTCTCCTGCCCTAAACGGCATGGCAGCCCTTTTCAAATTGCTTCACCCATCTCAGAGAAGACTGTCAATGGAATGCTCTTTCAAAAGATTGATGCTACATTGGACTTGCTCAGTCATTTCTAGTTTTTCAGTATTCATTAAAATGTAAAACAACAACAATACTATCTAGTTTTCTTTTAATTGAAATTTTGACAAATTGCCAACCATAATAACAGGTCTAATTGATCTGCAATGTGTTTATATGAATGTTAAGAAACATTGCAAACTAAATCTGCTGACTCTTGGGCAATAGATGCACAACAAACACAAGAATCTTCAGCTAAAAATCTTAAGTGGCAGTGTGGAAGTCACGTCTTAGTAATCCTTAATGGGCTTCAAACATAATTCAAAATTGAACCTGAATATATGATCACCATCATGCCAATCAAGACTTCACATCTCTCATGCTGCTTCTTATTACAATGCTGCTCATTTAAAGTGTTTGCTTTTATTTGATTTATGTATTTATCTATTTATGTTTTATTCAAGTTTCAACCAGAAGGAAGCAAGGACAAGCTGGATTACATCTCAGAGCCAATACATCTAATTTGCCCAACAAAGGTACAGTAAGCAAGACTCATTTGAAATGCTATGGTGTGATGTTGACATATTTAATGCAAACCATATAGATCTTCAACTAGTTCAGGATTTTGGACATTCAATTGCTAGGCCCCTAATAAATAATTAACATCTTAATCAAGCATTTATGTAACTCTTGTAACTTCTGCTTGGAAGTTTTGAAAAGCACATTTTCAAAATTCACTCAGTCCACCAGTATGAATTTTGGCATAATTAGTTTGAGAATTTCTCTCTAAATTAAATACAGTATTAATATTGGGACTTAGTGACTTTTGCTACTATTTTATACTGCATATAACATGTTTGCATGTGAAGTTACACTTGCAAGTAAGAATTTTACCGTAGTCTCTATATGTGACAATAATGTGAAATAATGAACCAATAAAACAAATGTATAAATATAGTGTCACCTTAAACGGAATGAGAGTTGGAAATTTTATCTTCAGTTATCACCCAACTTTATAGACATGCTTGATTCAGAAAAGTATATTAATGTTGCAAAACATCGCTTACCTATCCAGCCGTCCATCTGCTTTGCAATCCAGTTGTTTTCATTCCATCAGGACAAGGCTAGAAACCCAATCATGTCTGGCACACCAGTCCATCAGAGAATAGTAATAATTTATTATATTATTTTTAATTGAGTATTATGAAAAACAAGTTCTGGGGTCCCAGGTTTGGATTTTCTGCTCTTGTCTACGTGTCCGAAAGGCATCTTGCTAAGTCAATTGAAAACCTAATCTCTCCCATTTTTGGTCTGGTTGCGATAATTAATTTGAGATGTGAAAGTCTAGAATCCTGTTTGTTGTTTGTTCCTGCCATGTACCCAATGCTATTGGTATAGACTTTGACAGATCTACAGTATATCCCTGTACTGTTAATGTGAAGGGCAGAATAAAGATTACCGAGTAGCCTGAGATCAAAAGAAGCTTTAAAATTAAAGGGGTGCCCAAACGAATACTCAAAAAAGAGTCCAAAAATGTGTACCTAAGAAACTATAGAGATTATCAAATCATACGGGAGCTTGGCTAAAGGTGAAAATGAAAGAACCAAAACCAGTGTTGACACCAAAATCCTTTCTAATGTCCTCATATTGATCAAGGGAAAAAGTCTTTCATAAGGCTGTTTTGTTAAAGACACATGTGGTCATCTTCTGAAGTATGGTCGCCATGATGTCACGGGTCAAAGGCCATGTTCATCACATGCATAGCAACCACAAAGCATAACAGTAGTTGACCACATGCACAAAATGTTAGCGTCTATGACAGCAAATACACAACAGGTTGTCACCAAAAATAATAAGAAAAAATATAAACAATAGGGAAGTAAAGTTAATATTGAGCAAAAACAAAAAGATACATACTATTAGTGTTTCACTGATCTAATTTGTAACTAGGACAGATACAGTATGTCTACAAACTGAGGGTGTAATTTATATGAAAACTAGTTTATAGGCCCTGCAGACATATGTAAGAAAGGGTACAAAACCAAGCAGGGAGTTGCATTTAAGGGATGTCATAAAAACAATGCAACTGGCTGTACATCACGTCATGGAATCATACTATGGCAAGCCAAATTAACATTTAGAGATATCTCAAAATGAATTTTGGATATCTTAAAATGTAATTTACTTTTTATGATATCTGAAACTCGCTTTGAGATATCTTAAAATAATTTCCTTTACATTTTAAGATATCTGCAATACATTTTGAGATATCTTAAATGCATTTCAAGATATCTCAAATACAGTTTCAGATATCTCAAAATAATTGTTTCTGCATTTCAAGATATCTCAAAATCTTTTCCTGTAAAATTGCCTATTATTTCAATGGGACTTCTTGTTTATTATAAGATATCTTAAAATGTATTTGAGATATCTTGAAATGAGCAGGAAGTGATGTTGAGATATCTGAAAATGTATTTGAGATATCTGAAAATGGACAGGAAGCTGTTTTGAGATATCTTAAATTGTATTGTAGATATCTAAAAATGCTATTGAGATATCTTGAAATAATTGAGTGTCCTTTTAAAGATATCTTAAAATGCATTTTAGATATCTTGAAATACAATTTGAGATATCTTGAAATACATTGTTAGATATCTGAAATGGAGCAGAGACCCATTTTAAGATATCACGAAATTCATTTCAGATATCTAAAAATGTATTTCAGATATCTGAAAAAAAAATGAATTTCAAGATATCTTAAATGATTTTTAAGATATCTAAATTATATTTCGAGATATCTCAAAATAACTTCCTTCTCATTTTAAGATATCCCAAATTCATTTTGAGATATCTGAAATGCATTTTCAGATATCTTAAAATGACTTTCTGTGCATTTCAAGATATCTCAAATACATTTCAAGATATCTTAAAATAACTTCCTGCACATTTCAAGATATCTCAATAGCATTTCAAAATATCTTAAAATAACTTCCTGCACATTTCAAGATATCTCAAATACATTTCAAGATATCTTAAAATAGGCAGGAAGTTCCATTGAAAGTATAAGAAATTTTACAGGAAGTGATTTTGAGATATCTCTAAGGTTATTTAAGATATCTCGATATGCGCAGGAAGTTATTTTAAGATATCTGAAAATGTATTTGAGATATCTTTAAATACGCAGGAAGTTATTTTAAGATATCTGAAAATGTATTTGAGATATCTCAAAATGCACATTAACATATTTCAAGATATCTCGAATTGCATTTAAGATATCTTGAAATGCATTTCAGATATCTCAAAATATACAGCATATCATTTCAAGATATCTTGAAATCTATTTGAGATATCATAAAATGGCTTTTAGATATCTTAAAATGATGCATTTTTAGATATCTGCAATTCAATTTAAGATATCTAAAATGCATTTCCAGATATCTTAAAATTCATTTTGAGATATATCTATAAATGTTAATTTGGCTTGCCATAATCATACAGGTAAGGGCTGGCACTCCATGGCAGGCCCGACCAAATACTGTGCAACTAATCCTATAGGGAGACAATAGTCTGTGAATGGTATGGATGGACTGTTACCACAAGATTGATTAAATGGCATAATCCATCCATTATCCAACCCGCTATATCCTAACTACAGGGTCACAAGGGTCGGCTGGCCAATCCCAGTCAACACAGGGCGCAAGGTAGAAAACAAACCCTGGGCAGGGCGCTAGTCCACCGCAGGGTGCGCACACACACACACACACACACACACACACACACCAAGCACACACTAGCGACAATTTAGAAATGGCAATGCACCTAACCTGAATGTCTTTGGACTGTGGGAGGAAACTGGAGTACCTGGAGGAAAATGGCATAATATACCAGATATTTCTTCTTCATATACTGATATTTGTTTTTTAAAGTTTTGTAAAAATATTCAGTCTGAAAGATAAAATGTTTATCATTACATCAGCACTTTCAATTTGGATTTTCTTCTTGTAATAGTTTCCATTGTTACAATTTTTTTCTGTTTGTTTCTTTTTTTTCAGGCACAGCCTTACATTTATACTAAATACAATTCAGTACATGATAATCCTACAGCTCTCGGAAAAGTTACTGGCAACTCAGCCACTTCATTCAAACAGCAGCTGCTTTTACTAGCTTTATCCAGTATTTGTCTCCTAATAATACTTTAGACTGCCAGGAGGATTATGAGTATGACATTGTCATTTTAACAACGCCAGTCTGAAGATCCAGAAGTTCAGATAACTAATAACAAACCTTGTAACTGGTAAAATACACTTACACTATAAGTGAATTGAGCAGTTCAGTTCACATAGCAGTGTTCCCAAATAACAATAAGAACTGTCTTTGTTTTATAAAGGAGTCATTAACATTTTATACAGTTACCTTTTTCAGTTGTTTGTTTTGCCTTGCTTTGTGTTGACTTTCTTAGAGAAGACTATGAGAAGCATTTAACTAAAACATCTCTTCATAAAGGCTAAGAATGCAAATTATTTATTAATTGAAGCAGCGACTTGATTGGTTAATAAGCAGCATTCATTTAACTTTGCACATTATTTGTACATTTATGAATAATGTAGGAGCGTTCCCAGCCTTCAGAAGAAAGGAGTTTAAAGTAAACAATATGGCTTCTGAATGTTTGCTTTGGGTTGTGCTTTTTGGAGATGTTTTGAAGGTTACAGTAACTTGCTCTATTTGACTGCTTTTTCTAATAATGAGAAAGGAATATATATATTATTATGTACAGTCAGCATATGAATTTTTTTAAATATTAATGTTCTCAATAAAAAATCTGATGCAAGTGACATTCTTGCAGTGTATGGTTGCAGTTATTACATTCAATTGTTTATGAATGAATTACCTTGGCAGCTTCAGGGTGGAACAGAGTCGGATAGGGTGAGTTGGATTCTTTTCTGTTTTATAGTTGTTTATCTTTTACCTTCTGTTGTTTTGTTTTCATTTACAGTTGTAATAAAAACTTCATCATAAAAAAAAAAAAAAATCACTATATCTTCAATCTCTTTTTTTCCCCCAAATCCCGAAGGCGTGTAGAATTGTTTGACTGGTAAATTGGTGTGATGTATCTGGGTGTGCCCTGTGCTGGACTGGAACACAGATGCAGATCCATCAAAGTCCTCAATTTAACTACTACTCCAGTTTTTACAACTATACGAGATGAGTTCAAATTCAATAACTACCTGTATGGACAGAAAATGCCCATAGCCTATTCATTTCCAATTGTTTTGCTTTGTTGGTACCATATAATTAGGCTGATTCCAAGTGTGTAATGTGCAGCCAGGGGTGTACTAGTGGCATTGCTAGTTTAAGGCCTTAAATCTTGCTTTTTATTCTTGACTGGTCTGTCTTCAGCATGAAGTTGAATGCTCTCCGTTTGTGTGACTCTCTGTCTTTGAACTAAATTCAGTCCAAGTGTCAGATTGTGACCTGCTGTACACTCAATAGACTCATACGCTGTCAACTGGTGCCTTTTGCCAGTTTCTGCCTAGGTAGGTCCCAGCTCTACATGACCTCTACCTGATAAAAACAGATGCAAAAATAATAGATAAACGAAATGTTTTCAACTTTTGAAGATAAAAATATTAAGTTTTACATTAGAGAACTTGATGTGTTGCATTTTAGAGAAAAATGAGGAATACAATACAATACAATACAGTTTATTTTTGTATAGCCCCAAATCACACAAGAAGTGCCGCAATGGGTTTTAACAGGCCCTGCCTTTTGACAGCCCCCCAGCTTTGACTCTCTAAGAAGACAAGGAAAAACTCCCAAAAAAACCTTGTAGGGAAAAATGGAAGAAACCTCGGGAAAGGCAGTTCAAAGAGAGACCCCTTTCCAGGTAGGTTGGGCGTGCAGTGGGTGTCAAAAGAAGGGGTTCAATACAATACAATACACAGAACAGAACAAATCCTTAATACAGCATAATAATACAAATTTTAGAAGTACAGAGCAGAATTTAACAGTAGATGATATCACATAATAAGATTTTGATATTTTTAGAGTGCTGGAGACCTCATCCGTCAAGCTGCCTCCCCATTTGGCCATTCCACGGCTGAAACGTTGCTCGGCCAGCCAATCCGATGAAAGGGCCCCTCTTTCCCATGATTCCTGTGATCCTCCACCAGGGATGACTTTACCATAGGCAGGCAAACAACTTGGCAGGTGGGCCGTGGCACCAATTGCCACATTTGAGTACCGAGAACAGAAACAGAATAGGTGAGGGTTAGTATTCAATTATACTTATCATGTTACTTATGTTTTAGTGCTAATGACTAACAACAGAGATGCAGTATGCAGGAACTATAAGCTCTTTTCATTAAAAGAATAATAATATGCTGCATGTAATCAAATCTTCAGTTTTATTCTTTCTGTTCACAACACATCTAGGTTGGTATTTAAATATACAATATGCTAAATGAAAAATTCTATTTGCTCAGTAAAATTCAATATATCTTTATATAGCATACTCTCATTTACAAGCCTTGAGTTCTGCACACAATTACAAATGTAATGTTTTTACAAAATAACATGTACAAAAGCAAAAGTAGCATGTAAAATGAATCTGTTTCCTTCACACAAACATGACTTTGTTGTTCCTCTATACACGGTGGAGCTAGCAGTTCTCCATCTCAAAACAAAAACCTGGCTCCTACTTTTTTTACTTTGAGAAAGGCAATTAGGTAGAAGAGTTATTGGGAGTGAGCCTTCAAGGCTGCTTCTTGTTGTGAAATGTATGGTATCTGTTTTAGGGCTCTGCGCAAAGCATCCATACCTTTCAAAAGACGAGAAAGTGGATAACAAAGCCTCTCCAATTGCTACTTAAATCTTGTCTATATAAAATTAACAACCAATTTTGAAATCTTGGCTGATGTGGGTTCAGATACCATCCTGGTTACTATCTATGTGCACATTTTCCACATGCCTGCATGAATTTGTATCTAGTTTTACTGAACAAGTTAAAATTGTGAACGTTAGTTGTATTGGCATGACTAAATTAGCCTTATATGAGTGAGTGTGGCTCTGTACATGATTGGACCTTCCAGTAATAAACTGGCGCCCAGACCTGATGCTGCCCTAAACAATGGATTTCATAATGTGTGATCAGATAATGGATGGATAAAAATAGCATGTTTGCTTGATGAATTAATGGGGAGTGTTATAAGCTCACACCCCTCTGAGGGTCCAAACAGATTTCAAACTGAAGTACTCATCATGTGGAGATGCCTTATTCTCAACAGAAATATCATGGGTTGCTTCATAGAACTCTGGTTATATCTTATTGTCCAAAGAAATGCTTCTGGTGTACAACCTGCTACATACTGGCTCATTACTTCTTTCAACTGATTGTTCCTGACTAAGGGCCATGACTTTCTCTTGCTCTGTTTTAATAAGAAGATAAAAAACATTTTGCGAATAAATACATCATCTTCACAGTATGGTTTACTGTGAGTATGTGCGTGCATGTGTGTGTGTGTGTGTGTGTGTGTATTGTAAGATAATATCCTGTGATTGGCTGGTATCCACTGCAGGGTCTGTTAGGTTAACCTTCAAGCACTGGGGATCCTGTAGCAGAAAAACAGATTGAAAACTAATTAATTTATGGATATATTTTATATAACTCAGATTTAGAAATTATTAATCTGTTTTTCCAAATTAATTTTTAAATAAATCATAACATTGTTATAATATTTCATCTAACCTAAGATGACTCAGCTCTGGCTTTTGGTAACTTAGACCTTAATATTGAATAATAAAGATTTATAAAAAGACTTTTAGTTACTGTAAATGTCTATTCTTATGATATATTATGCCTAAATATACCAAAAAGCTATCAAAAAATAAAGATCTAAAAAAATATGGAATAATAACAAAAATGTCTCAGGAAAGACATCAAAAAGTTTTGAGGCTCACAACTTGCACTTGAAGGCACAAGGCTACAGTTTCAGATCTCATTGCTTGAACGTCAGAATAAAGATATCTGTGTTTAAACTGTAGAAATGGCACATCTACACATTAAAATATTTATCTGAGCTACTGGCGATATGGTGTAGTGGCTTAGCACTGGGGCTCAAAGCAGAAGGTTCTTGGTTCAATCACCAATTCCCGCTTGTTATAAGACTATAAGCAAATCCCTTTTCTTAATATGCTCTAGCTGTAAGAAAAAAAAATACATGTGTTAACATGTAATATGCATTTGTAAAGGTAAAGTGCTTTGCGATTGTATTTACAATAGAAAGGCAATATATAAAATAAATGTTGCTTGCTTAGTCCATTTATATAGAACTGCAACCTATACCGGCAAAAACTAAAGCAAGGCAAAAAACAGACCTCACATCAGGACAATGTAGAGACCCCAAATATCCTAAAATGTCAGTTTCAGGGATTTAGGTAGAAGCCTTGAGGATTGAGAATATTCATGAGGACCTGAAGAGAACACATCACTGTGCAAATTATTAGGAACACCTGTAACACTTGCTTATCCGGACAATTATCTAATCATCCAATCATGTGGCAGCAATGCAATGCATAAAATCCTGCAGATACTGGTGAGGAGCTTCAGTGCATACAGAGATCAAGCACCAGAATGGGGAAAAAATGTGATCTCAATGACTTTGACTGTGGGATAACTGTTGGTGCCAGATGGGTTGGTTTGTGTATTTCTGTAACTGCTGATTTCCTGAGATTTTCACACACAACAGTCTCTAGACTTTACAAATTACATATAACATCCAGTGAACAACAGTTCTGCGGATGGAAACGCCTTCTTCATGAGAGAGGTCAGGGGAGAATGACCAGACTAATTCAAGTTGACAGAAAGGCTACTGTAAATCATATAACCAATTTGTACAACTATGGTGAGCAGAAAATCATCTTAGAATGCACAACATGTCAAACCTTGAGGCAAATGGGCTACACCAAAAGAAGATCACGTTGGGATCCACTACTGTTAGCCAAGGACAGTGGGCACAGGCTCACTACAACCAAACAGCTGAATACTGATTATTGCTGGGGCATACCACACAGATGGTAGGGTCAGAATTTGAATTCATGCACCCAACCTGCGTTGTGTCAACTTTCCAGGCTGGTGATAGTGGTATAGTGATGTGGGGAATGTTTTCTTGGCGCACATTGGGCATGCTAATACCGATCATTCATTGCCTGAATGCCACATCCTATTTGAGAATTATTGGTGACCATGTGCATCCCTTCATGGCCATAATTTACCCATCTTCAAATGGCTACTTACAGCATGATAATCCACCATTTCACAAAGCAAAAGTCATCTCAAACTGGTTTCACACACATGGCAATGAGTTCAGTGTTCTTCAGTGGCCCTCACAGTCACCTGATCCAATATAATCCAATAGAACACCTTTGGGATGTGGCAAATCAGGAGTTTCGCAGCAGGAATGTGCAGCTGACAAATCTACACAATTTGTGTGACACAATCATATCAACATGGACGAGAATATCAAGGGAATATTTCTAAAATGTTGTGAAATCCATTCCATGCAGAATTAAGGCTGCTTTGAGAGCAAAAGGAGGACTTACACAATATTAATATAGTGTCCCTAAGAATTTACACAGTAAATGTACACAGACAGTGATCCAGTCTAGGAATTTAACCGAGTTTCCTTGAGCTGCAGTTACATATGTGGCTAATGCTCTCCAAATTGTCTTGACATAATCCTCAAGCTGCTTTATAATGACACTTTCGCCCACCTAAACTGTGCCTCCCTTATTTAAAAAGAAAAAAAAAAAACCTCAAACACACGAATTCAACATAATTGGATCTGGCTAACACGTACTGATTTATTGTAAATCCCACGTGGCATTGCTCTTCTCTTGAAGAACTGGACTATTCTTAATAATCACAAGATTCACAGCCCAGAACGCATCTTTTTACAAGGATGGGGCATAACAACAAGGTCCCTTTGTGCTTGTGTGATGGAGCAACCGTGCACTATATTCTAAAGGTTTGCTTAATTCACAGAATCAGCAGACAGGTGCTCTCTCATGTTAGCATCTTTACATTTGAAAAATGAACATAAAGAAAGTATAATAGAATGAAAGCAAGAGGTAAGTGTAAGCATTTCACTAAGAAATAAAAAGCTATGGTAGTTCAACAAAACCTATAGTGTTAGAAAGTCTCTTTACTGGTGAAGAAGGGTGCCTAGAAATCAAGCCTGGTTAGCAATTTATGCTGCAAGTGAAGCTGGAATCAAAGGACGAAGACTGAAATGTGCCAAGAAAAATGATCACTAATACCCGCTGTTGAACCAGCTTCTGGAGGGTAATATGGCCGAATTACTCTTTGTTGCTTTTAAAGAATGCCCTATGTGCTGGACTGGATGCTTTCTCCTTCCTTAATGGGTTTCTCCAAGTGCTTTAAAGAACTCCGGCATTAATGTAGGTGTGATTTGGTCAAATCCAATTTCATTGATTTATTGGTGTAAAGCGTCCTCAGCAGAAGTCTCTGAGTGTGCCCATGCATCTACTTTGACAAATTCATTTTAAGTCATGGATAAAGCCAACTTTATTCATTTTGTTTTGTAATTTTAAAAGCTTTTACTGTAGCGGCTCTTTACTTATATTGAATTTCAAACCAAGAAAAAGTTAATTCAGTTTCCTGTCATGAACTCTTGACTCCCTTTAATAGGAATACCGGGATATAATTTTTGAAAGGACTGGAATGTGTGCTTTGTTTGTTATGTTCAACAATTTGAATAACCTTAATAAGAATGAAATTGAAATTTGAATTAGCTTTCATATGACTGAAAGGGCCACCTACAAAATGTTTGCTCACTTTAGCTCAAATGTGACAGATGTGGTATATTAGTTAAAAAAGTAAGCCTTTTAAAAATCAGTACTTGTAATTTCAGACTGTTATTACTTGGAAGTACATACCGCATACCATGATTATAGTCTTGGACCCTAGAAATGTGTCTAGAATAGAAGTTTAGGTGGTTGGCTCTGGTGAAGTACCATTTATCTGTAAAACACCCCCCATCCCCACACCACTCCACTAACAAACATTAGAACATCAGAAATATTTGTGATGAGAACAGGCACATTTAGCCCAGCCAGCCCATCCATCCTGTTCATCTAGATTGTCCACAATAATGTCAAGTCAAGATCTGAAGCTCCCTAAAGTCCTACTCTCCACCAAACTACTTGGTAATTTATTCCATGTCTCTATGATTCTTTGTGTGAAGAAAAACTTCCTAACATTTTTGCAGATTCTGCCCTTAAGAAGCCTCCAAACAAGTCCCTGAGTTCTTGTAAAATGTATTTTAAAGTAACGACTGGGATCTCCTGTACTAATTCTTTTCATAATTTAAAGCACTTCAGTCATGTCCCATCTTTATTTCTGTGTGTTTAAACTGAAAAGGCTCAACTTCGTAGCTCATACTTTTTAGTCCCGGAATCAGCCGAGTTGCTTTTCCCTGAACTTTCTCTAGTGCTGCTGTGTCTTTTTTTTTTGTAACATGGAGATCCAAACTACACACAGTACTCCAGGTAAGGCCTTACTAGTGCGCTATATAACTTATGCCTAACTTCTCTTGACTGGTACTCCATACTTCATGATATGTAACCTTAAACCCTATTACTTTACTTGATCACTTCTGTACACTGTCTGGAGGTAGACAGTGACCAGTAAACTATGACATCAAGGTCCTTTTCATAAGGTGTACTTTTAAGTTTCTGACCTCCCATTGGGTATTTAAATCTAATATTTTTTACTTTCTACATGTAACAATTTCCATTTACTTACATCTAATTTCATCTACCACAAATGTGCCTAAGCCTGTATGCTGTCCAAGTTCCTCTGGCACCGATTAACTGATTCTAGATTATTTTCCACCTAGTTTGATATAATCTGCAAAACTAACCCATCTTATCAATTATATTCTTGTCCAAATTGCTTATATACACGAAAGGGCACAAATGTATAAACAATTTTGGAGTAATTCCTACTTACAGACACACCAAGGCCAGCGCCAGGGCAACTTTTGAACTAGGCAAACTACCCAGTATGTCAAGCGGTGACCTTCGCTTTAAGAGCTTTGTCAGAGGTGGGTCTTCCTTCCTAAAATGTCATTATCTCCACCTGCACAAATCATCTCTTACTGTTGCATCTCTCTGGGGAGTATGTATTGTTCCTCTCTAACCACTCCACTCTTAAAATAAGTGCACTTTTATCGAGTGCCAGTGGCACCGGCTGGTGCTGAAATCATGAACCCTGACTCCAGCAGGGAGCGTTATCTCCATGAATGGACCAGGTTAAATACTGGGAACTGCACTCTGAAAGAGCTTTCTGCTTACAATGCCACTGCAAAGGCACAATGGCAAAAATAACCACAACAGACATAATAATGTTATGCTTATATTCAAGAATTTTTCAGCATACAAATCCACACTCAGGCCCTTCCTGCAGACGTGCAATAAAAGTCGACATAGATAAATGCAGAAGATGGCTGAGGCGCTTACAGTTTTTCTCCAGATACTGTCAGAGTCTGCTGCAACTTGGAGAGTGAAAGGTTACAGAGAGCTGTAATTCAAAGATGAAGATGGTGCTCCAGCTTTTCTGAGGTCCAGTGACTGTGGGATCTCAAAATGCAAGTATATGGTAACAATATTTGTAGCTTTAAGAAAATACTATTTAGGCGTAATAACCTAATCACTTTTAAACCAGTAGCTTGCCAACCTAGCTTAACTCTTTAAGGGCTGAATATTTTTTCCAAAAAACAGTTTTCTGAAAAGCAATGGATTCACACAGAAATCAACATAAAATATCTGTTGCTGCATGCTGTGGCTGCCAGTTTGCCAAGAATGTGCGGCAGGCTTACTGCCAGGCTGTCTTTGCGTGGCTGGGACAGCAGCAGCGGTCACTGTACGCAATGCATTGCAATCTGGTTTCTACCTCTTATTATTGTTAAACGGCAGTCCTCCCAGGCGAACAGCACCATAGGCATGTCAGCTACTTGAACCAGTTCAGCACCATGAACAGTTGGGGACCAATCAGCTGAAGCCGGAACCTCACATTCATCTTTGATCATTTTGTATCAAAATCGGAGTCCGACAAGTCATAGTCCAGGTCATAGAGAACAGGCAAAATGTCGCCCTCGGAGTATTTTGCTTTACGCATCCGCTTTGATTTCTCACCAGGTGCCTGGGCCATTTTTGTCATAGTTTGTGCCTTGCTGCTCATGGGAGTGCAGGATATCTCGGTCAAAACCAACAATGCTAACTTTCCTTCTAGCAACAAGACTCCAACTAAAACATAATGGTTGGTTTTGTCACAGTTTACAGTTGATTATTATCGTCAAATCCTCCTTTTGACAAGAGTCAACATCAGCCCTGAAAGAGTTAAAAAGCTTTACTAGCATTTCTCCTAGCAGTGCCCAAAAGATATTTTTATTAGTGTATTAATGAATACAATAGCAAGAATTTGTAAGAAAAAGGAAAAGCAAAGATAGAAGCATAATAATAATAATTAGGAAGAATGGTACATGAACATGTTATATGAATGCAAAGCTTATTGAATATACAGATCGGAGTGACATATTGAATTGCTGTGGACTCGCACCACAGAGTATTTCAGTTCTGTGATGAACTGCTGGTGGTCAGCCACAAATCTGCACCATCTGGTTCAAAAGTATTCTCCTAGTAGCATGAGGCAAAGGAGTAACTCCATTAGTCACCTGTGCAGAGACAGTTTCTGAACACTGTGAGCACAGTGCTTCCTAGAGACGCTAACGGATCTATCTCTCTGGGTTAGCCCCTTCCTTTTCTGCATAGTGTCACCAGTACAATGCACTCAGCCACAGTGCCCATCCCATCCTATTCTTGTCCCCAAGTGAATTGCCATGGAATCACAACACGAAGCATCTCAATTCAAAGGTTTGTACTGTGGTAACTGGTAATGGCCAGCTATGAACCTGCAGCATCTGGCTCAGAAGCAGTCTCCTTGCAACATGAGCTAAATGGGGAACTTTACTAGTCTGTTACACAGAGATCGTTTCTGAGCGCTGTGAGTGGAGCACTTCCTCGTGATGTCAGTTGCTCTCGGTCTGCATCACCCCTCATCTTTTCTGTGCAGCATCGACACTACTCACATTAAACAGTAATTGAACCTGATGGCTACTTAATTATACCAGCCAAAACATGCCCTATAGAATGGCGGAATGTCACACGTGAACCCCAAGGTACACACTGGTGTGGCGGTGTTGGGTTAATCAAGAACTGGGCTAGTTCGCTCAGTAAATTTTCTCTTGTAAGGCATCATCTAGCTATATAGCACTGTTTTAGGAATGCTTATAGAGATACTCACTCCTCAGCACAGCTTAGTGGAGCAACTGTCCATCACCAAATCTAGTTGTTTGTTACACACTCTCTGACACTACATTCAAACAGCATATGAGGCACTCCTTGATGTTGTTACGAACTTATAATTTATCTGTATAGTTAATCTGTCTGGTGTGGAAGACGAATGTTCTCTTCGTTCCCTTGTACTAATTCATGTCTGAGAAGTAAGCTTTACAAAAATATGTAATAGCATGCTTTGTTTTAGCAAACAGAAAAATATTTGTGCAAAGGACTCAAGGTCTGAGCATTCCACACATGAGTCTGCCTTATCACGTTTTCCCTTAGCTTACATCTGAACGCCATAACAAAAGGAGCCAAGAAATCAAGTTTTACAAGGGACGTTAAAGGGGCTCAAGGATTGTGTATAATAAATGTGTTTACTGTTGCATTTTATAATGATATTAAATCACGCATTCTAGGGTTATAAAAATGGACCCCACCCAACAGACGGGGTTCAGAAGAGCCCTGACGCTGTCATGTATATTTGATTGTCTGCTTTTCTGAAACTCTTCTCACCGTGACTCTGAAAAATAAAGCTGCTTTATAAGCACACCTGCTGTCTGGTCTGAGTTTTCGTCCACACTGGATACTAGGTGGGGCGGCACAGTGGTGCAGTGCGTAGCGCTGCTGCCTCGCAGTTAGGAGACCCGGGTTTGCTTCCCGAGTCCTCCCTGCGTGGAGTTTGCATGTTCTCCCCGTGTCTGTGTGGGTTTCCTCCCACAGTCCAAAGACATGCAGGTTAGGTGAATTGGCGATCCTAAATTGTCCCTGGTGTGTGCTTGATGTGTGTGTGCCCTGAGGTGGGCAGCGCCCTGCCCGGGGTTTGTTTCCTGCCTTGCACCCTGTGTTGGCTGGGATTGGCTCCTGTGACCCTGTAGTTAGGATAGAGCGGGATGGATAATGGAAGGATGGATGGATACTAGGCATGAGGATAACGATACAGCACAGAGGTATCAGTTTCATGTAGTGTGTCAATATTCTCATTTTGCCTAAAAGGAAACCTAATATTTTAAGTTCTTTCTAGATTCATTCAGGACCTACAGCTAGTGGGTCAGTAAGGCATTTAAGCAGGAAATAAAAGGAAAACCATTGTTGGAGCATTATTTGATGTGAATTAAGGAAAGATACACTTAAATTTTAATGGTTTTGCACTGCAGTGACTGTATATTATAGGTTTATGGGGTCTTTTTTGTCATGTGTACAGAGAATATTGAAATTCTTTCTTGCATGTACTAATCAATACGCAGTTACTTCAGTGCAAATATTTTATGTCAATATTTATGATTATTTTAATGAAAAGAAAACATATATTTATGCACTGATTTGAATTTATTTTGTGGTGTTTTGATTTATGAATGTTCAATAACGAAAATGAAAATTGTATATTGTGAAGCCTGAATTGCAATAAGAACTTTATTGTGGGCTAAGTCTAATGTCTTATGTCTACTGAGGACTCATCACAAATTTCCAAATTCTCTTCTACTAACCAGAAGGCAAGCTACATGGTTGAAGAACATAATGAAATCATTAAAAGAAAAAGGAATCACTGGCTACAGTATACAGTAAGGACAGCAAAATGAACTAAAAATAAAAACACAACAAAGTGTGAGAACTACAAGATAATAAACGATAGACAAGAATATATCATCCAAGGCAAGAATATCACTAAAAAACATAAAATGGATTGCTGAAGTGAAGGCAGAGGCAAAAATAAGACAATAAAGGAAAAACAAAAGGTTATGCACACAATAGAGCCAAGCACTACTGTCAAAATTCTACTTAAATATGCACCCCTTCACTAAAATGACTGTCAGAAACATAATGCTGCATAGCAACTGTAATTGACAAGTGGGGTCTAAACAGAATATGGAGGGCATGGATAAAAGCACTGTAAAAGACAGCAAGTTGGCAGGACATGCTGCAAAGAGTTTGATGAGGTTTCAGATACCACCTGGATGAACAGCCAAAATAATGGAGGGCTGGAGGACTCAGTCACTGAAATTACCCACCCTCCAGGCACAACAGACAAGTAATGGAGTGTGTACTCTGGACTGTCACAGAGCTGCCTGGGTACTGCAGTTGTCATTGGTCTTATATAAGACATGGTAACCAGGAACCACAGAACTGCTTCATGACTACATGAGCATAACATCGAAAGTACTTTTCGGTCAGACCTTAAAATGTCCTCCAAATGTTTACTTCAGCCACCACCATTATGCAGCATCCACCCTGGATTACGCAGCAACAGCCGTTTTTTGCACCAGTATGCTCAACACACATTAGCTATTAGGTGGTGAAGAAGTGAACAAAATATTTAGTCAGCAGAGGAGAGGGGATGATTAATAGGGCAGAATGAGCAGACTTGTAATTTCAAGACATTGGGAACGGCCCTTTTTGTAAGGATCTTTTATGAGAACAAAGAGTCAGGACCTCGACCTTGGTTTTACACCTCATTTGAAGTACAACACCAATTTTTACAGAACAGTGTCCCCTACATGGCAGGGAGGCATTGGGAGCCACACACAGACCACTGGGTAACTGTCCCCTGCTGGCCTCACCAAACACTTTTTCCAAAGGCAACCCAAGCTTTTCCCAGATGGTCTCCCATCCAAGTATTGGCCAGGTCCAAACATGTTTAGCTTCAGGCGGATTGCCTTTTCTGAATGGCAGGTGGCATGGCTGCTTTACTACAAATAAAGAGAAGGCTCTTTATAATAATTTTGGGAAAATAAAAAATTTAGGAATTATGAGCATTGAACCTGCTGATTCAGAAGCACTATTTGACTAGATGACTGACCTACTTGAATAGTTTTCAAAAAAAGCTTTTATTATCTCTATTCTTGCTCTTTCTACTATTAAAGCAAAACTGTCACCCTTACTTTCTATCTATCTATCTACTTGTCTCCTAGCTAATGTGAACAAAACAGAAGAAAAATGCTACCTTTTTGTTTGCCCTTATGATGCTTTACATTAAGCACATGATGCGCTATCTCTAAAAAGTCTGGAAACAATGATCAGTTGTTAATAAATGCCAAATAGATAGATAGATAGATAGATAGATAGATAGATAGATAGATAGATAGATAGATGTGAAAGGCGCTATATAATAGATAGATAGATGTGAAAGGCGCTATATAATAGATAGATAGATAGATGTGAAAGGCACTATATAATAGATAGATAGATAGATAGATACTTTATTAATCCCAAGGGGAAATTCACATAATCCAGTAGCAGCATACTGATACAAAAAAACAATATTAAATTAAAGAGTAATAAAAATGCAGGTAAAACAGACAATAACTTTGAATAATGTTAATGTTTACCCCCCCGGGTGGAACTGAAGAGTCGCATAGTGTGGCAGAGGAACGATCTCCTCAGTCTGTCACTGGAGCTGGACGGTGACAGCAGTCTGTCACTGAAGCTGCTCCTCTGTCTGGAGATGATCCTGTTCAGTGGATGCAGTGGATTCTCCATGATTGACAGGAGCCTGCTCAGTGCCCGTCGCTCTGCCACGGATGTCAAACTGTCCAGCTCCGTGCCTACAATAGAGCCTGCCTTCCTCACACGTTTGTCCAGGCGTGAGGTGTCCCTCTTCTTTATGCTGCCTCCTCAGCACACCACCGTGTAGAAGAGGGCACTCGCCACAACCGTCTGATAGAACATCTGCAGCATCTCATTGCATTTGTTGAAGGATCCCAGCCTTCTAAGGAAGTATAGTCGGCTCTGTCCTCTCTTGCACAGATCATCAGTATTGGCAGTCCAGTCCAGTTTATCATCCAGCAGCACTCCCAGGTATTTATAGGTCTGTACCCTCTGCACAGTCACCTCTGATGATCACGGGGTCCATGAGGGGCCTGGGCCTCCTAAAATCCACCACCAGTTCCTTAGAAGATAACTCTGAAATGGGCACCAGTCCATCACAGTCTGCACTGTAAAAAATGTCTGTAAATTTAACGTTAAAAATACAGTGAATGGTGAAAGTAAAATATCTTTTCTGAAAAAAATTAAAGTTACCTTATGTTCTACTGACAATTACCTGTATATCTTAAACAATTCATTTCATTATTTTTTACAGCCGAGTTCTGTAAAATCTGTATTTTTCTACCATCAAAATATGCTAGATACCATTTACTGAAACATTGCGGTTACACTAAAAAAATGGCTGTTAATTTTAAAGTGTAAAACTGTTGAACAGCAAAGGTAAACAATTGTAACATGTTAAATGGTAAAGCACTGTTTCAGTAACACCATAAATATGATATTTACATAAGGAAATGCCCTCTTTTATCATATTGTTCCTGGTGACCCACATACCTTTTCACAGTGAGGATAAAAACAAAGTTAGCAGACTTATTTTTTCCCGTGTCCTGAAGGTTTTTTGAGGTTATGGTAGCCGACTTATGGTGGGTTGTATTCAATAAGCTGACACACCTGTATGTCACCATACACCACAAAAGCAAACTTCACTTCTCCACCAGACAACATGCTATAACTTCCTTAAACATTGAATTCAATACAAATTTCATAAAATGTTCAGGCACCCCCAAGGCCTCTTATTCTGCTTGTTGTATCTTTTGCATCTCTCCTTTGTTGTTCCTGTTCCATAAAAGAAAGTGTTTAGGTGTGGCCTGTACCACACACACACACACAGTACACTTCTTTTTAACATCTAAAACCATTTTTGGGGTTCTCAGTGAGAATGACATGCGGAGGTATCTCTTTCACACCAGGTTCTAATGGGTTTCATTTCTTGCTGGTCTGATGTCACTGTTCAAATAGTTTGTCGTGGACTCTTACTCATGCTTAGTTTACTCCAAATAAAATTTTCTCTCATGAGCATCTATCAGCAGATGGTTAAGCTTATTGTAAGGCATATAGTTTTGGAAATTCGCACATTATTACCTTTGTGAATAATTTCACAATATGCAGTATGAATATTACATTACTATTGTGACAGATTTTGCTTGAACTGAACTGAGAATGTGATGCATGACATATCCTCAAAATTATTTAATGCAAATGCATGGAGTAGTCCTTGTATGTCAGACAACGCATCCTGAGGTGCATGAGTGTTCCCGAATTGTAGATGCTAATTTATGTGATGTTTGCTGTTGTTTATGTTAAGGTGATAATCAAAAGATGTGGCCTTATTTAAGTAAGAATTGCAAAGTCTTGATGTTAATTTCAAATTCTTTCTTACTGCTAGAAAGCTGTAATATATTCTGTTTGTTTTCAATAGGAGGTTATATTATGAAATTGGCAGAAGGAGACTTATATAATGTTGATTATCAGCATATATTGGCTGATGTGACAGTGGGGTATTCATTAGCCATCCCAAAATAGAAGATAGTCAGTATGAATCCCCCACCTGCTGTTTTCTGGCTTTTGGCAGACCAGAACAGGCCAGGAAACCTTTTGAATATAGAAAAGGCAAGATTTTTTGATAGTAAAAATCTATCTAATGGTGGACTGTAGGTCCAGAGTCTATGTGATTCGTACGTAATATAAAATGAACATATTGAATTATAGGAGGTTATTTTTTTTAATTCACACAGGATTTACAGTATGCCAGGGTATATGGGGAAGGCAAGTCAAGCAGAGGACTCATCATAATCAAAAACTACTTATGAAGGTCTCGCCTTTTGTTCACTAAACAGAAAGCCGGTCAAAGAGCTGGTCAGTAGCTGCATGACCAAAAGCTTTAGAAATGGACTCCAGCCAAAAGAAGTGAATCAGCTCGGTTGCAAATGTGCTTTATGCCCGACTCACATAAATCATGTGCTTTACAATTCATGAGTTACAGCAGCAGTAGCTAATAAAGAGTAGTTGTTTCATTGAATCCCAAGGTGTGGGTTGTTTTGCAGCTCTCTATTCTTAATTATTGACATAATACATTTGCTTTATCAAGTCATCACAACCAAATTCTGTCAAAAACATTCTCTGATGCTATCGGGAAAAAACATGATTATGGATATCAGCTTTTATTGGATTATGTGGGAGAATGGATGAATATGGTTGGGCATATAAGTAACATTTTATTTATGTTCTTTCTATTCCAAATTTATGTCCATTATGTGGACAGGTTGGCTTCTTGCACAGTGTGTTGTCCTGGCCTTTCTTTGTGAAAAGATTCATCTTTCTTATTGCTTCCACCGTCACTTCATGGCTCCTTCTAGCCTTGCCTTGGTCTACAATAATACTTTGTTTTTCTATTGCAGGAAAATAGCAGTGGTGCTTGCTGTTTCATATTTACAGACACTAGGATTTAAATGTCAACCTGGCTTCTTACCATATTCCAAAAGTATGGAGGGCATTTTGAGTCTGACTCTAAATAGGCCTCGCATGAGTACAAATAACTGTGGCTGTGAAAATAAGCATAACTTGCAGTAGAAGGGGACAGCACCAGGGATAATTTGATGCTCTGGATTCTCATAACCTTCTTTGGAAAAAAAAAATCCCCAAAATATTAGTGTTTCTTAAGATGTCAACTTCTAGATTTTTGCTGCTTGGGGCAGAGTTCTAATTATCCTACAAAGGCAGACTCACCATCCAGATTGCTAGAATATATTCGCTAAGCATTTGAAGGTGTAACTTCTCTGATCATAGGTATTTGAAGGTTGCTAATAGCTAAAGATTTTTTTTTTATTTTATTAATTTTATTGTAATCATTCCATACAAATACATCAATTTTTACAAAGAATAGGATTGAAAACAAATCGAACCCCACCCCTAAGAAAGACAGCATGGCCAACGGAGTAATACTTAAAGCTTGTAAGCATACCTAAATTGATGAGTTTAATAGGGCAATAGAGATGAATGGAGAAGAAAAAGAAATGCGGAGAGAATTACTTCTTCTTATTCTGAAATATTATTGATTAGATCCTGCCAGGTTTTAAAAAAGCTCTGCGCAGATCCTCTAACTGAGAATTAGATTTTTTCCAGTTTCAAATAATATAAAACATCAGTTTCCCACTGACTTAAAAGAGGAGAGTTAGGGTTCTTCCAATTTAGCAAAATAATTGTGTGTGCCAAAACTGTAGTGAAGGCAATCACAGTTTGTTTGTCCTTCTCCACTTTAAACCCATCTGGAAGAACACCAAACACAGCTGTTAATGGGTTAGGAGGGATTGGGACACCAAGGCTGTCTGAAAGGCACTTAAACATTTTGGTCCAAAATGATGTTAATTTGGTGCAGGCCCAAAACATGTGACCCAGTGAGGCTGGGACTTGATTGCAGTGTTCACAGTTAGGATCTTGCCCTGGGAACATTTTGGACAGTTTTAAGTGAGACAGATGTGCTTGATATAAATTTCAAATTGAATAATTGTATGCTTTCCACATATGGAGCTCGAGTGAATTCTCTGCATTGCTGCCTTCCACTCCTTTTCTGATATATTGATTAAGAGATCCTTTTTCCCATTGCCCTTTTGGATCTTTGAAAGGGCGGGACTGTAAAATAATTTTATATATGGCAGAGATATTGTCCGAGTCTTCAAAATTGAGTAATATTATTCCAGCATGAAGGAGGGTGCGATATGAGGAAAATCGGGCAGGTTCTGTTTAACAAAGTTCCTAATTTGAAGATTGTGAAAGAAATGTGTAGCTGGTAAGTTAAATTTGGAATGTAATTGTTCATAGAATGCAAAGATGTTGTCTATATAAAGATCTCTAAGCGATTTAATCCCAGATCTTTTCCAGATATTGAAAACTACTTATGTTTCTGAGGGTTGAAAGAGGTGGTTCTCTTGCAGAGGTGCCACCGATAAAAGATTCTCCATCTTAAAATGCTTTCTACATTGGTTCCAGGTTCTGAGTGAGTGATAAAGATTTAAATGAGCTGAGATTTGTTGCATGTCTGTAGTAGTTGCTTTCTTGCTTCATTATTAATGTGCAGATACGAGAAGTTTTGTTTCAGTTTGTGAAATCAAAACAGCTTAATTCCTGAAGAAGTTTCACATACCATGCACATGCCTGTATTCTCAAACACATATTCTGCCTAGTCTGCACAACAGATCTTCGACACGAAGTCCAGGATATAGACTGGCAGTTATTTATCACCTTCAGTTATGAGGGTACAGTAGCAAGAAAAAGTAAGTGAACCCTTTGGAATTACCTGGAATGTTTGCAATGATTGCTATTAAAATGTTATATGGTCTTCATCTAAGTCACCATTATAGGCATAAACAATCTGACTAAAGTAAAAACACACAAACAGTTGTATTTTTCATATCTTTATTGAATACATTGAGTAATCATTCACAGTGCAGGCTCCTTAGTCAGATTGCTTTGGTCTATAGTATAACTGTGACTTAGACGAAGATCAGAACACACTTTATTAGTAATCGATGCTGAAATCTGGGCAATTCACTTACTTTTTCTAGTACATTCTTCATCTTACTAGAAAATAAACTTATGATCCTCCTACCGTAGCAGTTGGATCATTCACAGAATAAGCTGTATAACTGAAGGACAGACAATATGCTAAAAAGTGTTAGGATCCAAGGTGGGCAGACCCTTTTAAACTGATTTAGGCAAAGGAAAAACAAACTGAGAACAAAAATAATTTTTTGACTTTTAGAATCACCAGGGAGGTCCCCTTTATATAAAACAGTGCACACCTTAATTGCATAATGCTCAAGAGCTTGCTGCCGTTAGACTGACACTGTCATGATTGCCTTATTTCTTGAACAGAATGACCAGAACGGTGGATGTTAAGAACATGGCAGATGTGACCACTGATCTTCAGACAAGATCTTCTTCATTCTGTGAGTGAAAGTCGAAGGCATGTCTGTGACTGTGCAACAACCCCTCCTTAAACTACTCCCTGTAAGACTCTCACCAAACCCTCATATCTGATAGCTGGTTCACACTTGTTGTCTCTGGAGCCTCACTGAATCTATGAATTATCATTCATTTTGTGAGTGTTTAACCATAAAACAAGATCAGCATACAATATTTGTGGATGAAATTGTTATTATTTTTCTAAATAGTGGTCTTTGTCATGAAACTGGATAATCATTTTTCCACATATTAATCTTTATTAAATTAAATTGTTTCATCTCATGGTTTAAATAGCTAAATTACTATTTCCATGGTTCAATTATCAACAGCTTGCCCTCAAAAGAAATTATTCATTTATGTTTTTCATGCTTCATAAACTGCTCTAATATTGTAGTTTTTTAAACACTGACATTTCTGTCTGCTATTCTCTGCTACATATGGGACAAATCCATATTCAGTACAGTGTAATGCCACTGCTGCTTTTCCATTGCCTACACTGCTAAGGTTGGTGATCATCTCGTTTCTTGTTTCAGTTCATGCTGTGAAGCCTGCTGACATTAAAATAATCAGTGCTCTTGGGGATTTTCTCACAGAAAGTTGAATCTTTCCTGTTCTCCAAATGAATGAAAAGCTACGTCATAAATACAAAAAGGCTAATAAAATAATTTTTGTTTCAAAACTAGAGAAAAAGACAGATTTGACCCAACTCAATACATGATTTGATTCAATTTGATTTCTGAATAGAGAGATATTTTTTCTGTTAAAAAGAAATACAGCAATTACTGTACAGGTACACAATAAATGACACTTATCAATTTCATATGCTGAACTATTAAAGAAGGCATGTGTTTCTGTTATACTGTAGTTTTCAAAGCAGTCAGTCATTCTCAAAACCTCTTTAATCCAAAACAGGATTAACGTGGCCAGAACCTCTCAGGAGCCACTGCAAGCAAGGCACAAAGTAGCCCAAGAAACGTCATCAGTCAATCACAGTTGCTACAAACATACACACACACACACACACACATCCACATTCTCATTCAAATAGGGACAAAGTTAGAAATGCCCATCAATCTTAACTACACAGCTTTAGGAATGCAGGAGGAAGCACTTTAGCTTTTCTTTCACATCCCTAGAGAATGTTATGTGATATAAATCTGGCTCCAATTTAAATGTAAATATTTTATGATTTAACTACTTTTCTCATAAGGTAATAATGGTGCAGAAATGTGATGATGTAATACTTGAAAAATGTAAAACACAATTAAATTCATATTGGAAAAAGATAATTCAGTGAACACTATCCCAAGACTGTATAGGGCTAGCTCTGGGTGAGGTCATACAGTGAATTGGAGGCAAGACTGAATCGGAAATACTGTGTTTTAATGATCTGTCATGTAACCATTGTTCTACTGTTCAACAGTAGAAAAATACAACAGACAGACAGATAGATAGACAGGTATAGTTGATATGAAAGGCACTATATACAGTAATAGATAGATAAATAGATAGATAGTGAGGGCACTATATAATAGATAGATAGATAGATAGATAGATAGAGTCACACACGTGCGCATGAGAGGCAGCTAAAGGGCTTGAGTGACAGCAGTTCTGGGGCATGCCGGGAGCTGGCAGAGTGCACTGACTCTTTTTCTCTCTTTCCTGTAGACCATTCCTGGGAGATTCCATCTGGCTCTCTTAACGTCACTTCCGGGACCGAGCCAATGGAAGGAGACCTTACCGGCTCTGGCCCCTGTGATGTCACGTCCGGGCTCGAACCAATGGCTAAATAACATGGGCCTGATCCTTATGACCTCACTTCCTGTCTTCCCCTTTAAAAGCCTGTCCCTTTTCCCTAAGTCTTCAGTCTTGTTTTGGACTCATTTGTATGCACATCAGTGCTGTTTATTTTGATAAAAACGACTTTGCAGTCAGGATACCAGAATATAAGGGTGGCTGCCCCAAACCTTTATCAGAGTATGTCTTGTTATTGTGACGATAGATAGATAGATAGATAGATAGATAGATAGATAGATAGATAGATAGATGAGGATGCAAGAGCGTGACACAGTCGCTAAACCTTTTTTCTCCTTTTCTTCACAGTCCTGAAGAACCCTTGGAAACTGACTTTGGCCTCTTCCTTCATTTCCCTGGAAGTCCCACCTTTTCCAGGTTCCCCCATACATAACCACACCATGCACCAGAAGAGGGCACTCATTAAAGAACAGGAAATGGATCTCCTACCTTGTGGCAGTTAAAAGCATGACCATTTATATAAGCCATCTCTGCCCATTAATCTTTGAGTTATTTTATTACTGTGATTGTTCTTCTTTTTTGTCGCTCCCTTAACCAGGGTTCAACACAGAGGTACACCAACTTCTCCCCCATCCTGTTCTCTAGTGTTATGATAGACAGATAGATAGATGCTTTATTCAAGGCAAAAACTGTAATATGGCATTCTACATAATATCTAAGATAAATATATACAAAATAAACTAATGAAATAATAAGTATGTCAAAACATTTATAATAACAGGAAGTACAGTTGCACATTGGATGGTGCTGGCTCCTCAAGGATTTAGTGTCCTGGGTTTAATTCCTGCTCCTGGTTATTAGCTATATAACATCTGTTTGCATGTTCTCCCTGTGTCTGCATGGGCTTTTCTCTAATTTTTTTCTCAACATTCAGGTTTGGTTTGAGAATTTAATTTGGCTAAAGTCTAAGTGTGGTTGTGTGCCTGTTATGTTATATTAAATGGCAAAAAACACAGTCTAGCCTGAGCTAATGCTGTAACATCTAATACAAAACAGCCTTATTCTGAAGATGCTCTCTAGGATGACCTGTCACCATTCAGTAAAACAGAAAGCCATTTTTTCTTTTGTTTATCTTTTTGATTTTTGTTTATTTTCTTTTGTTATCCCTAATTATTTTTGTTGACATCATCATGCAGTTCCATTTTACTACAGGCTGCTAAAAAGATATTTAGTTTATAAGAAACTTTCTTTTTTACTCTTGAGTTTCATTCTCTTGTGTCATGACTTCAAGCATTGCCTAAACCTTTTGAATCTGGTAGCTTTACATAAGTCTATGAGTAATGATCATTGCCTTGCATTGACTGTTCTCATTCTTTGAAGGAATAGCTCAGTCACCCTTAACCATTACCAGTTTTTCTCTTGACTTCATCTGCACAGCCCAAAACACTTACTTTCCTTCTTTTATTGCAGCTACCATTTCTCTTGAGTGTTAGTTTGCGCTATAAGTATTGTACTTCAGGATGGGCATTTGGTGACTGTTAGCTCTCACAGCCACATGAACCAACCCTTATGACCTGTTGTGCAAAAATTAAAGTAACGTTCTTAAAGAAGCAGGTAGACAGCCAATCTACTTCTATCAATGGATTTGATTATAGTAATGTATATGCTGCTAAATTTGGTTGATTCTGCATTCACTTTCGAATACAAATAATAACTGCAAACCAGGAATGATCCTGTAATTAAAGGATCAGTTGCTGAGAAACTCTTCAGTCATTATGGGTTTCTATGGCTGACACTGAGTATACCTGAAGTATATATGAAGTGAAAAAGCTGTTAAACAAGAAGCTGATTTAACTTGGAGTTAATATATGACAACAGCCAAGTGAATTGAGACAGTATTACTGCATTCCTTTATACAAAACAGAGTACCCCACTTATAAAGCATGGCCTTTCAACTCAATCCAGGGATGGTAGGAATGAATATATATTTTCATTGTAGACCATTTCTTAATTGAAGGGTAATTTGTGCATCTTTTTAAACTATTTTTTTGCTTTTCATTTAGTTGACAGCAAACATTTTTCTCTGCGGTGGACTGGTGCCCTGCCCGGGATTTGTTCCTGCCTTGCACCCTGTGCTGGCTAGGATTGGCTCCAGCAGACCCCCGTGACCCTGTGTTAGGATATAGCAGGTTGGAAAATTACTGACTGACTAAACATTTTTATATAGGCTCTCCCTACTTTCAGTCTGGCCGTAACTCTGCTCCATATAGCAGGACTCCTGTTGGATAGGGTGTGGCAGAAACAAAGGCTGGAGTGAAGTTTTCTTCAGAAGAGCAACTTGGTGCTGGCCTGGAAAAGTGGAACACCATCCTTATAGTAGTTAAATGTAGGTGGCACAAGTCTAAACTTGTTAAGGTAAAGCAAGAGAGAGACCTACATAAAGCCACATGTTTGTCTGGCTAAAGGCAGGAGTTAATTGATCATGTAATTCCCAGCAGATGTAAATTGTATGCAAGCAAAAAAGGTCACTGTGTGAGAACTGCAGTACTGCATGCAACCAAAAGGTGTGACAAAGGCAAACAACAACAACATTTATTTATATAGCACATATTCATACAAACAGTAGCTCAAAGTGCTTTACATAATAAAGAATAGAAAAATAAACACAATATGAAAACAAAATAAATCAGCATTAATTAACATCGAATAAGAGTAAGGTCCAATGGCCAGGGGGGACAGAAAAAACAAAAATAAAAACTCCAGACGGCTGGAGAAAAAAAAATAAAATCTGTAGGGATTCCAGACCATGAGACCGCCCAGTCCCCACTGGGCATTCTACCTAACATAAATGAAACAGTTCTCTTTGGATTTAGGGTTCTCACGGAAAGGCTTGATGATGATGGTCACGTAGAATTCTGCCTTTTAGTCCATCCATCATTGTTGGACAAAGAAACAAAACTGCTCCTGAACAAAGAAAGAAAAAGTTTGCTAAACATCCTTCCATGTGTGTTGGAGAAAGCTGACCCGGAAGGATTGGAACAAAGAAATGATCAACAACCAGAGTCAAAAAGAACCAAACGCTAACTATGCCTGTTTTGATCCTGAATACTATTCATTTTAACTTAGTAGTTAGGATAAAGACAGCTAAGGTATCCTGGTTATTGGTATCACTGTAACTGAAAAGTAATAACTTGTGTGAAATGTAAGTTTTAGCTGTCATATGTTTATTTTCCTAAATCCAATAGGAAAGTTCAAATCTGCTTTACACACACACACACACAGGAATTGTGTGTGTTTGAGGTGGTAAACCAGTGGAGACCACTGTGAGTAAGTCAGTACCAGTGCAAATGCTATAAACTTAATAACTAGCTAAAGACCTTATCCATGTTGATCACATTAACTGAACGATCAGAATTCATAAGTTATCAGCTTTTTTCTATAGGAGAGAAAAAGATCAAATTAAGCCAATAAATATAAATCAAAAGTTACACTCTTTTTTCTATAGGCAAGAAAAAAGTTAAAACTATGCTAGATCTAGATTTTGTGTTGTTTGGTATTATCCTTAATCAAAATATCTACACATATCTATATATTTGTATATAACTATCTTCCTTTATCTTAATTTATGATTAAATTGTTTTATTTCATTTATAGCAACATGAGTGTTTGGGTTATTTTTTGAAATACAGTCTATAGTCTGTCAAAGCACAAACAGAAAAAGTGAAGATTATTTAATGTAGACTTTTGTGAAAGCTCTCTTTGTTGTTCTGGTGTCTTGGCTGGAACGTGAAACAGAGATCCCTTACACTTTCTAGAAAGGGGGAGAATATGCAAACTCTACACAGACAGAGACAAGGATTTGAACAGTTTCCCGGGACTGTGAAATTTCAACACTACAACTACATTGTATAAAATATATTTATATTTGTACAAATATATTTAGTAATTCAAGTCTAGATGCTATGATATGGTATCTCTTTGTGCTATTCTGACCAAAAATATGAATAAGGCGGAGAGCATGTTGATGATAACTGATGATGATGCATTTATTAACCACACAGTATTAAGAAGGAATAAACACAGGGAACAGTTCAAACATGACATATAAAAAGAAATAAGCCTTATAGTAACTGCCTAAAGTAAACCTAGTTAACAAAAGGTTTCAGCCTATCCACCGTACCCTTGTGGGTAGGCTGCCAATTGATAGTGACATTTCTTTTTTACATATACCCCAAGTCTCCATACATCCCTTGTCAGTTAAACCAGTCTCCCAGATAATTTCTAAACTTATTTTACTCTCTAGGTGAGCATTCATTTAAACTATAGATTGGTATTTTTTCTAGACTATCATTTCCAATATATGAGTGTCCTAAAAATTTTAGGGTGTCTAAAGTATTAAGTCTTATGTTAACTTCTAGCACCACTACACCCCTGTGGCTTCCTTCAAAGGGACAAAATCTCTTTCACGCTATCTTTTGTAAGCAGTGGAACTCAATGTATTCCATTGTAGAAGCCCCTTTTTCTATCTGCTTCAAGGATATAATTCATCAAGATTTCTTCCCAACCCCAATAATCTTTCCCTACATCTGCTGTACCTACAAAATTTCCTACTACAGTGCTTTTTACATTGCTGATATCCCCTTGTAGCTCTTGGCCAATGGGTTCAGCAGGCAGCAAAGAACATTTTCATACTGTATTAAAATATTTTTTAGCATCAGCATTATCTCATATGTCCTGGTATGACATTAAACTGCATGTGGCCCTGCAAGCAGTCCTCCAACTTGGAGGGAAATTATGGGGATCATGGAGTGCAAATCACATGCCTAGCAATGCATAGCATCACAGCAATAGCATGGTGGTGTCCATGGAAAACAGGAAACAAATGACATAAACAGTCTAATGGAAAATGTCTTTTCTTAAACTCTGACATTTATTTTTTAAACTGGGGCATTTTTAACACTTTTCTCTTCTGCCAAATGGGTAGACTGGCAGCCCATGAAGGTAAAAGAGAAGGAAATAAAATATATTGTAAGTCAAAAGCACAAGAAGCATCGAAAAACATTAAATTCAAAAATGCCAAATCAAATGTGTTAAGTAAAAATCTCTGATGCCAAAAGCTTTCCTAAATCAAGCCATAATCAATTTGAACAAAAAGAACAGCACACTGAACATTTAGATATCCATAATCTTGGACAAAAGTGCTGTCTACAACGGCATTTATAGAGTTAATGATACCATCACTCATGACTTCCATGGCCCTGCCCCCCTAAAAATGGATTGTTGCACCATAGCAAACCTATTTTAAAATTGCGGCACCAATAACAAAACAAAATGATGTCACAGGAATTTCTTAATTAAACGTGAAATACAAACTATGTTAAAAAATATATAATTTCCAAATTGTAGAAATTCCAAAACTCAAAAAATATTGGAACACTGTAAAAAAATGTAGAAAAAAATTGTGACATTTGTAGCATTGTCATGAAAGTTTTCTACTAAATAAGTTAATTAAGGTCAGATACCTACTTATGACTATATAGTGATAAAGGAGGTAAATCTTTGCAGGCTCAAGCCTCTTCAATAACATCATTCTTCACGTTAGCACTCTAGTCTAAAATGACTTTACTTCACACACTGCTTTTGGAAGATCTCCTTGTTACAGTAATAATCCAGGAATCTCAGCAACATACACTCTAAAAGATTATCCTTTATGTTTCAGCAGAGTTGTGACATTGTCGAACAAGGGATGTTGAGAAGCTCCTACTTTACCAATGTGAGAGCATTCTTTTTTTAGGTTTTCCTTCTTAGGTTCTTCCCTCATGTAATGATACTGAGGCCAGTATTTTTTATGCCAGCAACTTGTTAAAAGGTCTTTTGCACTTGGTATAAAGTGTTATGCCATAGTTTTAATGATTATTTTAAGATATGAAATAAAGAAAAGAGAATGTTTTAAAAGAAACCATCTATATTTCTAAAACTACTAAAAGGCCCATTTAAGATTAAGTCTAGTTATGGCATGTCTTGCAGGTTTGACTAACAGCACTCTCCAAGTTTTTTTATTGTTACAGATAGCAACAAGTAAGATATCACTTAAAAGAAATGACAATTAATAATGTTAAGCACTGGCCTGATAGAACAGAGCATGGTTTCTATATTAACAGAATTTCTGTCTTTTTAACAGAATGCTCCACTTATTTTACATATAACAGATATGCTTTTCTTAGCCTACAGCATCGATTTTCAGATATCTTCAAAGAGCATGTTGTGCCCTTTATTCTGAAAATAGCAAAAGAATTTGATTTTGCCTCTGATAGAGTAGGGTTTTTCGTTGTTAAGCAATGTCTTTCTGATTCAACAGAGGTTCAGCTCTCCTTGGCTTTTTAAACAAGGTAATGCACAGTAATGTTCCAACAATACAAAAAGAACAATCTGGGGCCAACCTGCATAAAATGAAAATTAGGTGCATATGTAAACTCACAGGGGCAGTCCCATCTTCTCATATCTGAGTGTGCTTTTGTAGAAAATGCAGTGGAGTTTTTAATTTGTCAAAAAAGAGACTAATGCACTGTGCTCAGCTTTTTAGGGGATAACAAGCTCATTGTTCAAAATGTACTGAATCATTGATCCTACTAAACTAATGCTCACATGGACAATAACAAACATGTGTTGAGATATGTGATTGAGATAACTGTGCAGCTTTGAATATGAGTGCAGAATTATTATTGTAAAGATCATAGATTGTCCATAGCAAACTCCACAGTCAAACACATGGGTTTTTTAAGTACCTATTGAAAAGTGCTATACATCCATCTATCAATAATCTATTTTCTAAGCCTCTTGGTCCAATTTAGGGATGCGAGTGACCAAGCATGTTCTTAGAACAATGGGCACAAGTTGTCAACCATCCCCAGCCAGGACACACATCAATAAGAGGGCACATTCAGACACCCACAATCATGTATACTGCAACTATTTAGATACCCCAATTAACTTCAGTGTGGCCATTTTTTTTGCAATATGTTCATATGCTTGGACATAAACATTGAAGGCTGAATGAAATGTTCAAAATGAAGCCACATTTAACAAAATAAAATCTTAGGGCAGCCTTTTCCACAAAAAAATTATAATTAGTCTAATTATTATAATAAGAATAGTTTTTTAATTAAAATAGAATTTCTTAAAATTACTGTTTTTGTCAGTAGTTACTTATGCTACCATAAATTTCAGATTTTGCTACTTAGCAGATAATTATTTGCATTTAACAAGGACATTCTACCTTAAACCACAACTTAAATAATAATGGTTCGTTTATTATTGTTTACTGCACACATATAAAACATTTCTCATTTAGGCTGACAGCATTTTTTAAACTTCTGCCATAAGAGTCATCTGAAATAAACCGAAATACTGTGTATACTTCTCTGGAATCTCTCCTTGGTAACAGGAATGCCGTCTGCTTGTTGTCTTATAAGACATGTGAAAGGTCAGTTACTGTAGTTCTCTCACAAAAGAAAAACACAGTTTGAAGAGATGTCAGCTGCTAAGCCATGAGGGCATTTTTTTAGAAAGACACATCTATCAAAAATGACAGGCATAAAAACAAAAGTGAAACACCTCTCATCTTTTCTGCACCACAGAGGCTATCGATTTATTCAAAGGCGACCCTTCTAAAGGGCAGCCCGACATCCCAGATGACAGCTTTCATGAGCAGAAAAAAAATGGAAATTGATATTTTAACAATAGCCAATGACACACACTATCAAAAAAACAATAAATCAATAGGTCTTTATATTATACAATACATTTTACAATATAAGTCGCTTTACATACATAAGAAAGAAATTCGAAGGAACAATATATAATCTGTGGTGGGCTGGCACCCAGCCTGGGGATATGTTCCTGCTTTGCCCTGTGTTGGCTGGGATTGGCTCCAGCAGACTCCTGTGACCCCGTGTTAGGATATAGCGGGTTGGAAGATGATGAACAATATATAATACCAGAAGAGAATAAAAGAAGCTAATCAAATATATAGTACATCAAGATTAGCAATATGTGGCTTCTCAAGGCCAAGAAGAAAATACATATCTTTTATTTGCCACTTAATATGGATGGGTTACCCAGTGGCAAGCATATACCAAAAAGGAACATTTGGTACAGAATAGGGACAGGGCCCAGCAAGTCTTTAACTGTGTGAACAAAACCTATACTAGAAGTAGGGATGCAAACAAACGTCCCAGGGGTGAAAGAAGAAGGTTAGAGGTTTTCTGGCTGTAGTATTGAGATGCATATCACTATAGGTGTTTTTGACAATGAGGAATGTGATGGAAACCGATAAAGATACAAATACATGTATACACAAAAGGTAACAAATATATATATATACAGTGTATATATATATATATATACATACATACAGGTAGTCCCCAGGTTATGGACATCCGACCTACGACTTATGAACGGGGCTGCAGCTCCGACGTATGCGCCTCAGTAACTGCCGCTCCGTCATCTTCAGCCTGAGGACGCTGCAAGTGGTGGCTGGACGGAGGCTGGAGGGGGGGAATTTCGCTACTCACACAGTGTAGTGTCCCTTGGGTGGCTCCCGTTGGCAAGCAATGACCCGTGGTCCATAGTCACCAGGGCCACAGCTATCACTTGTGTGCAGGACGGTGGCTGGATGGAGCGGAGGGGGGTATTTCACTGCCCGCCCACCACACATGGCTGCCCTGTTCGTTTTTGGTGGGCGGCTGGTAATGCTGCAAGCGGTGACCCAGTTGTGGCTGAACGGAGGCCATTGAGGGTGAACAGAGCGGTGGGGGGTAGCATTGTAGTGTGCCTCGGGTGGCTGTCTGTTGAATGGGGGTTCGTTCTCGGTGGGCAGACGCTGCAGGCAGCATACTGTAGTGGAGTTGACTGTGTGGTGGGCGGATGATGAATCGCCCCTCACCTCCCCCATTCATTCTCAATAGCAAGCCTGCTTGTACCGTTACACACATAGCAGGAAGTTGTCTCTTGTCAGTACATCAGACATGTTGACGATGGGTGTCTTCATGCTGTGATAGCGTGTACAGTGCAATGAAGAGCTCATCTTAACCTTTTGTCTTCACCCTTTAAGAATGTCTCTGAAACACAAATCTGATGCAAGTGCTGGTGATACAGTAAAGAAGAGAAAAACCATCACCATTGAAAATAAAGTAGAAATAATAAAAAGGTTATTGGTGAAACTCCATCATTCATTGGCAGAGCATGTTTACAGTCGGTCAACAATAGAATTTATTAAAATAATGTACCTGTTCCGACTTACATACAAATTCAACTTAAGTACAAGCCTACAGTTCCTTATCTTGTGCGTAACCCGGGGACTGCCTATATATATATATAGTGATAATAATACAACACAGATATCATAATGAGTTGGGTAGCTACCCTTATATTGTTTTTCCTGGCTGCAAAAGTTTAAGTTTTTTAAGCACAATGTGCAGAGAACAGAGTCCACAACAGAACTGATTACAATAGACAAAGATGGAGGCTTTAAAGGCCTGTAGAGGAAGTGACGTCATCAAAAGGGCTGGAACCAGAAGTGATCTCGTCTGGACCGGAAGTAACGTCAGCACAGGGCCTGGTGCCAGAAGTGACGTCAGCAAAGGGCCTGGCTCTGGAAGTGACGTCAGCAAAGTGGCCGGCTCTGGAAGTGATGTCTTCTGAGGTGCCGAAACATTGCAAGGTTTCCTGGGAAAGGTCTGTAGGGAACTGAGAAAGACAGTCAGCGCACTCCACCGCCCCCTGGTCAGATGTTTTATTACCATTACTCAGACCCTTTAGCTGCCTCCTACTCACACGTGTGTGACTCAGGCTGCTCGAATGGAGTGAGGCGACGTCCTACATACTGTACCGAGACATGCTCCAGGTGCACTCCAATTAGCTTCTGGCAGCATCCCAGATGTGCCGGAAGTGTTGCATGGGCATCCGGAAGTACTTTAGGTGTCCCCAGATCTTCTTCTGGCAGCACTTCTGAATGTGGTGGAAGTTCTGCCATACAGGTGCCCCCTGGCAGGCGCCACGGGTTCCAGCAGGGTTGAGCTTCCAAGCTCTGATCCCATGGCTCTGATGCAAACCTGGGGTGCTTCCCTCTCATGTCCAGGGGGAGGTATCATCTCTCTCCAGGTCCTCATCACATCCCAGCTGGGCAAAAGCACCAGCCGTCCTCCACAACGTATAAATATACATATATAGTGTTACAAATGTCCTGCATTGAAGGCCGCTAGGTGTTGGTAACATTTTGTGTCATTTTCATCAGCTTCTGCAGTGCTTTATGATATTTAACTGAGCAGGTGTCTAATCAGAATGTGATGTCACCAGCGAGGACATACTCCACTTGGATCTTTAGAAGTTAGTGAGAACAGACGGAGAAATGTGGGCATCAGATGAAGTACAGGTACTGGTGAGCCTTTTTGACAAGAGCTGAAATGTGTTGTGCCTATGTCCTCCTCACATCATGTATAGAAACAAAGAAGGATGAGTACTACAGTGCTGCAGGCAACTAAATGGAAGACTGATTGCTATCAAGACCTAAGTGGGGGTAGAAGGCATTACGTTCATTGAAGAAAACAAATTTAGATGAAATTGGATTAATCTTTAGTTTGTAGACTGCAAGCATCTCTAATCCTTGCCACAATTTGCACATACTTGTGGTCTAGTTTACTTCTATATTGACGTTTACTCACGTTGATTGCTTGTCTGAGATCTTATCTGTATTTCTTGTATGTTTCTACATCACTGTTTCAAAATGCTGCATACATTCATTAAATTCCTGAAGTCATCACTATCCACAGCCTCTTATTAGGAAATATATGGATAGGTTTTGTAGGCACACAGAGGCCTACAAATTTATTTCAAGATGGCCTAGTAGTTATATTTAAATTTTGTTTAAAATATCTTTTCTCTCTTGAATTTAATCAGCTACATAACTTGATTCTGTAATTAATATATTTGAGTATTTTAATGTATTAACCATAATGATGATACCGTAGTGATACAGTGGTTATTGCTGCTGACTCACAGATGGAAAGGTCTTTTCTCAAATTTTCACATTCTCTCCAGTGCAATTTTCTATGCTGTGGTGTGATGGGCTGGTAATATTACTAAAAATGGAGCCCCACTGTATCAGGAAGCTAATTAAATAGGCAGGCTCAGTTATAGGATGCACTCTGAACATCCTAGCAATGAAAAAACAAAAAAAAAATAAATAAGTGGGGCTCCTTTATTCTATCTATCTATCTATCTATCTATCTATCTATCTATCTATCTATCTATCTATCTATCTATCTATCTATTATACAGTGCCTTTCCTATCTATCTATCTATCTATCTATCTATCTATCTATCTATCTATCTATCTATTTATGCTTCCCTCCAGGAACTCTGTTTTTTCTCCTGCTTCATAAAGATATGATTATTTGGCTAAGTGGGAACTCTAAATTATCCTAGTTATGAGTATGTGTGGTTTATGCATGAGTGAGCCCTGGTCCAAGTGTTGCCAGGATAGGCTTTGGCTCCCTGCAACTCTGAACTGGATATGTGGGTTAAAGTGCATATAAAGAATAATGAAATATTATTCTTCTCTGCTGTTAATTCATACTATAAATCAATTACCATATACAATTGGTTCCAATCCTTACAATTTGTCATGTTGTCATGTATCGAATGATCTTGTATTACAGTTAGATTTTCCTCTTTTTTGTTTTGTAAATGTCTCATGATGGTGTATTCCATGAAGAATTATATATAAAATAAAAATTGATTGAAAAATAATGAAGACTGATTATTATATCTTACTCTCCATTACTTAGATCTGCTCTTGTGGTGACTGGTAATGCTGCAGTACTGTTTATTGAATTACATATGTCTAAAATGGTATTCCCAATCTCTCTAGAGCACTGCAGTGACTGCTGATTTTTGTATCAAACAATTTCTAAATTCCAAAACATTTCTTAATGTCAATGGAGTATACCATTTAATTAGCTTTCCACCTGCAGCCTCTTAAATTACTAGTGAGGTGGATTATACAACTCTATGAAAATTAAGAAGTTCAGAAAAATGTTTTATTTAAGTCATAGCTTTGCAGTATACATAAGTCAAATAACGTTATGTTTTTAATTTGTGACCCTGCTTGATAATTAGTTAGTGAAAAACACTACTGAAAACAGTAAAATTGATAATTTGACACAATTTGCACATGCATGCTTTCATCAAATTGTAACTGAACAAAATATTGAGAAATAAATAGAAAATTGAGGATCAAGGGGTATTAATCCATTCTCATTACTCAGATAGTACAATTTATCCTGGTAGGAATTTCTCACTTGGTAGAATAAAAGCAGCAGCAGCATCAAGCTTCCTAATTAAATAATGTGGCAGTTAACAGCAAAATTTGATTCTAATTAAAAATACCATTTGAAAAAAAGCCTCCTGGTACTGCAAACCCTAAGGACAGGAAGTGGCACCCAGTCCTGAAAATAACTAGTTAACATAATTACTGGTTGTTACTGCCTCAGTTCCAAATTCTCTCAGTTTTAAGAGACAGGCAACGTTCATTGACCTTGGAATAGGACTCTATAGCACAAAAAGACATAGCATTATCAATGACTGACACAACATTAGTGCATTCATTTACATTTACATGCACTGTAGAGTGCCCAGAATGGCCTGGGTGACCACATGGCCCAGGTTCACAAGGCTTTGCTGTCTCAGCACATCTTGGTGTTTTTCTCACTTTGTGGCTAAGTACTGGCAGGTCTTTGGGCTTTCCAGTCTTAGCTCAATTGAATATTCTTTATAGTATAATTGTTACAAAACAATACAAGTGATCTTATTTCAGTACAGATGGTAAATATACAGGACCATTTTCAGTTGCTATTGCTAAACAAGGTATTCTGTCGAGCATTCAATGAATTAAATTTGGCTAATAGATGAATACATGTTTGAGATTATCATAGAAATTCAGACTTTTTTTTATCAAAATAAACAAGATTATTTTACTTGGCTGCAGCCTTTCCACACCAAAGTCCTTAATGAAGTTTTTGGTGGCTTATGTTACATCTCTTTTTATGAGGAGAGGTGTATTATTGTGATATTGTCTACAGGCTATCTATGTTGTTACAATTGAACTGATTTCCTTAATGTATTTCATGCCATATTTAATGCTATAAAAATAAAAGTGATGCCCTCAAACCAGCTCTTTCATTTACAACACAAGAATCATTCATTAGCTTAGTACTTTATTGAACACTGTAGAAAGTGAGAGGAGTTGGAATTCTCAATTACTAACTGACAGCTTTCGTTAAAGGATAGACTTTGGTATTGGGCAAGTCAAAGTTTTTCTTTACAAACTTGATATATATGCATTTGCTGAGCAAAATTGGATTGTAACGTTATTCTGTAAATTTTTAAAAATATCTTGTTCTCACTGACACTTTATAATTGAGGCGAATGGGAACATGGGGCACCAACAGAAAATAAAAGCCTAAAACTTACCAATGAAGCAGCAAAAGTTTCTAAATAAGAAAAAATGCCTTCAATGTTTCCAACACGTTTCTGAAAAAAAATAATCTGGAAATAATCATTTAATCTTCCTGGTACAATTCTTCTCATGGTAAGGATACATTTTTGCTTGCTTCTGTGGGTTCTCATGTAAATACAGAAGTAAACCAAAGCAAAACCAACCATGTAGCAAGAAAAGGTTACTGTGATGTGGCCTTTCAAAAGGAAATCACCCCCCAGGAGGTAAATGATTATTGCAGAAGAAGACAAAAACTAAGATGGCATGCACAGCTGGTCTTCTTTTTAAAATGGAAGACTCTCATAGCATTGTTTTTTTTTTGTTCAGAAATTACAAGTATAAACTATTTTACAATGTTTGTGTAATTGCAAGATGTGGATCAATACTCTCTTGGACATATTCTGTAATTTTTTAAGCTTTTATTTTTCCGTGATGACCTACAGTATGCCCCATTAACTTCAACTGTAGAGTGGCAGTGAGTGCAAGATATTTTTTTACATATATAGAAAACGCTTAACTTTAGTACACAATTCTGTGTGGCAAATGCATATACTGTACACAATGTTTGTGAAGAAATAATTTTGACTTGAAAAATATTGAGCTTATCCTTTAATAAGCAATTTCAGTTCAATTTACTGTCAAACTATATCTTACGGTACAATTTGGAGTATCAACTACTAATCTTTTCTATTGCATTAAAATAAATGAATTACAAAATAATCAAAAATATGATGCAATCAACTCAGGTCTGACATCTTCTCTTACTAATGTCACAAGTAGAGAACCATGCTGTGAAGAGGTAGTACATGGTACGATGATACAGATCACACAAATTACTATACGAAGTAATGGAGATAATAAGCCAATAAATATCAATTCATGTGCAGCTATATCAAACTAAAAAATAATGAACAGCATGTATAAGTATCAGATATAACAAACAACAATCATACAATGCAAGTAAGCAAGCTACATATGGTCAGTAACATTGAGGAGAAACCGACTGGCAACGCAGGTGCTTCGAAAATGGAGTCTTGACCACAGCTCAAACAGATTAATGTTTTGGAGTTAACAGAATAATGGCCTGCAAGAAAATACTATTTGTGAGTCTGCTGGTATGGCATCGAAAGTATTGATTGTGATTTTTAAAAATATTTTACTGTGTTATTATTGTTAGTCTTGTTATTTATTTTTATTATTATTTTTGGGCTGCGGTGGGCTGGCACCCTGCCTGGGGTTTGTTTCCTGCCTTGTGCCCTGTGTTGGCTGGGATTGGCTCCAGCAGACCCCCGTGACCCTGTACTTAGGATATAGCGGGTTGGATAATGGATGGATGGATGGATTATTTTTGGGATGACATTTTCCTGCCACTTTATTCAGTATATTTCTATCAGCACCACTGTTTTGTAGTGTATTTTACCATATTGTTAACAGCAACTGCCCCTTTACTGATCATGTTAAAACGAAAAGGAATTGACTGTCATATGTTTTGTAAACAAAAACTGTGCAGTTTCTGACTAACAAAGAATGAGATATTTCTAATTTTGTTTCACATTTCGGTCTAGTTTATTTCAGCCATAGTGACTATGGAAGCTTATTCCCGGCACTGAAAAAATATTGTGTTATTTCGCAAAAGTATTGTGTTATATCAGGAATTAGCTTTGTTTTGGCAAAAACACCTTGTTAATGAAAAAGGCCATTGGAAAATGGTCATAGTACACATACAGAAAGGCCACAAATAACCAAATAGCAATTCTTAACAAAAGTGCTGTCCAGAATGGCATTGCTGAATGCATAATGCAATGGATGTTGAAAAAGATGACCTATAGCAGCAGAAGAATACAACAGGGTCCACTTCTGTCAGGGCAGCTACAGTAAGCCTGTGATTAGGAAAACTGAATGAATGAATCTGGGAAAATGTGATCTAATGAATTTCTGTAGCAACATGCAGAAAAAGAAGAGTCAGAATGTAGCATAAACAGTATTATTTCATGGATCTGTCCTGCCGAATCTCTATGGTAGCGGAAGGCAGTGGTGGTTTAATGGGGTGTGTAATGTTTTCTTGGCACACATTAGGCCTCTTAATACCAAATGATGATCATTTGTGTTGTGAATTTATTACTTCATTCATTTCTTCTGAGTCCAATAAATCTTTGTAATAGACTTGTTTTTTGTTATGTTTTAAATATGAAAAACTGTTTTTACATATTATGTTTTAAATATGAAAAACTGTTTTACATCCTTAATAGATCATTGCAAAAAAACTTAATTAAATTATTTATCATTTGTTTTAAAAAGTACCTAGACACTATTTTGTTTTTTAATGGGCACTGCCATTCTGAACAATCTTTGCATGACCAACGCAACAATACAAAGGCAATGTCATGAATAACCTGTCCTCTAAGTTTTTTGGATGCTCTTTACAAAAACTTATCCCCCATTCTTATATTTTTTTTAATAAACAAACTTAGTCTGACTTTGACTTTTGGTTTCTGTTTTGGCTCTGATGAAAGATTGGTTTGATTCTCTTCTTTAGACACTCCATTTGTTTTTGGTATATGCTTCATTTCCTCATGCATTCTACCTTAATCACTTCAGCACCTCTACTTGTGGTGGCAGAACATTTTGAGTGCCATAATTTTATGTCAAACAAGTAGTAAAACAATTGCATTGATGAGGTTATTATAAATTATTTACAGGTAGCTCTGATACTCTCATCCGCATGCAATTACATTATTAGGGTATGGTTCTATATCTGTGATGTCTGCCTATGATGTAACAGACACTATATATTAATTGTATATGTTGTCTCACTTTTGCACAAATGACATTCAGAAAAGAAAAAGTAGAACAGCTGCTCTGAGTCTTTAAATACATTCTGCTTATAGACAGAGAATATGAACCGAGAATTCAGATGTGACTGCGAGTGGTAATTGAGAAAAGTCAGAGAAAACTAAGTATTCTAAATATACTTCAATTAAAGGGGAGACATTAGAAATGGTAGAGCACTATAGATAACACGGGACAAACATTGATAACAGAACACAGAACTAATTTGTAAGAAGGTGCAGATACAGTTTTTATTTCTTAGCAAACATAATAATTTTTAAGTGGAAAAAACGTAAAGATTGTTTTTTATAACTCCTAAATGGAATCTTTGTTACATTTGCTTTTATGTGTTGATTTGGCAACCACAGAATTAAGAATATAAACTATCTCAACAACATTTAGGAAACTAACAGAAAAAATAATTGATTTGCAGCAGACATCTGTCACTGAACTGTATTACAAACAGATTAGAAATAAGGCTGACTCAATTCTGTCAAACAGTAGCCATTCTCTTTTTCCTAAATTTCCGTATTTCCACCATGCTGTAGATTTAGGTTTCTGATGGTAAACAGCAACAGATGTAAGAACTATTTTATTCACTGAGCTACTGTATAAACATTTTGTATTATTTTACTTGTAGTGATGCTCCTAAATGCTAAATTCTAAATTATTATTTTGTGTACTGCTAATGGTAATTTATTCATCTTTATACTAATTGTGAATATGTTTACCTATGATAACACAAGCTTATTTTCTTGTATCTGTGTAATGTCTTATGTTTTTGTACTTTGCTGCTGCAGAGAAATTTCCCCCTGGGATGATAAAGACTAATTAACCTAACATAACCAAACCTAACCTTTCTGGACATTTTTAGAGATACCATGAAAAAAGAACTGTGAATAATGGGTATGATGTATCAAAGAATTCTTTTTTAAAGAGTGCAAAAATAAACAGTCAATCTAAAGCACAAAACAAACACATGTGAGATCGAACATGTAGTTTGTGACAAAGAGTGTGTGACATTACAAACAAGGTAAGAATGAGGCAAACTACTCATAGAGCTACTGTATTTTCATTTACCATAATAGTGAAGAGAGCCACATGAAAAAGATGCATGATGTATCAAAAGTTATTGTGTGCAAAATACAAAGGGAAAAGAATCAAGCACAATCAGGAAAGAAAGTCACTGGCAAGGCAACTCAAGCGAAACAGAGTAAAATTCATTATGTACCCAAACTAAATTAAGGAAAACGAAGAAGAGGTGATTAGAAAAAGAATGATTGTGCTAAGAACCTAAAAGTAAACATTCAAACACTTAAATTAACTTTAACACTGGTGCAGAGTGCAACATAATATCTGTGAACAACTTTAGTAAACAAGAGTAAATCAGAAGTTTGATGGAAAAATCATACCAGTTACTGCTGGTGTATTCTAGCCAGCAGATGTCACCAAAGTGCAAAATACATGTACAACGCAGAATACAAGCAGCAATACAGTATATCAAAAGATACCAGAATTCAATTAATAGAACAAAACATCTGCAATACAAGGCCAGTTTCCACACAGTAAACTGAGTTTAAGTCAAAGGATACTTGAATGCAAAAAATAAAATTGAAGCTGACACACTGAGAGAAGCTTGAATGCATTCCAGAAGTGCATCAAACACAATTAAAGTTTGAAGTCTCATGTATAATTCACCTATCTAGAGAAATATCAATAACTCTGAAAAGAACAATATGATAGAATATAAAGTATATGGAGTGTGCTTGTACAGGTGCTAAGAGTATCCTTCTATTGCTCAACAAGAGAAGAAAGGTTCTTGTTAATCAAGAAGGTCTCTGGTTTATGACCAGTGGGAAGAGCTTAGCTGCAACATCGCAGAGTACATATCTGGACTGTGACATGAAGAGTCTAGGAAAACACACTAAATGTGTTGACAGCACAGTTACGGTGGAGAAGCCAAGTATTTACATTTACATTTACTCACTTAGCAGCATTACAGGACAAGATTACAAAATTGATCATCACAAGTGAAGAGAATGACCCAAACAGAACACAGAACTAGTTAATCTTTCTTTAGTTACAATTAGACATATTTTCAGAGAACAAAAAAAGTCATTAAACACTTCCTAAGTACATTGAGGGAGTCACCGGTTTGGACAGAGGTTTGCAGCTTGCTCCATCAGCAAAGACCTAACACAAGAGTCTAGATTAAGATTTGATTCCATGCAGAGGTGACATCACCAGATGCTATTAGTCAGCAGACCTGAGTGGGCGAGATGGAGCATAGGATCTCACAAGATCCATTGACTGCTCACTAGGCAGGCATAATTTATGCTGCTATTAGAAGACAGTGAAGCACTGAAAAAAGGTGTAACATGCACCTGTCTCAGATGATTGAACACAAAATATGCCACTGCATTTAAAATCATCTGAAATTACTTGGTACAGAGTTGCAGTAGACCAGACATGACCAAACCAAAGTCTGGACCAGGAGATGTGCTGCATACTCTGTCAGATAAGGTTTGACCTTTTGGATGTTACACACAATGAATCTGCAAAAATGAGAGACATTTACAACTTGGTCAGTGAAGGATAGCTGGTCATTAATGACCACTGCAAGGTTGTGTACTGTCTTGGCAGGTGTTACCAATAATGAACCGAGTTGAACAGAGATGGGGGGGGGGGGGGGCTTGATAAATAGGCCGGCTGTGACAACAGAGAGGTCTGTCTTTGCCAGGGTGAGGTGGAGATGGTGCTCCTTCATTCAGGTTAAGATATCATTAAGACATGCCGAGATTCTAGCTGATGAAGCACCCAATGGTCCTCTGGAGGGAATGACAAGTATAGCTATGTGTCATAGGGATAACACTGATATGATATTGTGTGATGGGGCCTATTGAGGTGGTATACAAAGCGAATAGGACACATAGGTACCTGTGAGCTTGCCTAATGCACCTTTGGCATCTCTCCTTGCCAGGACATATGGAAGGGTCTGCCAGAGAGGTAGGATTCAAACGATCTGCGAACAGTCCTATTGAAGCCAAGGTCAGAGAGGGTGACAAGAATAATCTGATGGTTGACTGTGTCAAAGGTGAAAGAGAGATCTAGAAAAAGGGAGAACCGTGACACGTTGGTAGCCTTAGCCTCTCATAATATGTTGACTACATTCAGTAGAGCTGCTTCAGTGGCATGTCCCACATTTTGCCCCTTTTGAAGTCAAGTAAGATTAGGATCTGAATTAACTCACAGAAACTAACCAAACTAAGGTTACCAGGAAAGAACATTAACCTATGGTAAGAAGAGAGGAAAAATTTTCAGTTGTAAATGCAAATCAAAGATTTTGGCAAATGCATGTTCTCATCTATACACATTTTAGCACATTCTTTTAGCATGTTCTAATCTATACACATTTTATTTTATGTGATCAGTGATATTTTTACAGAAGCAGCAACAAATGTAGCCAGGTGAAGATAGTGGGACTTCTTACTACCATTTTGTTTCACTTTTTTGTTACAGTATTTGTTGGCTTGAAGGTAAAAAGACATACTGTATTTTCTTGAATAGCGCATATCAGTTGTGGACCTGTATGTTTGTATAGGCTCCTTCAAATTGACATGTGAGGGATTCTTGGAACAATAACCAATTACGAGGGCTACTGCAGAATACACAGTTCAGCAATTCGAGGAACATGTGACATACTGCTGGTTATGTGAACAATCTACTGAAACAAAAAAAACTTTCTGTCTTTACCCCAGAGGTTGTCACCAACATTGTGGGTGGCAGTACTGAAAGGTCAGTCCGAGAGAATGCTCACTGGAAGTGCAAACCAAAAATTATGGACATGAACCATTCTCTAAAAATGATTTTTGAAGAAAGTCTTTCCTTTATTGTTTAGATAAAATACAGACAAAATCTGTGCTGCAGCTCCTGGCTTTTAAATATACCATTTGTTATATGTGTACAGAGATTCAAAGCAACAAGGAAATGTATTTATATGAAACATAAGAGGAGAAAATATGGCATAGTGTCTTTGGGACAGTAACAAACAAAATAAATCCATAAAGAAATGAAATGTGTAGAAAATTCCAAAACAGTACTAAAATACAAATAACCTACTGAAGACATTGATATATTGAAAGATGTGTGATTATCAGGCATCCCATTGAAAATTCATCAGCACCTGAGGCTTCAGTGCTGTCTGTCATAATGTTTGGAGAAGGTTGGGGGTGTTGACAGTATAATGAATGACATGTTAGTTTAAATGTAGAGTTGCATGACCACAGTCTGAGTGAACTACTGAACAGGTTGAAAATCATAAACTTAAAATTGAATAAAGACAAATGCAAAATAGGATTGACAGAAATCATCTTCATGGAGTGTTACTACGCATGGGCAAGGTGAAGTAAGACATTGACAAGGTCAGAGCAATACTCAAAATGGCAAAGTCAGGGGACAAAGCAACCCTGCAGAGATTCATGGATATTGTGCTATACCTTGAATTGTTTATTCTAAATCTCTCCAATGCCACATCAAAACGACTAAAAATGATATTCAAACTAACAAACGTTTGTTTTTATAAAGCTTTATATAACTTTCCCTAATATCAGACATGACACTTAGAAGTACAGAATGATATCTTTTTTTATATATAGATTTTTTAATTGAAGCAAAAGAAATGTAAGGTGCTTTGTTCAGTGTGTCACATGATGACACTATTATTTAGCAATTAGCTAAACAAACAAGCCTGATGGACTGAATGGTCTCCTCTTGGTTTGTCAGATTTCTTATGTTCTCGTGAATCATTGGGAGACCTAATATCATGCATTTTAGCCAATAGGCCAAACCTGCCAACCTACAGTGCATCCGGAAAGTATTCACAGCACATCACTTTTTCCACATTTTGTTATGTTACAGCCTTATTCCAAAATGGATTAAATTCATTTCTTTCCTCAGTATTCTACACACAACACCCTATAATGACATCAATAAAAAAGTTTACTTGAGGTTTTTGCAAATTTATTAAAAATAAAAAAATTGAGAAAGCACATGTACATAAGTATTCACAGCCTTTGCCATGAAGCTCAAAGTTGAGCTCAGGTGCATCCTGTTTCCCCTGATCGTCCTTGAGATGTTTCTGCAGCTTAATTGGAGTCCACCTGTGGTAAATTCAGTTGATTGGACATGATTTGGAAAGGCACACACCTGTCTATATAAGGTCCCACAGTTGACAGTTCATGTCAGAGCACAAACAAAGCATGAAGTCAAAGGAATTGTCTGTAGACCTCCGAGACAGGATTGTCTCGAGGCACAAATCTGGGGAAGGTTACAGAAAAATTTCTGCTGCTTTGAAGGTCCCAATGAGCACAGTGGCCCCCATCATCCGTAAGTGGAAGAAGTTCGAAACCACCAGGACTCTTCCTAGAGCTGGCCGGCCATCTAAACTGAGCAATCGGGGGACAAGGCCCATAGTCAGGGAGGTGACCAAGAACCCGATGGTCACTCTGTCAGAGCTCCAAAGGTCCTCTGTGGAGAGAGGAGAACCTTCCAGAAGGACAACCATCTCTGCAGCAATCCACCAATCAGGCCTGTATGGTAGAGTGGCCAGTCGGAAGCCACTCCTTAGTAAAAGGTACATGGCAGCCTGTCTGGAGTTTGCCAAAAGGCACCTGAAGGACTCTCAGACCATGAGAAACAAAATTCTCTGGTCTGATGAGACAAAGATTGAACTCTTTGGTGTGAATGCCAGGCGTCACGTTTGGAGGAAACCAGGCACCGTTTATCACCAGGCCAATACCATCCCTACAGTGAAGCATGGTGGTGGCAGCATCATGCTGTGGGGATGTTTTCCAGCGGCAGGAATTGGGAGACTAGTCAGGATAAAGGGAAAGATGACTGCAGCAATGTACAGAGACATCCTGGATGAAAACCTGCTCCAGAGCGCTCTTGACCTCAGACTGGGGCGACAGTTCATCTTTCAGCAGGACAACGACCCTAAGCACACAGCCAAGATATCAAAGGAGTGGCTTCAGTATAACTCTGTGAATGTCCTTGAGTGGCCCAGCCAGAGCCCAGACTTGAATCTGATTGAACATCTCTGGAGAGATCTTAAAATAACTGTGCACCGACGCTTCCCATCCAACCTGATGAAGCTTTAGAGGTGCTACAAAGAGGAATGGGCGAAACTGGCCAAGGATAGGTGTGCCAAGCTTGTGGCATCATATTCAAAATGACTTGAGGCTCTAATTGCTGCCAAAAGTGCATCGACAAAGTACTGAGCAAAGGCTGTGAATACTTATGTACATGTGCTTTCTCAGTTTTTTTATTTTTAATAAATTTGCAAAAACCTCAAGTAAACTTTTTTGATGTTTTCATTATGGGGTGTTGTGTGTAGAATTCTGAGGCAAAAAATGAATTTAATCCATTTTGGAATAAGGCTGTAACATAACAAAATGTGGAAAAAGTGATGCGCTGTGAATACTTTCCGGATGCACTGTATATAGAGACAGTGGAAAAATGCATGAGAGATTGAAGACGCTGAAAATATCAGTGCTATCATATGCACTCTACAAACAAAAGTGTGTGAGTATTGGCTTTATTGTCCAATTTAAATTATGTAAAACAAACATATATTATTTGGTTACCTTTCATTTTCATCCAATTTCTCTCATCTAGCTTTACCGCTAGACTTGGCACATAATCCATTTTACAATTACAGTAGGTCTTCTAATTTGTTCCAAAACCATTACCACAGCCACACAATTTACTTCTCATTCAGTTTCCCATTGGGCCTAATGATGCTTTATAATGACACATGGTTTATTTTAGCAGCATCTGGAATTGATCTTAAATAGATGAATTCTCAAATCATATGATTTTCTGAGTATTTGTTAGAATCCTTTGACTTGATGTTGTGTGTTTTCTGGTTAAGCACCTATCATTTTTTGTTGCTGTGCAGCGTCATGATGGGAGGAGCAAGGCAAATAAAAGTAGACACACAATACTGAATATTATGCATCCTGTCGACAGAAAGTCTTTTGTTAAGCTCACTGGTGATTTTTGAAATGTTTTTGTGTTTTCTTGTGACTTTGATTCTTTTTGTTTACTTCTTGAAATTTGCATGTACTTTATTTTTTTGGTATTTTTTCTTATTCCTGTTCAGTTCAGCTATCTTTGAATGACTTTCTGTATGCTAATTGTTAACTTTGCTTTATACAACTGGCTCTTAACAAATTAGTGAAATCTCAATGACCACACATGCAGCATCAGCTTTTAATATTATTAATACATTCTTATTGACAAGCACTTCTAAAATTCTTCCTATAGTGGCCATTGTCAGATGTTTATTTAAGGAATATGATTTAAACCTCAGTTTGTTGTATAATTATACTTCAATTTATATCACAGTCATTTTTTATATTGATTGTTTATTTTAATTTCAGTACTTACTTTTATAGGTTTTAAGGACTAGTCTGTAAGTAAGCTTATCCTAAAAGAAAAAAGAAATATTCCTTACAATCCATTAATCATTCCTACACATACAGTACTAAGATGATAAGTTAGAGAAATGAAAGCCAAGTACTTGGGAGACATTTTTAGGAATTTTTAATTAAAAATGTTTACTGATAATAGTCAACATATGCAAAAAGCTTCTAAAACTGATGCAGTGAAAGAATTTGACAGCTTATTCAAAGGCATCTGCTGAGGGGTAAAACAACAAAATGTCCCTGCAAAATGGCAACTCTGTATAATAAAACAGACTGGATGATACTGTCACTGATAATGGAATAAACTTGTAGATTGGATCTGAATGGACTGAAATGAGGAATGAGCTACATGAAAAATAATACAATGTAATTCCATTTACTTCGTTTTTATTTAGCATTCTTCTAGAAAAAAGTTTGTGATGCTTATATGAATTTATAGGTGTATAGGTTTATAGAGTCACTAGCTGAAATACCCAGCGTTGCCCGGGAGGAAAATAAAGTTTTTTTTAATTGTTTGAGAAAAACATAATAAAAAAATAAAAATAAATTAACAAACAGTAATTCTGGGTTCGCTTCCCGGGTCTTCCCTGCGTGGAGTTGGCATGTTCTCCCTGTATCTGCGTGGGTTTTCTGTGGTGGGCTGGCACCCTGCACAGGGTTTGTTTCCTGCCTTGTGCCCTGTGTTGGCTGAGACTGGCTTCCAGCAGACCCCCGTGACCCTGTAGTTAGGATATAGGGGGTTGGACAATGGATCAATGGATAAAAACTCACTAATGTGCTTGTCTTGCAGTGTTGTATGTATGTTATCCAGTTGACGCGCCATACCGGCCAACTGTATTTAATTTGAAAAGCAACAGGGGCGCGGTGCTGCTCGAAAATAAAGAATGCTGGCAGTCGCCTGGTATACACTAACTGTGTAAGCCTGTGCTGTTAAAAGCACGGGATCCTAGAAAGTATTTAAATTGTCAGAACTACTCTTGGCATCTCTCTGCTAGAAGGATTCATGTTGCCGAAGTGCTTGCATCGTTTGTGCATTAGCAGCTAAGTGACTGTCTTTTTTAGGAGGTTTCCTTTTGTCGGTGTACTGGCGTGGCTTGTGTATCCTGGGAGCTGGAGCCCTCACCCCGACTCTCCGTCTCACTTCCGGGCCAGACAGACACACACACTTCCACACGTAGAACTCTATTTAATTTGAAAAGCAACAGGGGCATGGTGGTGCTCAAACATAAAGAATGCTGGCAGTCACCTCCAGTTCACCCTCTGGTGGTCGTTCCGAGTGTCAACTGGATGATAACATGCATACAAGAACGCAAGATCACCCCCCCACCCTACCCAGAAGGGGGCGGGTTACGGCTGATTTCATCCTACAGTATTTTTAGTCGACCAATGTGGAACATGTGTACCAAGTTTCATGAAAATCGGTCCAGCCGTTCGGACGTGATGCTGGAACATACACAAATTGACTTTTATATATATAGATTACTATCACGTGTATAGACAGTATAGAGCATAGTTAAATTTTTACATGAATGTCCGAATCAACATGCAACACATCACCACTTTACAGTGCCTTGTTTAATAAATATATAAATATTAAACAGTGACAGGAAGGAGAAAATACATGCCACATTTAAAAACAGATAATGTTTAAATAAACAGTACTAGAGGGTGATTCGTGAGAATGAGACAAGAATAATCAATCTAGTAAATGAAAGAGAATCACACTAGTGGAATGTACTGTATGGTTAACAAAAGATATGGCAATTTGTCAACAGAGGAGAAGGAAACATAAATCAGAGGTACAGTATTAATTTGTGAGAGTAAACTTCCTTTTGGCAGCACAGACTTTACAGTAAGCAACATAAAATACAAATGGCTGCCATTCTGCTCTAAGACATAATATAAAATTGTGTGCCCTGTTTTGAGGTTTGTAAATAATCATATATTGTATCTGACTGGTGCTGTGACTTTCATTGCTGAGAGCAACAGTTCTCAACCCCTCTAGAATTTTGTGCCATACCAAAAAGTAGAAACATGGCCAAGTCAGTGCATTTAGATGCGCTTTTATAACCTGATTATTCACAGAAACACAGTTTCAAAAATGCCATGAATACCCTTATTCTGGTTAGAAACAATGGTGAAAACGGTGGAAAACAGTGGAAGCATCCACAAAGATAAATTTCCTGCTTGGGCGATAGCTTTATTCCTTCTCCTACTTGAAATAACCTGTCTCAATACAGTATTTTAGAAATCGCTAAATTTATGTTGATGAGCTAAATGTATAATGCTAAGCTTAGCAGCACAATCTCAGGAGACATAAGCTCCATGCTTGTTTTTGAATGCATGGTGGCAATTGATCATATTTAATTTTTTAGCACATTTTATGACATTAGTGCATGTTGTCAAAGAAGATCTCAGTAAGTGGACTCATATAAACAAGAGTTTCTTAAGAAACCTAGTTTCTGTCTTAACAAGGTTACTCACCTTATCCTGGTTTTGTCTGTACATGTCAATGCACTGAGTGACACTAAGTGTCCCACTTCAAGAAGAAAAACAGAATAGATCAGTAACAGCTGATAATGAAGATTACATTTAATCTAACACAAAAAAAACTACCAGAGCCTTTCTACAGCATGAATAGCTATAGCTGTACTTCTAATACCTGTATGTTAGTTAACACTAGTGGGATTTCAGCATGAATTTAAATGCTGAGATCAATAGCATATTCCCTAAATTACCCACTAGAATTATAACAATATTTAAGGCACTAAAGTTAAAGGTTCTAAAGTAATATTTTGATCCTTAAAATGTTTAAAGGCCTGTGAGGGCAATGTATGCTCTGGATTAAAAATTATTATATTAAGTAAAACAGCCAAACCCATTTATACCTTAATACTGAATGTTAAAAGGTGGATTTAGAAATTATGCCTGCCCTTAAATGTAAACCAATAGAGAGACTTACTGTAAGTATAGGAGATATAGTTTGTACTGTCAAGTTCTAGAATAATCCTTGCATATGTACATTGAATTAGCTGCAGGCTACAAACAAAACAATTCAAGTATTTGTCCTGGAGAGCTAAAACTGCCACTTTGGGACTGTGGACATTTTGCTTGAAAGGCCACAGTGAACTGCTTTTTGCTGCAAGTTTTGCTCAGACAAGCTATAATGACCTCTAGCACTTTACACACAGATGTTTCATAGAGAGCAGCACTGTGAGACCCTACAAGTGGCACTGTGACACTTTGTTTCAGTATTTTGATACTTCTAAATTTATAAACATTTTCTGCACATTATAATCTTAGGTTAGAATTGTGGCATATTTGTGTATATGTATGTGTGTTTTGTTGTTTTTGTTGACTTTGAATCATTATTTTTCTTATTTCTATGGTATTTCTCTTGATTTTGAAAGCATTGGTAAAACAGGCATTACTTTAGGAGTGTTATAGACCACCCAATGCAGACAGCAATTTCAAAGTACATCTTTTTAGTAATATTAAAAAGGCAAGTTTGCAGGGGGATTTTATAGTCATGAGCAACTTTAACTACCCAAATATTAACTGGGATAACCTTGCAAAAAACCAGAGTACTAGAGCGGGAGTTTTTAGAAGTAATAAGTGACTGTTTTTTAACATAGTTTGTTAAAGTACCAATGTGGGGTGAAGCCTGACTAGATCTAGTATTGTGTAATTATCACGATAGAGGATATTGAACCACTAGGGTCAAGTGACCATAACATAATACAATTTTCAGTCTTTTGGAAGAGCATAGATACAACAAAAACTGTCAAGTTTAATTTTCGTAAGGCAAATTTTGGGCAGATGCATCAAAGTCTAAGGAGGAGAGACTGGGATAAACTCTTATGTTTGTAGGCAGTTGTGGAGCAGTGGAACAAGTTTAAAAATGTCTTACATATAATGCAAAACAGGTGCATACCTACATTTGGAATTAGTAGGAAATTAAAAGAAATCCACAGTGGGTTAATAAAGAGTAAAAAAAGAAGCTGCAAAATAAAAATCAGCTGTAAGGTGTATAAAATTAATAACTACAACATGAATAGTAGGGTGTAGAGGAAAATGAGAGCAACCATTAAGAAAGATATTAATAAAGGCTAAAAGTCAGTTAGAGAGGAATATAGCAGATAGGGTGAAAGATGGCTCAAAGAGATAACAGTCAGGAACAGTAAAACGGAATTAAAAACACAGACAGTGAAAAAACAGGTGTTCTTAACATGCATTTTTCCGAGGTCTTTGCATGTGAGGAAGTAGATAATATCCCAGTGGTAAAAGGGACTGCTAAGAAGGTACTGAGTGATTTGGAAATTGTAGATAGAGAAGTGCTGCTTAGCTAAACAGGCTGAAATCAAACAAATAACCAGGACCAGATAATATTTATTATTCTTAAGGAGGTTAGTGAGTACATATATAAACCCTTGACACATATTTTGAGGAAGCCACTGCACACTGGGAAAATTCTTATGGACTGGAAAATGGCAAATATTACATAAAAAGGCAGACAAGGCAGATCCAAGCAACTATAGCCCAGTAAGCTTAACTTGCATCACAGGTAAATTAATGGAAGGAATTATCAAGGGAAAGATTGAGCAACACATTGCAAGAACAGGAGTTTTTCTGAACAGTCAGCATGGGTTCAGAAGAGGAGGTCATGTTTTACCAACATACTGGAATTGCATGAGGAAACAACAAAAGGATATGATTAAAGTGGTGCATATGAAATGATTTATCTTAACTTTAGAAAGTATTTGACAGGGTGGCAAATGAGAGGTTGGTCATCAAACTAAGAGAAGTGGGAGTTCAGGGTGTTGTGTGTAGATGGATGCTAAATTGACACAAGAAGCAGAGGGTGATGGTGTGAGAAACCCTATCAGAATTAGCTGACGTTAAGAGTGGTGTTCCACAGTGGTCAGAGCTAGGGACACTGCTATTTTTAATATATATAAATGATTTAGATAGGAATATAAGTAACACGCTGGTTAAGTTTGCAAATCATACCAAGCTGGGTGGATTTGCAGAGGGACTTGGACAGGATGCAGCCTTGGGCAGATTTGTGGCACATGAAATTTAATGTCAGTAAATGTAAAGTATTACATGTAGGAAGTAAAAATGTTAGGTTTGGATACACAATGGGATATCTGAAAATTGAAAGTACACCTTATGAGAAGGACTTAGGGGTCATAGTGGACTTGACACTATCTACTGCCAGACAACATTCAGAAACCATTAAGAAGGCTAACAATGTTAGGTTATATAGCGCAATGTGTAGAGTACAAGGTCAAGGAGGTTATGGTCAAGCTTTACAAGTCACTGGTGAGGCATCATCTGGAGTACTGTGAACAGTTTTGGTCCGGGATTTAAAAGCTGAGACCGAAATGGCATCTCTTATAGGAGCAGGCAGACCACTCCACAGTTTAGGGGCCCTGTAACTAAAAGCTCGACCTCCCACTGTTATTTTATTAATCATTGGAATCCTAAGCAGACTGGCATCTTGAGATCTTAATGTGCACTCTGGTTTGTAAGTCATGATGAGTTCAGACAAGTAAGCCGGACCTTGGCCATTTAATGCTTTATATGTTAAAAGAAGGATTTTGCAGTCTGCCCTAGACTTAACTGGGAGCCGGTGTAAGGATTTAAGAACTGGAGTTATGTGTTTGTATTTTCTTGTTCTTGTAATAATTCTTGCAGCAGCATTTTGGATTAACTGGAGGCTGTATAAAGAACAGTTTGAACATCCAGTGAACACTGCATTGCTGTAGTCAATCCTACTAGAAATAAATGCATGAATTAATTCCTCAGAATCCTGTTTATTTAGAAAGTGCCTTAATTTCCTCACATTTTTAAGATGGTTGTATCTGAATCTGTAATCTTCTAACTAGTAGTCATAACCCCATTGCTGAGTCAAATCTAATAATGAATTGAGATCATTAATCAAATTTAATCTAAACAGAAGACTTTTTCCTACATTGAATTTATTGGATATCTTTGAAATAATACATGGGCAAAGCCAGGAAACATAGCTATACTAACTTTAATAAACCTGTTCCACTAAAACATGGCTAAAGGCAGGCCACAAGGGCAGGTTAAGGAGGACCAGGAGCTAAACATTTTCTAAAATAACATGCAATCAGAAAAACCAGAAGGAACAAATGACCTTTTATCTACATCAAAACATAAATCAAAAACTGAAGTTGAAATAATCTAGACATAAGTGAGTAGAATTGGACAGTAAGTATTTTAGAATTTATTCACAGTATTGGATGATGTGTTTCTGCATGGTGCCAGTTTACATATTGTTGCACCATAGACATGATACAACATAACTTCCAAGGCAATGACTCTAACAACCAGCTGTCACATCATGGCAAAAGAACAAGAAAATTGAGGTGTCCCTCAGAAAGCAAAAGGGTGTTACAGTAAAATCCTTACATGACAATTCTGCATTAAAATAAAATAATTAGTCCAAATTCAACATTTAGAAGTAAAACTTTAAAAAAAATCATCATCTTGCTGTTTCAAAATGGAAATAAAAAATGAACGAGTGCTAATGAAAGATTTATAATGTTAAACACAATTCAAAAGCAATTCATCTAATTCTAACAAAAGCTTACTTGGAGTCTGTTTGTTTGTATGGAAGTTTGTTCCACCATAAAAAATGGAGGATAACTCGGGAATAGGCCAACTTAGGATCATCTCAATGGAGCAGCAGGAACTGCACAGTGAATCTGATATCATCAGGTTTATGTTGTCAACTATTAAGTTCCTCCTTTATGATTTCCAAGGCTAAGCTGATTGGTTGAAGGAAAATAGCAGTCTGACCAGGGTAGCTAGTGGATAAAGCAAGTAGCCATTATCTTACTGAGATGTTTTAAAGAAGAATCCATATTTATACATACCATGGACCCATTTCATTCCTTCAAATTATTTCTTCTACTTCAAATGGCAGCTGGTTCCTGAGAGTCTATGTTTTATAGCTAGATACAGTGTATCTTGTCAAACTACTTATCTCATGTGCGAATGTATGTTGTCTGCTCAGACAAGTGTAAAGTAAAATTTATTGTGACGTTTTCAAATAAAACTTGTTCAATGCTTGTAAACACAGGTAGTTAACAATTAAAACTCATTTTGAAAATAGGTTTATCAATAGCCTCTGAGGCAAAGCACCAATTTGTTTTGTTTCTTTAACATGTGGTCTTGATAATCTGTGGCCATGTTAATGCTCATCAGCAACACTGCTTTTACTATTCAACATAGATCTTTAGATGCTAATATTTTTCAGAACTAAAAAGATGAAAATGGACACTGCATTTTAGAAACTTAATGGTTGAGGGAACAAACTGATTCTCAAACTTCATAGTCCAACAATTAGTAACAAGGTGACTTTGAATTATTTTATTTCTTCCTATCACGTTTTAAATTGCTCACAAAATTTGCTGATTATGTAATTAATGTCAAAACCTGTCATAAACACTCAGTAAACAGGAACATCTCGCATGTAAGAGCAGAATGCTTTCTCTGTAGAAAATAAAATTGCAAATTCAAAATCTATTCAGATTGTTTCCAAAGGAGGAACTGGTGAGTGTCAAGGGTTTAAAAAACACAAACTAAAAAGAACAAAGGACACATTGAAATGAGAATGCCTCACTAATGGCTCTCTCCATTTTCCAAAATTAAGTTACAGTCAGTAATTAAATCAGTAAACCTTGAAACATGCTCTGCTTTATTTCTCTATGTAAAGCCTCTCTAATGAGAACCCACATGCTGTTTGCTTATTCGTGAAGACTCATGAGGAATGCAAATATTAAAGCAGGCAAAATAATGTCTACTTTCAGGTTAATGTTTCCTGGAAGACTCATTAGTGGCATGCAGGTACATTGAAGTAATCTAATAGAACTGTGTGGCTAACTTGTTTGAAGATCAATTCAGAACTGTTTTCACCATAATTCAAGTCAAAAATTAATTTCTACAAATTTAGACAGGTGTGATATATTACAAAATACTATGTTTTCATTTTTATTTTTGTTTTATCCTTGGCAGAAATTGATACTCTCTAAAATGGCACAGAAAAGATACACAGCATGCTCATAAAGCAATCAAAACAGAAGTAATGATAGAGATATAACAGTATTACAGTAACTGTTCTAATAAATTTACACATTACGCAGTAATATTTAACTAAACAGTACTGAAAGAAACATTAACATTGGAATTGTTTTAAAAACAGATACAAGAAATATTGCAATCATTGCTTTTATACTTATTTAAATAAAATACTTACTATCTTTGTCACTTCATAATTGATTCTGTTTTATATTAGTAAGATAATAGATGACAGGTAATAGGTTGAGCAGGGCAAATCAACTTTCTCTTTCCCAACATCCTGTAACATCACCGAGGGAAATCACAGACAATTCTAGATCAGGTGACAGATACACTCTTTATGTGTCCTCCTAGGTAGCTCTTCCTAGTACAGTTTCCAAGAGAGACAATTGGGAACCATCCTTACTAAATGTATCAACCGACTCAGATAGCTCCCCTCTGTTGAGAACAGAGTCTCTATTCTAAAGTCCTCTAGAATTGTTAGGCTCCTTACCTTATTACAGAGAGTGAGCTCTATAATACTGCGAAAAAATCACATTTCAGCAGGTTGTACCTACAACCTCATTGTCTCAGCCTCTGAAGGAAATAGGTGAAGATGGTGATATAAACTCATGGGCAAATTGAGAGCCTTATTTAAAAAAGTAACTTAGCTCCTACTTTCACCACCATGATTTCCTACAATGCTCCAACTACTAATGCCACTAAATCAGGCTGTTAGTCAAAAATCACAATCATCTTTATAAGACTCCACTGTTCTTAAACCTCTATACCTGGGGCAACTGATTCACATTCACCTGCAGGGAACAGGTCAACTATATCTGTGGAAATAACCTTCTTGTCAGACTTGCAAATGCTGATTTTTACCTTTCCTTATTCACACTCCAGGAAAAAAAATAATGTTCTTTGAAGCAAATGCCAGTTTTCATAGCAAAGTTCTAATCAAACTAGGTCTGTCCAGCTGCCTTGCTAGCATTACATCTGACCATTATCACAATGTATAGACTCATTCTATCTGGGGTAGGTGAGTTACCACCTCACTGGCAAACAGCACCCATGAATCTTTCTTTAGGTTTGGTTCTTCATGTCATTGATCCAGTCAAGAGTGTGTCATTTGTTAAGTACTTTAACATGGCCTTTTTATAACTTCACTTTAACATAATACTGATACTCTGTATGTTCAATTCTTCATTATAACTATTTACAGTGGCTCCAAAATCCATACTGACCCCTACTCTCTCTTCTGTTTCTTTTTCCGGTTTCTTTGTGGTGGCGGCCTGCGCCACCACCACCTACCCAAAGCATCATGATGCACCAACATTGATGGACTGAAAGCCAGAAGTCTACGTGACCATCATCATCAGGTCTTTCCTTGAAAACCCTAAATACAAAGAGGACTGTTTCATTTATGTTAGGTAGATTGCCCAGAGGGGACTGGGCGGTCTCTTGGTCTGGAACCCCTACAGATTTTTTTTTTTTTTTTCTCCAGCTCTTGGAGTTTTTTTTTTTGTTTTTTCTGTCCACCCTGGCCATCGGACCTTACTTATTCTATGTTAATTAATGTTGACTTATGTTTATTTTTTATTGTGTCTTTTATTTTTCTATTCATTTTGTAAAGCACTTTGAGCTACATTTTTGTGTATGAAAATGTGCTATATAAATAAATGTTGATTGATTGATTGAAGTACTGAATCATTGGAATAGGTTTTTGGACTGTGCTGCCTGTACATGTTCTTCCCTGTTTTTTATCCAGGTATTCTGATCTTCCTCCTATGTTGTAAGTGGGGCAGGTTAGGTTAATAGGAGATTCTAAACTGGCCTTGTTTGAGTGTTAGCATGGGTATGTAATTAATAGAGAACTGACACTTTGTCCAGCACTGTTTCCTGTTTTGAGCCCAGTGCTGCTGGAATAGTCTGCCTCACATGACCATAAATTGAATGAAGCAAGTTTCAGAATGTTAGCTTTTTAAGAATATTCCAGCTTTTAAAGAATATCCTAGAACTAGCACCATCCTTATGGAAAACAATTGCAAGAAGAAAAGCATATATGCCACTCCACTTGCGCTAAATGTCAATTTTGCTGAGCATGCTGAAGTCAAGACTCACTCACTCTTAAATACCAGGCATCCAGTCTTATATGGAATTATTCTCAAAATTATGGAATTTGACATCTTCAGACACTTTCACTTTTTCAAAAGCCTGTTATGCATCTTTTGCAGTATGTTCATTCCTGATCTCAGAGTTCTCTTTCTAAGTCTAAACATGAGGCTTCATCTCCATTAATGCACAAATTACTCCTGAACAAGTCACATCTCTTATGTATTTTGGATTAGCACTTTTTGTACTTTGATATTCTCTATATGATTCTCATTTACTATACTAATACTGGCACACTTTTAAGTGTTTAAATGCAGTAGAGGTTCCACAGTGGTCCAGTGGTTAGAACTGATGCCTCAGAGTCTCTGCATTATAATAGTGTAGTCCTCATGCAGTTTCATTGAAGCTGCACATCTTAATTGTCTATGCTGTTTTCTCTTCGCACAAGGACACTATTGTAGACAAGTACATTGTTGCTTCTTAGGGATACTTAAAAAATAACAGCAAAATATAAAAACAATTGAACAATTCTGTTTACTAATAGAGATTTATTTCATTTTACTTTTCAAATCCATAAAATGCTTAAACAAAACCAACCTGATGTTCCTTTTTTAGTTTCCCAGGGGTCCGATGCAAGATATCGATTTGCTTTTTTAGTTTTAAACTCAGTCACATGTATGAGAAGGGATTCCATCTCAAATTTGTTACTGCATTAAGAAGGATTGTATATTGTCAGTTTGAATTGAACAAGCACATGCAGTAAAATTACTGTAAATCGATTTATGAGACAGAACAGAAGAAAAGCAGATGTAAAACAATAGAGATTTATAATATGAATAAACTACTGACAACAACTGGGAACAGAGGACAGATGATTTATGCAGATTCAATGACCTAGGACTGAGTATGGGCAATTTATTTATTTAATTTTCTATTTTTAGTTTCTATTGCACATGGGAATGGCTCACAATTCCAAAACATTAATTATCCCATTGAAAATAAGATCAATTAATTTGTTTTCATCCTATTTTTTTGTAAAAATTGATCTATTTGTATGGAATGATTACAATAAAATTAATAAAATAAAAAAAAAAATAAGATCAAATAATAAGAATATTTATTAGCGACAGAGATTATAGACATCTCTTTTAACAAGTAACCTATAAACGTTACTTTAAAATAACTATATAAAATAGTAAATTGACAAATGGCAAATACCATCATGATCAGGAAATCTATATTGTGCATGACTTACTACATGTAAAAGATAAAATAAAATGAGAACTGAATGGGTTAATAAATTCATCGAAATAAAAGAATTCTAAACACAATATTTAAAAAAAAATCTAAACGCAATATTTAATTTTTAAAGCAGTCAAACAAATATTATAGGTATACACTGCGTGAGGGTGGAAGAACAACTAAAATGATTAATGACTTTATGAAACAATAATGATATTGATGTACTACCAGCAGAAGAAAAGAAATACAGTAAGGGTATTATATGGTCAATGAAACAGAATGATTTGTTGTGAAAGAACTAAAACATGAATTTCCTGGCTGATGGATTAAAAGCACCCCAGTCATCAATTACATCAGTAGTTTGCTATAAGAAGTGAATGCTCAGGCACAAGAAAACAATTCATTTTTACAAGAAAAAACTGTTTTCATACTAAGATTTTTTAACAATCAAAATCTGTTTCCTCCATTTGAAGACCTCACCCAATCGTTGTCTCTGTAGAGTTTGTATGTTTCTTCCTTGTCTGTAAAGGTTTATCTCCTGATACTCCTTTATCTCTCCCTGACTCCTAAAGGCATGTGTGTTACATTAATTGAAGGCATACATTGGCCTTGTGTGTGGTTCTGCGTATGTCGGCTTGCAGTGGACCTTCACCTCATCCATATCATGTCTCAGCCAGTGTGCATCTCCTGGCTGGGATTCAAATTCATGTTTTATGTTTTTTTTTATTTACATTGATTATGTGTACCATACATTATTTTTGGTTTTGTCTACGTTTATAGGCATTTGTTATGTTACATGTGTTTTGTGGGTGAACCCCTAAGAGGCGGGGCCACCTGCCAATCATTGCCAGTAACTGCTCTCCGCCCTATCAATCAGGAGGGTCTTCCACAGTTCCTGGTTTTTCATTTTGAATTTTCTTCAGATTGTTTGGTGAGTTATTGTGAGCTTTCTATGTGTGTGATTTTTTGGATATTTAGGAATCTGTGCTAAGTTTTTTTTCAGTATGAATATATTCTGTTTGGGAGTTTGTTTTGCTTGAGATTGCCTTATTGCTTTAGGTAATTCCTTTATGTCTTGTGCTCAGTGGAGCTTCATGTTATGGCTGAGCATTTTCATTCATTTTTTAATTTATAAAGATTTTATGAGGTCATTTTGTGACTAGGGTTTTTGACGGTGTTTCAAACCCCCTAGTGAGCATTTTTAACACTATATGCTTTGGGACTCCAGGTACAATTTAAAATATTCAGTTTTTCAGAACTAAGGAATGTGAGATCAGAGTTTATGAATGAGCTAAGTTTCCTTGAATTGTCTTTGAAAGGTACAGTAGCTTTGAAACATTGTTGCCTTTTCCTCCAACACTGACTCCAAATGGCAGTCTCAGACTTTTCAGTACACTATGCTAGTTATTGCATATGAAAATAAAAATAGCCAGTGTTGCAGAAGTTTGTTTTTTTCCTAATTCCATTAGTCTGCTGTTTCAGTTTATTGTAGGCAATTGAACTGCAACAATACTTTGCACTGACATGTGGTTTTAATACTATTCCAAGAGTAACACAAAAATATAATATGCAAAGAAGCCAAAAAGACATTAATTCTCCATTCACATTTAGGAGTCATGGGAAACCATACTCCAACAGTGCCAGACACAAGGTAGAAGCCTAGAATGAGAGTCTATCACAGGTTTTAATCATGCACGCACTCAAAAAGAAAGCACTTATGAATATGTAATTTGGGAGAAAAAATAAACATGTCTAAGAAAACAATGAACATTGGAGTAAAAGCAAAGTTAAAACACTCCTTCATGTCTTTAAACAGGAACAAGTAACAAAGACGAGTAGGACAGAAATGAAGAACTAATACTTTGAAATAACAGCAACAGCAAAAACATCTCTTGGCAGTCTGAAATGAGAATTGATGACCTTATTGGACAAAAGCTGTGATTTTAATTTTAATCTCTGCAAAAGGCAGTTTTAAGTCAGCTTTATCTGTAAATATTCAAGGGTTATGTATTGTGATGGACACCTGGGCCTCAGCCTGCCCAAACCCCAACATGATCACAAAAACACAGTCCTTCATCAAAATAAACAAAGGTTTTATTTTAAATACCTCCAAAAAAGTGTTACATAAGCACAAAACACTGGTTTCTCCCTTTCTACAATAATTCTCTCACCACTGCACTGCCCTCCTCCAATCAAGTGTTGCCTCTCAACCACCCAGCTCCGACTCACCTGAATAAGGGAGTGAGGTCCCTTTTATTACAGACCTGGGAGAACTTCCGGTGCCAGGGTGATTGCCCGATGGAAGTACTTCCGGGTCACACAGAAGTTCATTATTAGAGTAGGGAGCTTCTTTCCCTGGAACGTCCTCTTGTGGCACCCTGTGACCCCAGCAGGGCAGCCCTGCCAGACTACAGCATGTCCTGCTGGCTTCCCACTGGGTGTGGATATCCAGAACTGCTGCTGGGAGAATAACAGTTCACTAGTGATCTCTCTACTTTTATAGGGGATGTCCGTCCAGCCCATGTGGCATCTACCCTATACTATGCTATACTATACTATACTATACTATACTATACTGAAGTACATTATGATGGCATGCCAAGGGGGTTTCCATGGTCAAGGGAATAATGAGAATTGTACAGGGCAAGTTAAACCTTCAGGACAGACAGTGTGAACTGCACTGACATCTGGAGAGGCTAGGTTCATTCCAACTTACTGTTAGGAGCCTCCAAAGGCTGTTTAGGTCAATTTGTAAAAACATTCAATTAAGCTGATGTTCTGCAACCAGAATACCTCCTCATACTATTCTTTCTTTCATGTGAAAGATGGATGTAGACAACTAAAAATAAATTGAAAAAATAGTGCTTCTGGTTCTAGTTAGTTTAAGGGGTACAGCTGTCGAAACAATTACTTAATAATCAAATGATTATGTCATATATCATAGGAAGTCTTCCCTGAGTCAGACCTATATACTCTAAATAACCTCCAACATAAACATAAAGGGCTGAAATCACCATAGGGGTCCCTGCTTCTCTGAGCCTTTGGTTAACCATACAAGATAACATCTCTTCAGCAGTGCCCCTATGTGCCTACTCTGTTAGAGAAAAAATGCTGCCCCAATAATTTTTGGGAACATGGTAACATTTACGCTCTAGTAACTAGTCTGGGGGTATTGATATCTGTGATATTGCCACCCAGGCCTCACTCTTTAGATAATATGTCCCCTAGAAACTGGAAAATAATTGAATGCTTCTACACATTCTCTTGCTTTCCCTGGTCCCCTACCTAATGCTTTGTCCAGAGCATACTGTTCCCTATTTGTCTCTGCATTCCTATATTGACATGTGCAGAAACTCTCCTCTTGCAGGCATAGTTCACTCTCTATGTCTTCTGAAGGATTAGTGTGACTTAACTATGTCACTTGCCTTTCTTGTGTTGTCCTTGTCCCTCTCAACCTCTTTCCTCACAATATATACTATTTATTTATATATTGAACAGAATCTGATTTAGTTGCACAAGGCTAAAAGCAAAACTGCTGAAAGGAGGAATCTTTAAGAAAAGCAGGCACACTTAAATATTGTACAGTATCTACCCAGAATCAACTGAACAAAGCATTCCCCTAGGTCATAGAATTAATGTGATTGTTTAGATTAGATGCAGCTGAGTGCCATAAATCAGAAGTGGGCCTAGAAGCATCATTAATCCTAGCAGAGATTTAATCCTAGCAAACACTGATCATAAACCAAAAGGAAGACAACCAGTGACAAGTCTCAGAGATAATCATCCAGAGGCTTATATCTCCTTGGCAGTAACTGAGTCTGCTTAAAAAAATCATAATTTGAAAATAGCATAGGGAAACTACTAATCTATTGCTAAGCAAAAGTAAATGAATAGTAAAGCAATGAGACAGAAAGATAAAATAATGTACACAAAAAAGTTCTAATAGGCAGTATAGGTTTCAGGAACAATATTGTACAAGTGTTTAGCCATAACACCATAGACAAATTCTTGCAAGAATTAAGGACATTGCAGTTTGATTTCAGGTGATGTGTTTAACACTTGGCACTTGAAGAAATAACTACAATTAAATTATAGAGGAACACTGTACAGAAATAAGGTAACACCAGCATGTCTGTGACTTACTGGTAATCTTGTTTTTCTCCATCTACATATTTGGCCGGGTTTTATGCAAATTCATAATGGCACTCTAGTAACTGTTCTTTTTTATTGTGATCAAGTGTCTCTGATTTATATTGCAGCATTGTTTGCATTCTCAGAGCTGTTAGCAAGAGATTGGAAAGCTAGATTTTGCATATTCTTTTGAAACAGATAAGAAAATGGGCACTTGTCTTTTTGTGTGAGATAATTACAATTCGATTGTACAGGGCAAAAGCTGTAAGCAACATGACTACTTGACATTAAGTCACACATTGTGCTATAATATGATGAGTTACAAGTTATAAAATAAAATTTTAAACCAATCTCATCTGATGTCTGCATTTTCCAGCTTTACTATCCTCTTTTTTTATGCACATCTAATTTTATCATACTTGGATTTCAAATGGACTGATGATCTACTTATTATTAATCTTAGTTCGGAATAACCAATATATCAGTCTTGACTGTATATTCGAAGTATAAAGTCTTTATGATCATTTCTGTCAGAGTTGGAAGCAATGTTTTCCGCTGTGTAGGTCCTAGTTTTGAAGAAATGGGTTTTGAGGCTGATGCTTCAGACCTCAACATTATGCCTCAACATTTGGTTTCATGTAGAGCAAGCTGTATATGACCGAAAGCAATATACATGTGCATACACTGAAGTGAATGTCAGCATTGAAAAACTAATTTGCATTAAGTCAACTTGGCTGCTGCCAGCAATGTGCACAACAGTCAATCAGTAGTCCTTAGTAACAACTGCACTACAATAAATTCTGGAAGAATCAATAGTTTTTTCAAAACACTCCCTTCAATAGTGCTGGTCCACATCCCTGCCCTGGGTAATTCTATGGAACTATCTGAGGCTGCTGTGACATACAACTCTAAAGTCAGCAACCTTTAAGCCTGCTAGGGGCTGGACTAGTCTGAAATATACTCAACAATCTCCCCAAAAGGAGGATGAATGTCTCCTCAACTCCTCATAACATAGCCTTAACAATCTTCCCAGTGTGTCATTCCCATGACTGAATATCATATTGTACCATTCAATGCTTAAAAGGCAAATATGGCTTTTTCATTAGGTTCTTTCCTACATTTACAACATAACCATGGGTAGTAGATGGTGAAACACCTTTTAAAACCAGGTAAAGACAAGTAAAGAGTAAAGAGGTGGCAAGCAAGAAGTACAGTAATCCAGAAAAACAGTGAATTAAAGTAAATCTCTCTATTATAAAAAAAAATCTTGGAAGGAGACGAGACATGATTTTCTCGGAGAGACACTTAAACTTCCTGCAAGGCGAGTCCATGCCCGGGGCCGGAAATAAAGGACAAAGAGTAGATGATAAAGTAGAACTTCCTAAAGAATTCAAAAATGTTGGCACGGTACACTTGCAGAGCAGGTTAGAGATAATGGAAGTATGAAAATTCGAAAGTCTCAAAAAAAGGACAGTAAAGATTGCATTAATGCAATCAAACAGAAATTATTACTTGGTGAAAAGATCAAATATATTGTTCGGATTTAAACTTTAAGTCGGAGACTTGTAGATCACCTAATTCGTGTTGCCAGCGAGAATTAAAGGATTCCAAACACATTGTAGTGGTATGAAGTCCCATGAGACGGAGACTTTTAACATGAGATTCTTTCAAGTCACGTCCTACTTACAACTGTTTTCAAACAAGACCATGGTCATCTAACCTCAGTCATGTGAATGCTTTTGTCAGACACACTTCCTGCACTCTCAGCTCTTATAAATTTTATCAGGACAATAATTTTATATGTTCTAGATGACACATCAACAACTAAGAGAAGAAGAAAGAGCATGGACAACCATTCGAAAAAGTCATTTTATTTATTAGAGAGAAAGAAACGATATTCACTGACAGGCAGTTATACATTGCGTTGTCACGATGTAAGTCCAAACACAGAATCAAAATTCTATCCGATCTTGAAGAAAAGTTAATTTCAAATATTGTTTTAACTAAAGTGTTAAGTTCCAATGAAAATAACAATCTCTTAAAATTGTATTTTCAGTTAACCAAACTCGGGGGTGGGTGAGTGAAGTGAGCAGGTGGTGGGGCCCCCTATTTGATTAAAAGAAAGAAAAAGATATGCATGTGTGAAAAAACAGGAAGTAGTAGGTTACCACACCCTAGGGATCAGCAAATATGCATCTGAGGAGCATCAATGAGAGCAGCTGCAGAGGTTTTGGGATACAGTGTGAAGTAGTCCCAAAGACAACCGATGTGAGGTCTGCATTTAAGTGCCAGCTGTGTAAGCCTTAAAGCTCAGCATAACATAAACATGTTTTTGAAGAAAAAACAACATTGTTTGTGTTTTTAAAGGTTTCAGCAGTAGAACTGAAGGGAACTCCATCCATTTCAAGTATAATGTACACAAGGCAGGAATCAAATCTTTGTGGGACACCAGTTGATTGTAGGATATGCGTACAGATATCTGTTACTTGCCAATTAAACTGGAATGTAGGAGGAAACAGGAGTTTCATGCAGCATAATTTATTGGCAGCTAATGCTTCAATATGCTGTAGAAATTATCATGTTGTGTCTGGGAAAGTAGTAGTGCTAAGCAATAACTTATTTCCATGTCCAATAAGTCATATTCTATATATGTTGTTCATTTTTGTATGCTCACCAGTAGAAAACAGGTAATACAGCTATGACTCTGGAGGTTTCAGACTCCATACAGAAAGTGCCCCAGCACATTTTTAACATGCTGTGTGACAGTGCCACTAGCAGGAAATTATAAAAACTAATTGGACTGAACCTATTTGTTAATGGCAAAAAATCTAGCTCCCTTTTACCCTGTACTAGATAAAGAAGCTCAGTAAATGGGTGAATAGAAGGATGGAGGGATTGATATAAGCGAGTACATTACAGAGATGCGGCTCCATATTGAAATCACTAGATTTGAAAGAAAAACAGCCTTTGGGTTAGGAATTTAGCAAATGCAAGAGCTGAAATCAAAACTAGTGTAAATTCAATCTGATCATAAGTAGGAAAAGGAGTCTCTTTGATGTACTGGAGAAATGTGGAAAATATTCTTCAAAACATCTCAACAAGCAGAAATATGAATGTATAAAATTATGAATAAACACTTTTCAACTTCTTGTCTTGCAATGTAGCCTAATTATGAACAGAGTAACATAAAATCTACTGCCTTGGAGAAAAAAGAATGAACTTGACAATGTTAGTTTAAAAAATCCTCTGCTGAGTTCCTGGTTTGGTTGCACCCATTTGATGTTATTTCCCAGTTTTGACTAGTCAGTGTTTATGACAGGTATGCTTTCCTTAATTTTCTAAATTTGGATCTGCCGAAATAGCACAAGGGTAGATGAGATTTTCAGCAGTGACTTCTGCCTTTACCTATTAGAATCTGTAATATTTTATTTGGGCTGCTAAAATGTGTTTGTCATATTGTGAGGTTTGCACACTGAATCAATGCAGCATTTTGCTCTGAGAACCTGCACTCCTAACCTCTACTTATACTACATGAATTTTACAGATTATCTGTTGTGTACATAACTTGAGAGATATTTACTTAAAAAGCCTTGTTTTTTATGAAATGTTTACCTTTCCATTTTGTTTTCAATGATTGCATAATTTGATCGTTTTAATGAAGACGAAAAAACATAAAAGCATTTGTTAGCTTTTTCTGCAACCTTGCTGTTAAAAAAAGCAGACTTCTGCCTTGGATTTCATATATCCTTAATAAATCTGCAAATTCATAATTCCATTAAAGTTTACATAACTGTGTTGCATCATGACATATCCAAAGACACCATTAATTGAAATAAGGATGGATGGTGATGTGAATATTCCCTTCTTCCTGCATATCACAATGGGTAGATTGAGGTGTGCAGCTTTTGGAAGTAGACAAAAGAATTTGTTCATTCTGGCAGTGCTGAAACTGTCAGACTGAATAAAGTGAATTGCCTGAATGCATCTGTAGAACTGGTTGTGCATTTTGACATGGAGTGCAGTGTATTGCATTTAAGAAATCAACTTTAAGTCTGTGATGGAAAGCTTACTGGATGAACAAAACAAAGAAAACATAGTGTGCCTGTTTGGGAAAAAATGCATGACATGTTACAGGAAACAGAAGTAGATCTCTCTTCTTTCATCTAAATGACATCAACTGAGAAGACACAGCTGGGGTGAGGGAGTGGGTTGAGTTTAGCAGATTACATGTAGTGATGCAGAAGATAACCCCTGGATCATCATAAAACATTATTGATGGATTTTTCTATATTTAGACCTATCACTTGGTTTGGTTGTTTGACAATCAAACATTTTAGGAATTATAACAAGTTACAATATAGGAATTGTTATTGGTGAATAACACATATGCTTGTAACCTAACTGACTGTTTATGCCATGCAGTAGAAACGGTGTGATTTAAAATAAAATAAAATAACATTTTCAGTGCTAATTGATACTATATCTTTTTTCTATCTCAAATTACATTTTTACATTTTCTTCATGTAATTGATTTCTAACAAAGCAATAGATGTTCAGCTATTGTATTCAAGTTTATGTTTGCCAATTTCACATTTCGAAAAAAGGTCAAATTTATGATTCAAAAAATTTACAGAAGGACCAGTGAGTGCCACAATGCTGAGTGCTATTTCCTTAAAGTTCTGGCTTTGATTTTTAGTCTGGTTTGTATGTTCTCCTCATATCTCTGTGCCTTTTCATCAAGTACTCAGTTTTATTTAATGTATATTCCAAAGATAAGGATTAAGGTAATTGACCACTTCAACCTGTAAGGATATGATTGTGCAAACGTTTGTGCTCTGCGGTAGGCTGGCATTCTACTCAGGTATGATTTCTGTCTTCTGCAAATGATGCCTATACCAGGGTTCTGCACCTTATGACTCTGTAATGCAAAAGGAGGAAGCAGAAAAAGTATAGATTGTTTTTTTATTTAGAACACTGGGAAACATTTTTAGGAAGTGTTGTCCAAGATTTCCCACTTTCTCTTACTAATAAATTAGCATCTAAGCAATTATTGGGTAAAACTGCATGCAAAGGATTATAAAACATCACATAATATTCTCAGACCTGGTTAAATCAATTTAGGGTCACAGTGTCTATCCAAATAATACTGCATATAAGGTAGTAACTAGCCCTGTACAGAACACCTGTTACTGCAGAATCTGCTCACACAAAACTCCTGCTTACTCTTATAAAGTACATTTAAAGTTGTCAATTAACCTAACATGCACATCTTTGAAATGCTGGAGGAAACCAAAGTATCCACAGAAAAATGAGGAATGTGAAACTCCGTCCCTGAAGTGGAATTACAATCTAAAACTCTGAAACCATGAGGGAGCAATGCAGACCATTGAATGACTATGCCACCGACACAGGATTTATGCGTATTTAGAAAACTTCTTGATGACTTATGACTCTGATGGGAAAGGGTGGATACAAAAAATTGATAAGGTGTGTATGGATGAACATCCATCCATCCATCCATTATCCAACCCGCCATATCCCAACTACAGGGTGACAGGGGTCTGCTGGAGCCAATCTCAGCCAACACAGGGCACAAGGCAGGAAACAAACCTCGGGCAGGACGCCAGCCCACCACAGGTATGGATGAACAGATGTTCCTAAATATTTTAATTGCTTTTCTTTTTTCAATTTCCAACAGTTCATATTTCATTTCTAGTGGTGATAGAAATTTATATCAGCACAACTTTATATTTAGTTATATGTGTAGCTAATCATTGGGATTCATTTCTGATTTACTGTTGTGACATACTGTACAGTCATTGTAATTGTTATGACTTCTTGTACTTTATTCTTACCATCCCTTGTTATTAAAGTTGTGTAAGTGTGTAAGTGTTCTGAGCCTGAACTCAGTGAAGATCTCTCTACATATATATAGTGAATAAATTAAATAGACTGTGCCATGCATATGTGTTATGGGAGTGTGTTGAAGGCTCTTTGCAAGAATCAAAAAAGGGGGTGGATTTGGGTGAGGTTCATGTACTAATATCTCTTCAAATTCCAGGCCTTAGAATGGAGGAAGAGACCTCAGAAGAACAGTGACGTCACTCCTGAACCATCCCAGAAGTCCTGTCCCTTTGACCTATGAGAGATGACATCCCTGCAGGAGCTCTACCAGAGCAATGCCAGCCAGCAGGAATAACTGACCCTTAAGCCAGAAGAAAACTAAATTTATTGTTTTCCTTTTGTCTTCTTTTAAAATAGCCTTGCTGCTATTAAACGGGTTCCTCCCTGAGACCCCAACCCTTTATGACTGTCTTGTTTCAACATTTCACACCTGGAATGTCTCTATTGAGTATAGCTGGCCAAAGTATTACTGAGTCTAGCCATTTTCAATATAAGGGGCACATACACTACAAATGTACACAAACTTTTTACATTTGTTTTTAGCACCTGTCAACATGGGAAGAACATGTAAACTTCCTGGATACACAGGTTCACCAGTTAACGAAGGAGCCTTAAGGACTATCTCAGCATTTCCTTATCAGTCAACCACAACAGTGTTTGTGTGATAGCCATGCCAGGTTGATTGGTTATTATATACTCCCACACATAATTACTATGAACTTGGACTCATTTCTCAATATTTACAGTTCTCAAAAAGCTGTCAGAGTACAAAAAAATCATGACAATTGAAAAAACTATTGTATAGTATAGAATCTGAAAACACACTGTTTTTAGATTGGCATAGATTAATAGTTTACATAGTATTTTTTCATTATGATTATTATTATTATTATTATTTTCATTATTATCATCTTGAAATCAAGAATTTCAAAGAATGATGCTCAACACCTTAGCTTCTTCAGTTCCGAAGCATATGATATTATATTCTCTAGAAATTCTGTACTAACGTAATTCTAATCTCTTTTTTGCAACCAGAAGAAAAATTTTGTTTCTTGATCATTTCTACAGGGAGCACAGACACCATAACTTATTCAAATATCCTACATGTGTCATCAACTTCTTCTATGGTTACAATTAGTCATGGATGTGCTGCTCCTTTTTTACATTTGAAAGAAAGGTGTCCTAATGATCTGTTTTAGGGTATAAAAAAATGAGCAAATTTCAATTTTGATAATGCTTTAACTATTTTAATCCTAAAATATTCATAATTAAATATATAAAAAAACATGCATTATTATCTGCACTGGACAGTAAAATGGTGATTTTTTTGTTCTGCTTTCATTTTGATTTAAAAAGCTTTTAATAATTGTTGAGTTATGCCATTCAAATATGCAAATTAACAGATTAAGTTATATCATGTCTTATAAAAATATTTAAAGAAAATGGATCATGTGATAAGCACTGCCCACTGCAGGATTCATAAACAATCATGAAAGATTATTGCTGATGGTAGACTAATGTGGCTATTCTAATCCAATTCAATTCTTTTTTGTTCAGAACACACTCACATAAAAGCCCATCATGCTATACAGTAAATATGCAGTAAATATAAAGACATGTATCATAAACACAAAACATTTATATCTGAAACAAAAACTGAAAAACGCCAAGTAATACATAAAAAGATACTCACTTATATACAGACAAGTGACAAAACCTCAGTTGAATGCAAAAGGCCTGAAAACATAAATATCATTTGATGGCACACCCACTCCAAGACAGACCAAATGCCGCTATAAATATTGACAAGTGAGAGGATACAGTATAATAACTTAGAACTCTGTAATTACCCTTTGATCACAGATTCTTTAAACATTAAACTTTCATAGCTTTTTTGTCATTAAAATGAAGAAATATAACCAGACATTGTGCAGAACTAGTTCTGGAATTTTTTCTCTCTGTCTTCATACCCAATGTATATCATCTGAAATGGAATGACTGAGTAAATTTTTTGATTTGTTGCTATCTAAAGATGACTTTGCCAGTTACCTTTTTAATTAAATTAAAAACACTGTTTTGGCAGCAGTGACCTTTTCTGAAACTGAGCAGATTAGATTCCTAAAAATTACAATTTTAATTAGGGACTTATCTTATATCATCACTAACTCATTTTTTCTCATTTTACCTTACCCAATTTGTTGTGTCTCATTTTTTAACCTTTAAAAAAATAATGCTATTTCATTACTTTTAATCATTGGCATTGCTTTAAGTTTAAATATGTGGCAGACACCTTCAGTATCACTCATTGTTGTTGCTACATTTTGAGCATGGTACACACCATTTATATGTTCAGTGTATGAGTTTGGGAGCACTTCTGCATGTCTCCCTGTTATTTAATAAATAAGTAAAATCATTCAACAATACAGATATTTTTAGAATGATATGGGACCTTTCAAACAGGAAGAAGAAAAAACACAATGCTAAGCAAAAACCATTTATCTGTCTTTATTTGGTCTACCTGAATAAATCATTGGATCCTTCAATATTCAATGAATACCCTGAAGATTTGTCAGCTTCAAAATACTTTACTTTGTCTCCATTCTCCTCTAAGAGACGTCTTGCTTCTTTTTCTCCCCTAAGCATATTCAAACAAAAATCTTTTAAAAATGTAATCACTTATATACTCACTCATGCATATAGTCCTTTCCTGTTCCAGGACCACTAGCTTAGAATCCCCTCTGGGCTGTCCCTGCATTCACGCACATCTGAGAGGACTTTTAGACATGGCTCCTAGGCACCTTACATCCTGCCAGTTCTCTGACAGGCAGGTGGGCCCCACTTGTTCCAGCCTGAAACATGCTGCTATCATCTTCTGTTCTGAAAGGTTTTCATAGGCTTCCTGCTAACCCTCTGTGTTCTTGCTTGATCTTAATAATGATCAAGCACTCTTAAGATGAGCATAGCTCTTGTACTCTTCTATCTGCAGTAAGCCATCAGACATTTGTAATTTCCTGGTTTCCTCTAGTTCTGAGAATCCTACTAATTTTCATACAGGATCTCACACTTGCTCACACTTTATTGAGAGCTTAAATTCTAGGTCACCACTTAGAGTGATATGTTGTTCTTCCTTTTGCCTGGCAACAACTTAGGAAAGTTACTTTCAGCACTTTCCCTGACCTGCCCTAAATCATAATGGAATGCACCCAAACTCACTGAGAATCCACTTTTCCTGACCTGTCATCTCTCCTTCTTATGGGATTATTTTCTCTTCTTATCTGGAAATATAACACACATAGCCATACCTACTGATCTAGGACAGCCTATAACCTGAGAGAAATAAACATATAAGAAATATGAGTTTATTTCATCTACTGGTTTTAATATTTTAGCATGGATGTTAATGTAAATATCTGCTAATATTATACTGCTTATAACTTTGCACTTTATTTGAACTGTACATTCCTACATTACCAGTGAAGATTATAAGAGTAGGTACAACAATGATTTGCAACTATGTGCCATGGGTCTCATTGGAATGTTATTCTATGACCTCCTTACAGTCTTGTGATGGTACTCCAGGTTTCATTGGTTAATTGTATTTCAGCATACCAGAAAGAGTACAATTTTTCTATAGTGTTCTTCACTGAGTACAGGCTCAGTGGTCTTGCATAGGTTCCTAGTTATATTTTCAACACATGAATACACAAATTAGGTAAACAGATTCATTTTAATTAAATCCATATAAATAAATTAAGAAATTATAAGTCTAATAATATTTTAATTGGCATATGGCCAATTGAGAGGAAACAAAACTTCCATTCAACCGCATTTCTGAGAAAATAAACTTTTGGGGGTCATGTGGTAGGTTTTAACAGACAAATCCACAGTTCAACATAGTTCCACCAATCTATGCCACCAAACACTTTTATAATATTATAGGTTCATTCTGGGCAGTCGAAAAAGGAAAAGAAATCACATTTTACCTTGGACACCAAGGCTCCCATTCTTTCCAGAGCCCTTCCCGTGGGATGGTGTAACAGCATGGTAATACAGATGTGGCATCAAATGCCATAGCAGGATTCAGAGTAGTGAAACAGAATCGAGGAAGGTCATTAAAAGTTCATAATGATTGCCACATTTATATTTTTGTGTAAATGGGTAACAAACTGAGTTGCAGCATGAACAACTAATTATCAACTCTAATAAGGGCATGTTACCCTAAAATAATGAGTCTTCAGCCTAGAATTAAATGCTGAGATTAACATTATCTATAAAACTGCAACATTCCCTTATTCAGGAAAATTATGTTTTTCTGCTACATTGTTTCACACTTTAATTTTCCACATATGTATATGAATTAATGTGCACTGTCCCTTTGTTCCCTTGAGTCTCTAATTTAAATAATACACCACTGCACTGTTAATGTGTTCTTCCAGCACATTGACTTTGCATCTGCTCAAGTGCAGTTAATCATAAGAATACAGTTCTTCTAACCACTAAGCTACCTCAAGTGTCCCATAAAAATCATTCTTTCTTCTATAATGTAAGTTACAAAATGTGCATCAGACCATTATAACCTGTAGAAATGGGAAATCTTGGTATTTTCCTTATGGAAACTGCTTTCTTCATTATCTTTTTTTATTAGTTTTTTATGAGTGACAGTTATAGGACATCTAGAAATCAACTAAATTCCATTTATTCTTATAAACAGGAAAATACCCTTGTAAGAAAACTCAAGATTTAAAATCTGTGGAACCTTGGAAAGAAAAAATAAATAAATTAGTGACTGTGGAGGAGAAAATAACTGCCTTCTCTTTATTAAAATTGAAATTGCTATTCAAACAGTTATGTTCTAGCCAGGGTTCCTCCCTTGGCTCCTGTTTAAAGTGCTGCTTTTAAGTATTTTGTGTTCTTTTCCATCCATTATCCAATCCGCTATATCCTAACTACAGGGTCATGGGGGTCTGCTGGAGCCAATCCCAGCCAACACAGGGTGCAAGGCAGGAAACAAACCCCGTGCAGGGTGCCAGCCCACCGCAGGGCGTGTACACACACACACCAAGGACAATTTCGAATCGCCAATGCACCTAACCTGCATGTCTTTAGACTGTGGGAGGAAACCGGAGTACCCGGAGGAAACCCACGCAGACACAGGGAGAACATGCAAACTCCATGCAGGTACGACCCGGGAAGCAAACCCGGGTTTCCTAACTGCGAGGAAGCAACGCTACCCACTGCGCCACCCTGCCGCTCGTGTGACAATATGTTCCTTCTTATTCATTGTATTTTATTGATGGATACACCAGAGACGGGGCCACCATCATAATTAAGGAACTACCCCCAGCCCTATAAAGACCACTGGGAACTGAAGTCCTGGCCAGTTCATTTGAATGTGCTCTGGTGAATTTTTCATGAGTCTCATAAGTATTTGTGCTTTCTTGAATATTTTGCTCTGATTCTTGACTTATTTTGCTCTGTTTATTGTAGTAGATTTCATTGTAAGGCTTGTTTGTTTTGGATTATCCTCTAGGCAAGTACTTTTTGCTTATTTTTTACTCTTGCTAACTAATGTTGTTGTCTTTTTCTACTCTTCAAAAAATTCCTCCTTTTATAAAGATTTTTAATTGCTTTGCTCTGTATAAGCCAGGGCTTGAGGGCAATCCCCTTCCTACTGGGGCATTTCAGAGTACATATTTAACAGAGTTATGGGCATTTTAGCCAAGTGTAGGCCAAACTCAGCCACTCTAGTGGAAGCTAAAGGCTGCCTTTCAGTACACTTTCACTGAGCTGGCTGTGAGAGTCAGGCTTTAGCTATTTTGTGGAATGAATCAAAACAAATATAATTTGTTTGATGAACTTTGCTGTTTTTCATTTCTTGCCTGAATAATGCATTCAACTACAGTAATAATCAAACGTATCCACCAGGAACAGAAAAGGCAATTTTTCTTGGATAATGCACAATTCAAGTTGATCCGTTTAGTCTAGAAAAGATATCCAACTGATAAGATTCACAATAAAGACACATATGCTGTTAGTCAATGTCATAAATATGTTAAACGAGCACAGTAAAGAAATAATAAAAAAGTAGAATGGATCTAATTTACTTATAAAATGATTCCTAAATATAGTTAAATGAAAGTTATTTTCTTATTTCAAGTCATGAACTTTTGTGTGCTTCATAGTTCAATTCTTATCAGGGAGATATGAATAGGCCTCATTTTTTTTTTTTTTTGTAATATAACATAATATTCCCAAACCCATTTAATCCAATTCAGGGTCATGTAGAACTGAAATCTTCCTTGATAGTATCAGGCAAAAAGCAAGAATAAACTATGGACAGGATGTTAGTCTAAAGCCCCACCATACTAACACAGCCAATTTATAATTATGCACTATCTAACATTAGAACTGTCTAAAATGTAAGCAGACGAACATCCAAACTGTAAACAAAGTGTAATAAGGGAGAAAAACAGAATTTCCCCAACAAAAACACAAGCAAATGCATGCAGAGCTTGTACACTCCACACAGACAGTGTCCAGGCATGGGATTCAAATCTGGGATAGTAGATCTATGAGACAGCAGTGCTAGCAACTACACCAGCATGTTTTTGTCTTTTTTTTTTGTATAGTGGATATATTTTTCTTACATCTCTTCTGGGAGTTTTATAAAATCATACACAGGATTGTTCTTGTTCATGTTCAATTTTTAATTTTTGATGAAATCACTTTATTAGCTTATGAAATAAACATCATGTGCTTTTATTTCAGCCATTTAAAAACACAGAGTGTTCTTTCCATGATGCCAGCTGCTGTGTATTGTCTCTAGTGAAATTATACACTCTTGGGACTAATGTGCTGCCTATGCTAACTCATCAGATTAACCAGGGTTGCAATTAAATGCAATAGTGTGCATCTGATGCAAAGGCAATGCAAATGTATCAGCACAGTCACACTGGATGTTTCACGTTTATAGTTGTGTGGTCACCTTGTGATTTAATTCTGTGTGTGTTAAAGTCACATCACTTAATTTTAAAGTCATACTATGAACTGTAGGGTAACACTTTGAGATTCTCCCATAAATGATAATCCTATATTCCACCTTCTTTAAACTATGCAGTATTTAGTTTGTGGAAGTCACTAAGACCTTTAGAGATATCTATATAGGTAACATGTATGCTTTCTTTGAATTACTACGTATTAAGTATAATTTTCTATATACTAGGCATAAACTTTGTCACAAATAACCATTACTGAACCCATACTGCCATAATCGTTTTTATGAAGATACAGGTGGCCTTTTTAGATTTGGTTTGTACATTTCAAGGAATTCACCTTCAAATGATCTTGTGAAATGATGGTAAATAGAGAACTTTCAAAAAAAATGTAGAATAATTTAGGACAAAAAGCAGGCTCATAAAATGCATGATGGTGGTCTTTATATTAGATTAGAAATTATGCTTCAAAGCTCCCATTCTAATTTTAGATTAGAGAGTTTGGGTTAATTTCCAAAAAAAGTAACCATAGACTTTCATATTTACTTTTGTTTTCTTTCATATGCTTTTATTGAAAAGTAAAAAAATACAGTGAAAGGAGAAGTGTGGGCTCAGTTACTAATTTTCTTTCTATTCATTTAATGATTAAACAGATTAACATGTTCCCATATAAATTATTAATGCATTATGCAATTTGTACCATTTAGTGATGAGACAGAACATGGCAGCGTATTTTGTTACTGCCATAATTTATTCATTCAAGTACTGAAGCACCAATAAAACCACCAGCTTTTCTGTTGCTTTACACAGCATCTGTATTTACTTCTACTAATACAACCTATGAACTATATACTTTAGCCAAGTATACTATAGCAAACCGTCACAATTTAATATAAAAGTAGCTTGTACATGGACAACAATGATTTTTTAAATGTGAGCAATTTCATATTTTCCCAAATGGCATGTAAAGGTGCAATCAATTGAAAATCATATTTAAATATTTAAAGTCTTAATATTCTCGATTATAATAGAAATGTTTTATTTGTCACCCTCTGATAGAGATCTGTAATGGGCTAGATTCTTAGTAATCGATCAAAAATAAACAATAACAACATACTTGTAATCATTGACCTTGAAATTGTCTAAAACGATACCTCTCATTCTTTTATTTTTGAAATTTGTCACATTTAACCTTATGGGAGAAATACTTAGAGGGCTAGGATGACCAGTAAAGAATCAAATACAAAAAATATCATCATGTTGTGATCAGCAACCTCAAAATAGCATAGAACGACACTCCACATGACTATATTATCAATCCTCATTTTTTTGAAGTTTTGTAAAAAGGAGTAATTTTAACCTTTTTCATCCCATTAGGAGGGGGACCCCTGGGTTCAGCTGTTGTGGCAGGAACAATTTCAAATCCTTCTGATAACTTTTGCTGACGATACCTATTGGTTTACTCTTAATAACAGTGTAATTTCCTGCAAAGAATATGATCCAAAAATGGACTAAAACTGAGGGTTTTTCAGCTCTAGAGGTCCAAAATAACAGGGAACCCCAAAAAGCACCAATCTTATTTAACTGGAAATTAAGATGATTTGAAAGGTACATTGTATGTCCGTGTTTTCTCATACCAGTGAGTCAGTAGGCGATGGACAAAAAACTGGGGATTTCAAAGCATTCATAACTAATTCTTAAAAAGTATTTCTTATGATCACCAAAACAAAAAAATCAACAACTCACTTATTATTGTATTATATATTTTCAATTAACTTAAAGTAATTGTAGAAATAGTGTATTAAACATACTCGTTACAAACTGGAATGCCCAGAGATTGTTCCTTCCTTGTGCCTTGGAAGATAGAAGGATAGATGAATGGTTATAAAATAAGTATAAAACAAAATATACTTTATGAAATAGTCACACATACATGTAAATTATATAATTTACCAAAAAAATGAAAAAGGAAAAACATAAAAAAACCCTGTCCAACACAAAATTATCATTATATAATTTACTAAAGTAAACAAAAATAACAACATTTTAAAATGAACAAAAATACTCAATAAATGTAATTTCAAAAATTCAAACTGATGATCAGTAATCCAAATATTAAGAAAAAGCTATTACAAAAGTACTGCGGTGGGCTGGCACCCTGCCCAGGTTTTACTTCCTGCCTTGCGCCCTGTGTTGGCTGGAATTGGCTGCAGCAGACCCCCATGACCCTGTAGTTAGGATATAGCAGGTTGGATAATGGATGGATGGATATTACAAAACTATGCAAAACAGAACCTAAATGGAAAAATGCTAAAAAATGGAAGCAGAATCTTAACCATAAGGCAATTCTTCAATTATTTGTAACAGACTAAAATAAGAAACTGTGTGTGTTTATTGAGTACATTTTTGATTAATTTGGTGGTAATATCTTATAATAGGGCGGCACAGTGGCAGCTCTGCTGTCTTGCAGTTAAGAGACCTGGGTTTGCTTCCCGGGTCCTCCCTCCCTGCATGGAGTTTTCATGTTCTCCCCATGTCTGCGTGTGTTTCCTCCGGGTGCTCTGGTTTCCTCCCACAGTACAAAGACATGCAGGTTAGGAGCATTGGCAATCCTAAATTGTCCCTAGTGTGTGCCCTGCGGTGGGCTGGCACCCTGCCTGGGATTTGTTTCTGCCTTGTACCCTGTGCTGGTTGGGACTGGCTCCAGCAGACCCCCGTGACTGACTGACTATCTTATAAGGGATAGTAATACAGTTATTGTTAAAAAAAAATCTGTTCATAGAAAAAAGTTTCAATTTTCATATGTAAATAAAGCTACGGTGGGCTGGCGCCCTGCCCGGGGTTTGTTTCCTGCCTTGCGCCCTGTGTTGGCTGGAATTGGCTCCAGCAGACCCCTGTGACCCCGTAGTTAGGATATAGCAGATTGGATAATGGATGGATATGTAAATAAAGATCAGATGTAACTACTTAACTACTTTTATGTATGTTTTGTTTTTATATACATTATTATTACAAATCACATTTAATTTGCATGAATTAATTAATTCTCTATAGTAAATTTGCAAAGCCTCCAGTTGATACGTCTAGCCAATTTTTAGTTCTCTTTAGCTGTGATTTTAAACATGGAGGAGTAGAGATATGGCTTATTAGCTGATGCTGTATATTGTCATCAAAAATAGAATAACTTTTACCAACACTTTTCATTCCCATGGTAACTTGTAGATCTTCTGTGATTAAATTATAACAATGATGATTAGCATTAAGTGTTACTATTTAAATAGGCATAAATGATAGAGATGGAACTTTGATTACTCCTGTTGGATCATGTCACATGATGTTACATTATATGTATGGAGTTAGTTTAACTTAGTTTAAAAATAAAGACTATTTAAGAAAGACATTTTTGGGAAAACAAAAAGTGTTGAAAATTCTATTAGTTTGCACTAGTGCATTCAATACATTACAGCAAACAAAGATATTGATTTTAATGTGCTTAAACATGTTTAGCACCTTTCATTAACTTACTGGCAACAACCTAAACCTCTGAATACATTTAGAAACTGCCTGTTGGTCTGTTTATGTAAGATTGACAAGCACTTAAAATGTATATTCATTGGAATGAAAATAAATCATCGAAATGTTCTTACCAAAAATGGAATATAGCTTTAAAATGTAAGAGAAAGAGGAAGACATAAATAATAGATGAATATTATAGAGAATTATCCAACCATTTTCTGCATCTGTTTTGGACACTTCAGGATTCAAGAGTCTAAGCCTATCCCATTAGCACACCCAGGACAGGGTCTAAATCTATTGCAGGGCACATTCAAAGACCCAAACTCCGTTACACCATTTCCAATAAATAATTAACCTAGACGTTTTTTGGAATGTGAGAGGAACACAGGAGATAAACCAGCGCTACAGTAGCATCATGTTACCCTTTAAATGAAATTAATTCAATTAATAAATGTGTACAAAGAAGGCATAAATATATGATTATCAGTAATGTTATTATGTCATTACTATTAAACACCAGCAAGGATATAAGAAAATAGAAAATGGGAGGTAATAGAGACATAGTACAATAGATAACAGCATTGCATAATTCAAAGGAAAAAGAGGTAATACAGAGGTGACTATAGTGATTATGTTATGTACATAAATGATACTAGTAGTAGCAGTATTGTCACATGCACAGTTGCTCGCTAATAAGGAGTCATTTAGAGACTCATTTCAATTCAGTTTATCTTTAAAAAAACTATTCATGAAGTACAGTATAGACTCAGAGTACTAACTCATGATTATAGGAAATAGATTCTAGCAGTATTACGCCTATATGTGAAGAAAAGTCAGGGAAAGTGTTACAAGACTTCAGGTTCCCATTAGAATCTATTAAATCACTGAGCACAGTACACAAAAAAGTTATGTTCAAATTATAAATTAACAATACAATAACTAGTCTGATCCTAATTAAAAGCAGACAGAGACAACTGTGCACTTTGTCAGCACTGCTCTTTGTTCATAGAACAGAACCAATTAAAAAAGAAAGATAAAGATAAAAGATTTAAAAACCAAGGTCAAACTATTTTAGTGAGGGGCCAGAAAGAAGGAAATGTGAATAATATAATTGTTTGAATATGAGGTTGGGAGCATTTAGAGCTATTGATTATAACCAGTAACCAAAAAGCAGAAAAATATAATTGACAAATTTTAAAAATGGGACCCTTGGACATATATAAAATTAACAGAAATTAAAAAAGAATTGTTACTGTAATTAATAATAGCTCCAATATTCATGTATAAAGGTGCACTTACAGTGTATTAATAATATCTAAGAAACTAATTAGCAGCATAGTAATTGATTCTTAATTATTTTGAAGGTATATGACAATAATAATAATAATAATAATAATAATAATAATAATAATAATAATAATAATAATAATAATAGTTTTATATATAGCACCTTTCCCATGCTCAGAGTGCTTCTAAATGTAAAAAAGTTGTATGAGAAGCTATAATGAGAGACCCAAAATAAAGTCAAAGCCTTTCTAAATTTACATATATTATTGCCAATAAGCTTAACACCTACTTCAGTAAAATTAGTCCTAAAAATAGAAGGGACAGTGAATGATGGGATAATCAGCAGGGTCAGTGCTATTCTTCTTAATTCCATTATTTACTCCTAGAAACAAGGTGTAGCATTTGACATACATGAACAATTAAATACAATAAAATCTCTCAGAATTTAATATATAATTGAAGAAAATACAGAGATCAATGAGGAATTCTGAGAAAATGAATTAAAGTAACAGAAAGTACAATCCATGCAAAAAAAAAAATCACTTATTTTACAGTAGAGAAACTATATGGCACCAAATATCACACAAAGATTTGAAGAATAATATCATAGATATAGTCTATATGGTTGTTGACAAAGTACTTATAACTTCCATCCATCCATCCATCCATTATCCAACCCGCTATATCCCAACTACTGAGTCACGGGGGCTAATAACTTCCTTCTTCTTCTTCTTTTGGCTGCTCCCATTAGGGGTTGCCACAGCAGATCATCTTCTGCCATATCTTTCTGTCCTCTGCATCTTGTTCTGTTACACTCATCACCTGCATGTCCTTTCTCACCACACCCATAAACCTTTGCTTAGGCTTTTCTCTTTTCCTCTTCCCTGGCAGCTCTATCCTTAGCATCTTTCTCCCAATATACCCAGCATCTCTCCTCTGCACATGTCCAAACCAACGCAATCTCGCCTCTCTGACTTTGTCTCCCAACCATCCAACTTGAGCCAACCCTCTAATGTCTTCATTTCTAATCCTATCCATCCTTATCACACCCAGTGCAAAACGTAGCATCTTTAACTCTGCCACCTCCAGCTCTGTCTCCTGCTTTCTGGTCAGTGCCACCGTCTCCAACCCATATAACATAGCTGGGCTTATAAACTTCCTAAAAATGAAATATGGATGCTTTCCATAAAGGTATACTGTATATACATCAGCAGCATATGTGGTTTTGAGTGTCATGTGGAAAAGGAGATGAAAAAAAGCTTTGAAAATATTTGAAATGTAGTTTTGGGGACATTAAATTAATAAATTTAATAAATTAAATACAAATTAAAGAAATACATAGTAATTCACTGGGTAATTATAAATAGTGTGCATATATTAGTTAGGAAATCAGAGCTAATGGAAAGTAATAAACTGTCAGTGCAGTATAGATACTAGAAATAAAAATTATGCAGAAGCATTTATATTACATTCAATATAACTTAGTGAAAGAATGACATATTGTATATCAAGTGGAGGAAGGCAAGATACGACTGGAGGCTTATAGATCAGAATCTAGAAGCCAACTTTCATTGAACTGGCAAAGCAATGGGTAAGTTACAGTATGTACTGAAGCAAGCACAATGAATGAGGAGCACAGAATGAGAATGAGATGCATGGTGTGGTGATTACATTGGGAAATAAACAAAGCTTCTTGCTGCCTTAAGAAGCTATGTTAGAACTAAAGGTTCAAGCTAAATTAAGTGAATGGGAGCTGGAATGAAAATGTTTATTTACAATTAAAGAGTTTTGACAAGAAATAAAGAAACAAAAATGTTGTAACTATAGTATATTATTAACAAGTTCTTTACATTAGGCTCTGTAACACAAAATTTTGGTAAGAATATTTTACAGATAACAATAAATTCAACATAATAACAGACTAATTTTCCTTAGACATATTATTCTAATGTAAGAAGGTATAGCATGCATATTTTATGTACTAGGTATGCTGCATAGTTGTCTTGTGTCTTATTGTTGTGTTAGTGTATTATACTGTTAAAGCTTGTAATTTTCTTTGTAGTATCAGCTTATCGTTATTGTAATTAGTAAAACATGCTTTTAAACTAACAGCCTTCTAAACACAGATATGCAGAAAAACATATACTGTATATTAAAAATGTGGAACTCAATATCAATTTTAAGGTAAAAAGCCTTCACAAGTATGTGGTATTACCTAATTGAAAAGCTGAATAAATGAAAGAATACAATTCTGCCACAAGGGGTCATGAAAATCCAAAATCATTTATCTTGCACGCAACCTGCTCAAGAAAACAAGGACTGATGCTAACTTTTCTACATTTCCTATTCCTGCACCATTTTCATTTTGTGTGAATATATACTGTAATTCAGACACTTTTATCACTTTATTGATAACACTAGGTAATAACTGTCTTTTACATGTCTACTAAGCTAGTGTGTTTACAACTCTAAGAAAAATGTGACCTCCAGCTACCTGAGATACATATCTATAAGATATGAATGTGACATTTGATCAATAATTAATTGTGTTACAAACATTACGCCCAAAATATATCCATTCATTCATTCTCTGAAAGCACTTTTTCACTAATAGGGTGGCAGGGAGCCAAAGTAAATGACAACAGCAGCATGTACTAGGCATGGACCAAACCTGGAATATTAGTAATAAAACAGCATATACACTCAAACTATGGCAATTTATAATCATCATTGGAACTAACAATGTACCTTACTGTAGTACTGTGAGAGTAAGTAAAAACTCTGGAATAAGCTCATGTAAACAAAGGGAGAACAATACACACTTGGTTAAAAAACAGGTGATATTGTTATTAGGATAGTGGATAGTGCTCTAACAGCTATATTTTCTGGCAATACTGTCATGAATTATAATTACGTACTTAGCACAAACGATCTGTGATCAGTTTCTTCAACAAGTGATAGATGTCAACAAACCATTTATTGTTTGGTACCATTTATCATTCTACTAAAGCAGATTTGGAAAAATTAAATCAGAGTGCAATTTATTCTCTAAAAAAATAGTTTTCCCTTTTAATAAATGTGACATTTCAATATTTGTATATTATAAATTCCAGTTTTTAGCATTGATTTATTGGATTAACATCATCCACGAACCAACCATAATTAACTATGTTATGATACCTCCCAGAAAGTCAATTTATAAACCACAGTGGTTAAACTAACTGTACAGGGTGGTCCAGATTTAATTATGCAATATTCATTACGCTATTACTTATTAAGTTTATTACATAAAGATCTCACAACTGAATGGAGGACAAGTAGGACATTACATGGAAAATCAGTGAATTACTTCAAATGTAAGTCCATTTTCGTTTATTACAAGATATTTTGAAAAATTATTTTGTCTTGGATTGCATTAAAAGTTGCATAATTAGATTTGGACCACCCTATACTTTTAATACTACAGAACAGTAAAAATACCTCTCTAAAGAGAATTATATGTTACATACAGTATACACTTGATGATAATCTGCATTATTTTCCATTGATCCATGTATCAAACTCACTTTTTCCATTACAACTAGGAGCCACAAATGGATGGAACACTAATTCATCACTAAGAGCACTCACTCACTCAAAACAAGCAATTTAGAGTCACTACTTAAATTCATGTACTTGGTTTTTAAAATATAGGAAGAATATGGATCCTGGAAAAATTGGATTGAAGAAGAATGTGAAGACTTTCCATATATTCTGCCCTAACTGAGAACCAGAGCCAGATTTCTGAAACGATGGGGCAGCTAAAATAACCTGTACAACACTGTGCATTATGTTCCAATTAGACTTACTGTAAACAAGCAGTTGCTAAAGATGACTAAAGAATTTTGATTTGTTAACCAATATATTCTCCTCATTACTGCCTTTTATTCTTATTGTTCCCACCACTTTAACCAACTAGGTTGTCTTAAAATTACTTATTTAAATATTTATTTTACATTTAATAAACAAAGATGGCTCAATGATTATGAATTTGCTGTTTATCAAACGCAAAAATCATTACTTTGTACCCTTATAGCAATCATCAAATATCACTGGTGAATAATGTGTTTCACAAATTTCAGCATTTTTCCTATATGCAGTATATATAAAACATATCTTTCACTGGAAGCTAGGTGAATCAATTGACTTAATGATTTCAACTTACAGAATAGTCTTTTTTGTAATACAAAAAAAAAAAAAAATCAACAAGTTAACCTCTGAAAAAATGATCACTACTCAGACATTTGCAAATATACTCCCTCTAATCCATTAATTATCCATTGAATATCCACACTATATCCAATAAAGGCTTTGCTGCTCTTTTATCTGTACGATCTAAAGAAGACTCCTCAGGATAAACAGTGGAATAATTTACCACAAGGAATATCTATTGGTGACTATTTTTAGATGTTGGCTGAAGTCCAGGTTTATCAAGATCTCAGGCAGGTCAAGCAGTACCTTCAATGATCAGCATAGGGATAAGTGGAGCCAAGGGGGTCATGAATGAAAAACCAGATGACAGTGTGGCCATGATTAATTGAGTTTCTTCACATCATTATAAATCTTAAATTCAATAAAATCAATTTAACACACACACATTACTTTCTAAAAAAATTCTTTACTGGCATTCTCACGACTGCAAAGAAAGAGCTTTATCTTATCCACTATATATTACACGAAAATAGGAACATTTCAGTGAGTCATCTTTTATTTTTTCATTCCATTTGTCACTAGTGAAAATAAGTTTGGGTATTTTTTTGAGAAGATTCAAAGGTTTTTGCGATCTTTCTTCTTTCAATTGGGTTATCATTTTTGTTTGATTGAAGCAGGCACATTGTTTTAATTTTCGGAAGGAATAAACAGAAAATTCTGCAAAAAAGTGTGAAAAAGAACTATGCAGTTTAACATAACATATTTTACAAACCAAAGGATTCCATTCAAAAGCAAATACCATACCAAAGTATGCCTTGGTTCGTCTCTAGAAGACAATGTAAGTAAAAAGATAGATAGATAGATAGATAGATAGATAGATAGATAGATAGATAGATAGATAGATAGATAGATAGATAGAT
>JANRMT010062797.1:22645828-22756617 GCA_026402145.1 Polypterus bichir lapradei | reverse complement strand
ATAGATAGATAGATAGATAGATAGATAGATAGATAGATAGATAGATAATGCATACAATTGAGCACTTGGCTACAATATTTTCCTTTAGGGGAAAAAGAACTAAAATCAAAAGCATTATATATAACCTTGCAAGGACTTAAGTCATCCACCTGCTTTAAATATCTTATCCCATTACAACCAACAATAATACAGATAAAGAAACAAACAAAAGTAGTTACAGAATAGACACGAAACTACCATGTACAGAAAAACAAGTAAAAATGATTATAGCCATTGTTGTGTCACATGCAAACTCAGGTGGTCACACCAACTGTATTAAGTTTAACATGCTATTGATATCGCAATTTTTCATCATCCTGGACAATAAAATATCACCAGCCAGGGACAATATAAGAAAAGCTAGGAAAACAACTGATAAAAAGCAAAAAATGTACCTAACTCGTTGGCAGGATTGATAATGCATGTATTTCTTTTTTGATTACAGTATAAATAAAACTGTAAGTTTACAGGTTACTTGTTAAGAAATGCTAACACATGATTAGTGTTAACATACTGGGTTAATAATTAATAACAGAGTTAGCTTTTTGTAAACTACACACTCTTAACAAATAACTACTACAGTATATTGTGTATAGCTGAGCAAAATACATCTCTGTGAGTACCCATATTCACAGTGACCATTACCACACTTCTAATGGTCAATAAACATCTAGCCTTTAGTGGAAAATGATACAATTCCTAACATCATGAAAACATGACTTCCCGCACACAATATACATTACATACTCATGGATGATACACAAATCCTGTCAGATCTTAAATTCTACAGCCTTGAAAATAAAAGAGCGATAGATGTAGGTGTTAACATTTAGAAAGAGCCCTGACAGTAGCCACTGACTTGGTCTTAAATTTCCCTCTGCTTGTTGCTTTCCATGTTTGTTATTGTAAAACATTAATCATGAAGGCAGTCACATGATGGACGAAGCAAGATATATAAAAGAAGCAGGTATAGCATTATGTTTCCTGCCACTAGAACAGCCTCTAGCATAACAGTCCTGACTTTTTAACTCTATTGTTTACTGTATTTTTATCTTTTTATTTTTATTTTTTATGGTTTGTGAATTTTCTATCAGGTGTTATGGATCATTTTCCTTGTATTTGCCTGTCTTGTGTCACCTGCCAGTTTTCCAGATTTCTTATTTTGGTTGAAGGCTCTGAATAAAAGATTATTATTAACCAGCTATTTCCACTTCTCAAAGAAGACTGCTTCATGGAGCTGCACTGCATGCGTGCAACGTAAATAAGTGTGATGGGCCAGTGCATGTCTGACACTAAATACGGTACATGCAGTTTCTCCTCAGGGATTAATGTACTGAACTGAAAAGCAAAAATGACAAATAATAAAATCATTGATTGTCAGACATTATGTCCATATGGCATATATATCTTTGAGCACACACAATATATTGATCAGCACTGTTCATTAAAGAGCACTCAAAGGAACAAGTTAAAGTAGATCACATTATCTAACACTCACATCACATTTTTAGATACACCCTGCTCTTTTGAAATAAATACATCAGATTTTAACAAATAATTATGGAACCTAAAACCACTTATGATAAAATTATATGGCACCTCTAAATATAAAATATGGGTAGAACCGATAAAATATAAAAACATATAACAGACAACCTAAAACAGATTTTATTTTTCTACCAAATTTCAAATACAACTTTTCTTCTGTTTCTTTGAAGTTAAGGTTTAAATACTGCAGAGAAATAATAAAGAAAAAGTGAAAAGATGCCATAACATCACAGAAGCAATCACGGAATATGAAGCATTTGAAAACTAACTTTAAAAAGTTAAGAGTACCAGAACATAATTCCAGTTTCTACTTTTAAATCACTAAATATTTTATCAACATCTTCAGTCTATAAATAGTATATATGAATTGATCAATGAGCTACATTTATTTCATGTCAGAAGAATGATTATTACCTTCACCTCATCTGAATATAGCAATAGCCGTCAGCTATGGACTTGAAAAATTAAGTATCCATTTTAACTACTGTATATGTTTAAATATACCCAAAATTTCTATCTATGAGTATTTCCTGTTTTGTGCCAACTGCTGATGAGATAGGTTGTTTTGTTACGTTACATTATCTTCTTACAGTTTGATAATGTAAAAGTACAGTAAATATATATAGACTTTTAAGGAAATACATTATTATCCAATGAAAGGTCACATACTGTTCTTCTATATACCTGATAATGTCTCCTCTTCTCACATTCAGAGGCATCAAACTAAGATCTTGTCATTTAAAGAGCAGGCCGCCACAAACAAAGACCCATCTGCTTAAATAAAGTTTAATCAAATGAAAGGAAGAATAAAAGGAAATGTCATACTCACTGCTAAAACATGGCAGCACCTGGTCCTATAAATCCCCAGGGATTTTTTTTTCAAAATTATATTTATGGGTAGATTTAGCATATAGTATTTTCATTTTACTAATTACAAAAAAACTGAGTCCAATTTTAGATGTACAAAGTTTTTCAAAAAATTAATCAATAACCAATGGCGCTTACTTTAAGTGCTTGTTTTTAATCTTTAATTCAAGACCATCTTTATGAGGTTTATTCAGGAGTTGGAAATGCATGAACTTACTATGTTCTCCCATAAAAGTAACATAATGAATAAGTAAATGACACAGATTTTTTAAAGAAAGAAAGAGAGATGAAAGTATCAAAGTGGGGCAGGCATACTCATTGTCAGGGGAAAGGCAAACATTCAACACACAGAAAGACAGAAAGTCTAAAAACAGACAATAATAATAATAATAACAGAACATTGCCCATGACAAAACAGAAGAAAATAGTGATGCCTAGGCCAAAAAAGTGGCTTTGCTGTAGCAGTTCCAAAATAATGTATACAATTATTAAAACGAAAAACAGGCATAATAAAACATAAAAAAATATTCCAGGATGGTCAAGAGTAACCATGACAGAATCTCAAACTTGGGCTGGATTAAGGCCAACTGATGCCCTAAACAAAGCCCAACAATGGTGGCCTCTCAGTCCTTCCATTGCTTAACTGTCCAGGCATTAGTACTGAATAATTACAGAAGGTGAAATAACGTTAAATCTTACCTTTTTATTTGAAAAATCAGTAAAAGAAATAATAAAATAAACATCTGAAGGGTCCATTACACAAATCAGTTGATGAGTTAAATGCCAGCTGTGTTTACACTTGAAGGAAGCAAAACTATTACACCATGAGACGGAAACAAATGTACCATTTGATAACGCCTTCAAACCAATTCCTGGTTGATGATCTGAGGACAAATTTACTGCTAGGGTGCAGTTTTCCTGTGTCTGGAAAACACTGAGATAATATTGCTTCCACACCTATACTTGCTACTACTTCAAAATGCAAGGAAACATCAGGATATATTAAAATCAGGGTAGAAGTGAAGTTGTTTAAGATATTAAATGAATCCTGTGCCTTAGAGGTCCAGCATATGCTGCTACTGTGATGCAGCCAGTAAATAATGAAAATGACCAAGAGAATGAGACATATTCATAAGCTAGCCTTAGGTTGTTACCATGAAATCAATCCTATCCTTTTACCTAAGCCAAAACAGAAACATAAATTCATAGACAGAATATCGTTGCTAGAGGTCCATCAAAAAATGCATTTGTTAATTACAGGGACTGGCCACAAACTCAGATAACTGGGAAGTGCCAAGCGCTGAACTTTTATATTATCACACTGGTGATGCCACACCTGGCAATCTTCTTGGTGAGTGAGGTGATGGCAACTATAAGAGAACTAAGACTGTTCTAAAAATGTTGGCAGTAGTCGGTGAAACCCAAGAACTGTTGCACCTGCTTAGGATACTAGGGTACTTTCCAAATAAAGATAGTCCCACCTTTATCTGTATTTAACCTAAGACATTATATCACTCAGAGAACAGAATACTTAAGAAACTCGTATTTTCTTAGGTTTTACAAGCAAATGGAGTTCTCTTAAGCTAGAAAGAACCTCTTTAACATGTGGGTCATGACAACCCACATCTGTAAAGAAAATCAAAATGTTGTCAATGTACACTATAACACAGACACCAAAAAACCTTTACAGGATACTATTATCAATTTACTGAAAAACAGTGAAAGCACTGGCCAGCCCATATGACTGAAGTGATGTTAAATGCTATTTTCCATTTGTAAACTTTCCTAACTGTAATCAAGTTGTAAGTACAGAATAAATCAAACCTAGTAAAGACTGTCATCCCCCAGTCCATTACACTTCTTTCTAACTTACGTTTTGTCAAAATAAACCTATTTCCACGCTATCCTTAACATCCTTCTAGACTTGGTTAATCAACTGAAACACTATTTTCACTTCAGAGTCAATCATTTTTTGGTTCAGGTATATGTACTGTCAGTGTAAAAAGTGGCAAATATTAAAGTAAAAAAACAGGAGACAACACAGTCTCAAATTCTGAAACACTCAAAGTTCAAAATCATTCATGAAAATAATCTGAGTTCAAATGCCAATAACAAACAAAATTTATGCAAAATGTATCTGTTTGTTGTTCAGAAACTTAAATAAAGATAAAAATAGCAATGAACTAAAACCAATAATAAAACTCAGAGAGGCTGTGTCTAACATTAAACTCAATAATTCATAACAGTTGCGAGGTAAAGCTCAGAGATAATATATTTGACCAACCCATTACCAATTGACTCCCCATCAATGGACCAAATGCATTGTTTTATTTTTAGTAAGGAATATTTAACAGCTGAAAGAGTTAATAAGATTTTCAGCTGTTCTTGAGTCAAATAAACCTAGCATACCCACTGAACTTTAAATAAACACAGACGCCATTACATTGTTCCATTAATTAATCTGAATGCTAGAATTTGTACTCCAAATTGAATAATCAAAGTATATTTCTGTTTCTTTTGGAGGCAGAGACATGCTACATAGAATATATTATGCTACTGCAATAAAAATATAACCCGTTTCAGTACTTTCTTCTACATTCTTGAAACATCCAAACTAATCTCTTTAAAAAGCCACCTATCTTTTGTTGAGAACATTTTTAAAAGAAAAAGGCTCATGTTTTTTCCTTGCTCTTACTTTGCATAAGTGAGTTTCAAATTTTTTATTCAACATTTAAATACAGAAATAGCAGATCAAAGCTGAAAGCTGACTAACCTCCTGACATAATGCACAGACTCAGTATAGGCAGGTACTCCCTTCCTCTCAGGTTTGTAATTTATGATCCTAGCTTTTGATATGTGTGCAAGTAAATAAACAACTGGAAATGACAGTAGCAGAATGGGGCAGGCAAACACATTGCCAGAGGACAGGCAGGATGTCAATACAAAGAGACAAAGAGAAGAAAACAATCGTGAAAACTGAAAACACAAAGCACAATATGAAGGTCTAAAAACAAAGAAAAATATTCTGTCTCTAAAGTCTTCTTGGAAGCACTTTTTGTCCTCTCCTGCACAAAGAATGAAAAATATAAAGTGGTCCAATACTAGGATGATAGAAATTGTGCATTTCCACCTTGAATAGGCAAACTATGGTGACATAATGTGTCACAAGAGTTCTGGCAACCGGCATAGCAACTGTAAACGATATGGTGTTAGCTATGATGGAACAACATACAATTGTGGTGCCCAGGCCAAACAAAATAGCATTGTGACAGCACTACCAAAATAATGTTATAATTTTTAAAAACAAAAGCAAGCACAATAAAATATACAAAATATGCAATAAATTACCGAATACCCAAGAGTAACTATTTCATAAAAAGCACTGATCACTTTATATCTGTAAACTTGGATGCATAAAATGACACTCTCAAACAATCTTAATCCATTTCATGGTTGAGAGAGACAGGAGCCTATTCTGGCAATATTGGACGCAAAGCGGGAAGCAACAGGAGGAAAAATAATATTTTTAAATCAAAAATATTTTAAATGGAAAAGTATTGTGAACTACATATTAACAATGCACCAGTATTCTAGAAAATACTGTAACGCATTCTAACTGTATTACACGATTTAAAATCTAGTATATTTCATACAGTACTATCTTATAAAAATTCACTCTGGAGTATTCTGTGGCATAATTATGGTTATATACTTGACTGACACCTCCTTTATATTCAAGGCAGGATATAGAATCAGGTTACAGTACAATTGTTTACAGACACTTTTTATATTTGGAGCAAAACTGACTGCGCAGAGCCACACACTGAGTAGGAGGTGGGAAGTGAACCAGCAACCTTGTGCTTTAAAGGACAGGCCTTGGCCCCTACACTACATTTTCTGCCCAGGGATTTATATAAAAAATATTGTATTAAATGCAAAAAAGAAATAGGTTTACAGTATATAGGTTTATTGGGTCATTATTGACATGTACATAGAATACAGTACATTTCTTACTTGGGTATGCTATTGTAGCTACCATGTTTAAATTTTTATTTTTTACTAAAACACGCACAATATACTCATACACACACCAGCACTCACTCATCTCTCTTTTTCTATCCACCTTTATCACTCCTCTTTTGTGGGTCATAGGCCACTAACCAGAGTTCTCCAGGCATCTTGGTCCAAAGCCAATTGCTACATCTACCCCCAGGTGTACCCCATCCTCTCAGCATCTGCCTCCATGTCACACTGCCAAGTGTTTCTTGGTTGGTCTTTTTTCCTCTTTTCCTGGGGGTTCCATGTAATGACTTATCTGGTTATGCTAGGTGGCCTATTCAGCTCTATCATTACTGAGAATCTCTTCCTTCATTGGCTCTTATTTTGTTCACTGCCTCAGTTCTTGGTTGCAGATGGTAACAATTGGTCATGAAGACATTCACAACAGCACATAGGTGAAAGGGCATCCAGTGGACACCTTGGACACAGCCGGATGACCTAGAATTTGCTGATCACATGTCCCATCTTTCTCACACCTACCAACAGTTGCAGGAAAAGTCTAATATCATTATAGGTAAATCACCTCGACTATGCATCAATATCCACAGGGGGAAGACCAGGATTCTCAGGGTAAACACTGCCAATACAACATCCATCATGCTGGAAGGTGAACCGCTAAGAGGTGGTGGAGAGTTTCATTCACTTTGTCAGTGTTACTGACAGGCGGTTGGGGGGAGGGCAACTAAAGAACATTTGGTGTTCCTTGTTTATTGCAATCAAGATCAGGCTGTTCATCTGCAATGTGAAGTCAGTCCTAATCTATGGGGCAGAGACATGGAGGACAACTGTTCCCTGTTACCACCACTATGAAAATCCAAACCTTTATCGACATTTGCCTGAGAAAAATCCTCCAGATACACTGGGTTGACTCACTCATTCTGAGCCATTTTACTGCTGTTAATCTGTAGGAACAGTCAAAGGTTCCAAGAAGAAACTCACTTTAACGCAAAGATGACATACAAACCTTACTGTTCCAAGGAGAAACTCACTTTAATGCAAGGAGGACACACAAATTTTACTGAAAATGCAATCAATCCAGGATCCAAATTCTGTGAGGCAGCACTGCACCACCTTTGAACATTCATAGGTTTTATAAAGACATTATTGTTGCGTGACATAATACAGTGAAATTCTTACTTGAGTGTGCTAATCAACAAGGAGCATGTCGCCACTCTCCATATTGTAATGTTTTATTGTTTTTGTTTCTTGCAACATATAAGAGTCTGACTTGTGGTTGCATAATTCCAATAAAGTGTGTATTCATCCACCTATGACTTTTTAAGTTGCTTGATATATAGTATGGCAAGTGCTTCTAGCTTCTATAGTTAATACCAATTCCAGTCATTTTACAAAAACAGTGCAATAGCACAATTGTTTAAAAATACTTTTGCCCAGGGTCACACATAGAACCATAAGAAGTAACTGAAACAGTAGCTTTATGGTTTTAAACTCCATTACAGTGGACACTAAAGCCATATTTCATACTAAACACTAACCATCTTCTTCAGACAAAATCGGGTAACGCTACAAGGAACTTTACTCACTGATCATTGGATAAAATAAAATGGTCTGGGCGTAGGCTGAGTCCCAGGTGGGGATTCTCCCATGTTGAACCTGCAAGCCCTTCCAGTGTTAACGTGTTTTCTCAATTGCTGCCAAGAGTCATACATTTTAGTTTATGAGTACCTACAAAGTGGCTCATTCCGGCAGGTGTGTTTAAAAGTGACAGACAAAATGTACCCTGCAATGACCTCCAGTCCATGGATGGTTCCGTTGTTGTCGGGATTGCCACAAGCTCCCTGCGACCTTGCACTGGAAGGAAAAAAAACATTAAAGCATCTCGAGGACATCGACAAAAGCAGTAAATAAAACAGTCGGTATATACTTCTCCGATTTTTCACGGAAAACGCACCACAGCAAGATGAAAAATCGCTGCAGTGGCTGTTAGCTTGATTTAAAAGCCACTTGCTCTCCCTCGTCTCTTCGTTTTTCTCTCTCGCTCGCTCACTCACTCACTCACTCGCGCGCCCGGTCTCGCACGCGCGCTTGCGCGCTTTCAGTTTGTGCCTTGATTGCGCGCCCACTCGCTCTCTCTCTCTCTCTCTCTCTCTGTCTCTCTCTATCTCTCTCTCTCTCTCAGTCGTTCGCTCTTCCATTCCTGTCGTACGTACACACTGAGACTTGCATTTGTTGTTTTCTTTTCGTCGGACGCGGTGAGCGCTCAGTCACTTGAGCTCGCTTATATCCCACTGTTAGTCTCCTTCTGTGTTCACCCTACTAGGCAGACGATGCGACCTACAAAACGCTCCTGAGGGACGGTTTAGTCGCGAAGAAAACTAACACTTTGATTTTTTTTCTTCTATATGCCGTGCATTTGATGTTTCTTCAGCAGGATTCACTGGAAAGGAATCGTCTGAACTTTTTCGCTTTTTCGAATTCTCCGCTTAAAGAGAGTAACTAAATGGAAAATTTTCTCCACATGTGCAGTCGGAACTAACAGTTAATGCCATTTCATGCTCTATTTCCAGCTGGGGTTTTTTGGCAGATAGTAAAAGAGAGAAGGTGAAATACTATTTTATTCTAAACCCACTACAGAGTCTTCCTAAAGGAGGCTCCTGCAAAAAATACTAATAATAAAACAAAAGGGGGGACACTATTCAGTGGTACTAATGACCTTGCAGAAGAAACCGTTACTTATTTGAATTTTAATCATATTGACAAGTTTTAGAAAAAGGGGTAGTGGGTGGCATGCTTTGGTTGTACTCACGTTAAGAACCTAATATGACGGACAAACGGTTTTCTGATTAAAATCTGCACATCTTCCTCACGACTTTAATTGTATCCCCTGAAGTAAATGTCTTTATGTCTGGAGCAGATCGTCACCTGATAACTTTGGTTTGGATTTAATGCTCCTAGCGGTGGGGCACACCTGCATGTAACGTTTTTTTCCACCCCAGTTTTATTTGTTTTAACTTGAACGATGAAAGCAAGAGGAGAAATCGCATCGAAACCTTGGCGTGTGTTGTGCCGAGCAAACCCATGCCGCTAATAACGTGGATTCAAAGACAACTATGTTCCCAAAGCCATGGGTGGACACTGAGGTCGGGATGCTGCTTTGACACCTGGAAAAGAATCGTGTACAACTCTACGGACACTCAACTTGTAGAAAGAGCGCAGCAGTGATGGTGCTGAGGATGATTCGGAGAATTCAACGGCTGGGTTTAAGTTCCTGGACTTTTCTTCTGAGTCACTGCTTTTGTACAACGGTTTTGCTTTTATTTCAGGTAGGTAGTTTTTGGTTGTTTTAATTCATGTCATGTTGGCTGAATGACATAATTTGCTTGTTGGGATATACCCTGGGCTGCAGAGCAATAGATTGGTGTCGAGTTGCTGTCAAAAGACATTTCTCTGTTAAGATGTACCTTTCGTCATTTTCATGATCATCAACAGTGTCAAATTCCCTATTGTGTTAATTGTAACCGATTTCTTAATCATTGGCTGCCCTGTGCTTTTTACTGTACTCATGTTTAGATAACTTGTCATTTACTCATGCACTCACAATGTGGATACAAACTTACTAATTTTTTGCAGTTATCTTGGCTTTTGCTATGTGGAAGATTTTTTTCTGACCACTTTAACGATGCTTCATCCAATATAGTCTGAAGAACCTGCAATGCTTTGACATTTTATCCCAGGTTGATCTGAGCTTAGACAGGCTCCTTCTCCACATGACCCTAAAATTGAATTAAGGTGGTTCAGTAAATGGGTGAAGAGTTGGATTGCATTTTGAAACTAAATATAATATTTTTCAATGTGCAAGGACAAAGCTTATGTCAAATGCAAGGTAAAGGTATGATTTATATCTTCAGTACTGTTTTCAAATGATGTAAAATTTGTAAAGCTGCACACTTGTTAGAGTGCTTTGCGTCATTGCTTGGCAAAAAGCGCTATCCAAAATAAGCCGAATTGAATTACAGTTTTTCTGAATTGCAAAAACACTAAACCTGATTCTCAGAACAAAACGGTCAAATGCCAAATCTCAGTTATCAAATCAAATAATAATAATGTTCATCTAGTTTGACACAATTTGAAGCACTCATTCATCCTTTTTGCAAAGCTCTAAATACATCATCATTTACAAAGCACAATTTTCTCCATGTTTGTAGTCATTTGCCCTGTGATGCAAAATGAAAAACACAAGCCACAAAATTAAATACAAATAGCCAACAGTTGTTATCATTTAGGTGCAATGACTCAAAATTGTTAACATGCTTTTCTAGTCATTTAGTGGACAGATATGTGAGTGGTTGGACAATGACCAGCATTTTGTAAGTCTTTTCCTTCCACCTTACTTCACCTTCCTATATCCCATCAAAAAGAATTTTTTGGAAAGGCAGTGCAAAGTACGTGCTAGAAACTCCAATACCCAGGAAAATCTCTTTGACATGTAGAGACGAAGGCGTGGAGTCATGGCAAGGTTGGATTTGGCACCTCAGAGGATTCTCCCTTCTTTGCCTTTCAAGGGAAAACATTGCTTGTACTGTAGCTGAAGTCCCCTGGCATGACGCAGTCTACAGACTTGATGCTGACGCAGAAGGAATGTTCTTACTTAACTTTGACTTAGCAACATTTTACTGTTGTACATTTTACTGTAATAAGCATTTTAATAAGGATATTTTCCCTTTGCCTGACTTTTACGGTAACAATTTAGCAGTGCAGAAAACTAGAAACATTATACAGTATATTGCCTATGCAGTATTTTTCTTTTAGTTGTAACTGAACATTATGTCTAAATAATACATTTTTCTTCTCTCTAGTCTTTTGTTGCAGATGGTTTCCTATGATGTACCTCAACATGCTAAAGACTATATCCACATTAAGCATTCTTCCCTAATGCTATTAGCACTTTGGACTGGCAATTTCTTCATTTTTATTTGATACAGAGTGCAATAAATGCTCCGTAGTATTTATGTAGTGACTAGCTTTGAGTGTGACCTGACAGCAGCTGTTTGGTTTTGAGACAAGACAGTTATTTTGAGGGCATTGTTTCACATTGCTCCAGTTTCCTCCCACAGTCCAAAGACATGCAGGTTAGGTGCATTGGCGATCCTAAATTGTCCCTAGTGTGTGCTTGGTGTGTGTGTCCTGCGGTGGGCTGGCGCCCTGCCTGGGATTTGTTCCTGCCTTGCGCCCTGTGTTGGCTGGGATTGGCTCCAGCAGACCCCCGTGACCCAGTATTAGGATATAGTGGTTTGGACAATGACTATTTCACATTGCCAGAACAGTCAGAGATTTTGTGAGTCTGGTGTGAAGATTTGTTTTTTATATGGTTAGACTTTCAGAAAAGAGTGACAAGTTTCAGTAAATCTGTCTTAGCAATTGTGAAATGCTGTAAAATGGGATTCCTTAAAGTTTTGTTAGTAGTTGAAATAGTAACAGAATTTTAAATTACCAAGGAAATATTTAAATGAGAAAATGATAATTAAACATGAGTTTCAATTAATTAATTTAATTAAATGTGAAGTTCATGAAAGACACAGAGTAACTGCTGATTGAGAGACTGATTTCTGCAAAGAACCTATGGCAAAATGCTGCGCTCCAGGGCTACAATTAAGGACCCCTGCATCACTCTCACTCTTCATGCAGTATCTTCTGTTTCTTCATAGCTTTTTTAGATATAATGCAAGTATGAGGATCATATTAGGCTGTTAGAATAAATGAAACAAAAATTTATTGTTAAGACGTTTGCCTCAGAATAGAGACCTAACACACCGTAATATGTTTGAATATGCAAGGAAGATTACAGTCGAGTCAGTCACAGTGTAGTGGCAGGTGATTTACTGCCTTATAGCTCTTCCACCCAGTTCCATTTCCAAGCTCGGGTTCTTTCCGAGTGGAATTTGTATGCATTTGCCATATCTGTCTTGGTTTCTTCATGGAGCACTATTTCCCCACAAACATTATAGATGCGTGCTTTCAGGTTGATGAGCTACTCCAAACATGCACTTATATGCAGTGCAGGTTAGTCCAGGCTAGAGCTGTGTCATCAACCATCTTTCACTCTGTACTGAAAGGACATGATTCTGAAAATGGAATGTTGGTATTTTTGATTGTGCTTATCTCTTAGATCAGTGGCAGTTTGTATAAGTATCACCATACATATACATTTAAGATAGTGTAATTTTTGCACAGCTCTGACAGATTTAAAAGCATGACAAAAGAAATTTGAATTTGCAAAGAAGAGTGTAGTTAAGGATGCAACAGCACAGCACTTGTTAAATTTGTCATGAAAACAAACTTTAAGTAAATGTGTTTCAGTGGTTGGTATCAGAAGTAGGAAAAACAAAATTCCATCTACCCATTTCCTGAACTAAATTATTTATTTATTTATAGAATGCAAGGGAGCCAGAAGCCTATTACAGCGGCATCAAATGAAAGGCAAGAATCCATCCTGGACAAAACCCAATTCAATTTCAAGGCATATCTGTGCACATATCCATACTCATTTGTACTAGAATAATTTAGAGTTAATGATTTTTTACTTTTAAGATTATAGTATGCCCTTCAATCCAGTCCAGTATTGCATAAATTAGGCATAAAATGTGAGCAGACTAATTAATTTTAGTAATTATGAGATGTTTTGAAATTCACAATTAGCTTTATTAGTCTACTACATATTTTGCGTTTTACAGTGTATTTGTGCTGCATTGAGCAGTAATAATTTTACATATACTTAAGCAATTAAAGTAAAGACATAACTTAGTTAAATACAACTAGGTTTCTCTTAGTAATAATGTTGACCAACCTCGCTGGAGTTTGGACTTATTCCATCATGATAAGAGCCCAAATAATTTAATTTAAATAGCATTTAAAATATTAAAATAAGTGTACAATATACCCAGTAACATTTATTTTACTCCTAATGTGTCTTGTGTTAAGTTAGCATTTTCTTATGGTTTCATGTGGGTTTTCCTGCTACAGTCCAAAGATAAGCTTTCAGGTTCAATTGTAACTCCATCTGGACTAATATGAGTGAGTGCAAGTATATTTTTGTTTTGAGATGTACTGACTATCCAGAATCATGTATTCAATGCAAAATGTGTTCATTTTATAAGTGGATGCATGAAAATAGCTTTTAGGAGTGTACTTAAGGGCTGTGTGACCTCTAATGCACTTATGCCTGCGGTGGGCTGGTGCCCTTCCCGGGATTTGTTCCTGCCTTGCGCCCTGTGTTGGCTGGGGTTGGCTCCAGCAGACCCCCGTGACCCTGTGTTAGGATATAGCTGGTTGGATAATAACTGACTGACTGACTGGCACTTATGCAAAGATATAAAATACTCGTACAGTTTTGATTTCAGTGACATTTTAAATTAAGACATTTGAAACAGGAATATGCTGAACTGCTGACAAAATTCATAAAGCCCTAGCTTCTGGCCACATGATGGTTTATCAGTTGTATACATTTTGTAAAGCTGAAGTACTACTTTGTATGCAGGAAACAGAACATGACAAAAATTTTACTGACAAATAAATGATTCACTACTGCCATCATGGTAACAAATGTGCTAATTAGGTAACCTTCATCTTTCATAGTTTTTTGCATATTTGGCATTTTTGCCATCTTAGGTAATCACTGAATTTCATTCACTCTGCACCATATTAAAGACATCAGAACAGTTCGCTGTGGGAAACAAACATTCTAGTCTATAGACTGCACACTATACAAGCGTTTGTCTTCTTGTTGAACACAAGGTGAGATATGACTTATTTGACTTTTTCTAACTGCTCAACATGCCACTGCTTCTGGCATTTGTACTAGAAAGTACATTTTTTGTTGCAATAATATGTTTTTACCACCCCTGGTATCTTTGTCTGTGAAAATATCAGTGGACTGTTCTCGATGAAGCTTCTTTCTCCAATGTTAGCTTTTCACATTTGTAGTCAAATGACACAGATTATCTTTTCCATTTTTCCTTGCATCTAGATAAAATACACTAAAATGATGGTCAAGGAGTCTATTCCTTTGTCCATGATTTCACTTACCTAGGCACATATTTACTTCTGATTATGTCTTATAGAAACCATCAAAATGAGCAGTCTGTGTCATTGAAAGCATTGCCAATTGTGCCCCAATTATCAGGCTTCTGTCAAAGTCACTGTATTCTCTTCTTTGGACATTTGCAGCCAAATAACAAAATACTGAGTCAGCCCATCCTTTTTTTATATGGACATAATTATTGTGGAATATTCATTTCTTAAATATCTCAAGGACCATGCATGTGTAGAGGCTACTGCTTTAAGTATTAATTATTTTATTTGACATTTACCAGCAATTATAAGAAAAAGTTATACCAAATTGACCAAAACAGAAAAATGTTTTCAATGTACACTGTCTTTTGATGACCAGCACAGTCTAATATTACAATAATAAAAATTACATTAAGAACTAGTTCTTTAGACACTAAGTTTCTGATTATATTCCAAGAAGGGTATACTGTATATGGGCTCAGAGGATGGATGAGCGAATCTTCATAAATTGTTAAGTAACTTCTGATTATTAACATTTGTCACGATTTTATATATTTTGTTTGGTTTGCACATTTTGGATTTGGTAGGCTTAGTGTTTAGGTTATTTTATTACCTAAATAAACAAAATATCCTCCAAAAAATCATATGCAATTAGACAGCCTTAGGTTTAACAAAAATGCTTTTCTTATAATTGTGAAAAAATGTGAATGTTTATTGTCAGGTCCACTACAGTTAATTTTATGAGGCTGGTTTAGAAAATTGTTATAGAGATGTTTTTTTTTTGTAGTTTCATAGTGCAGTTTCAGAGAACAATTAGCCAGGCACAGGTTAAAACACAGTCAGTGTCAGACAGTCTAATTCAAGAACATAAAACTTGAGCTCAAAAAACAACCTCTTGTAAAAATCTGGGGAAAAATCTGCAGGGGTTCAGAGACCACGAGACCACCCAACCAAAACTGGGCAAATAATAATGACTTGAATGGGGTGAATAATTACACAATCATTTATTTTGTGTTTCATTTTTGTAAATGATTTAGGTCACTTCATAGAAACCTGTTTTCACTTTGCTATTAAACTATTTTTCTGTTGATCAGTGTCAAAAATGGCAAATTATATTCACTGTGATTCAATGTTGTATAATAATAAATATGAAAACTTCTAAGGGGGTGAATAATTTTTATAGGTACTGTACATGTGCAATTGAATAATAGCTTTTTATGAATGTGTCAGCCAAATGGCTTACAGTACTGTAAATGTAAATGCATGTCTGTTTATATTCTTCTTCTTCTTTCGGCTGCTCCTGTTACGGGTTGCCACAGCAGATCATCTTCTTCCATTTCCTGCATGTCCTCTCTCACCACATCCATAACCTTCTCTTAGGCCTTCCTCCTTTCCATCCTGCCTGGCAGCTCTATCTTTAACATCCTTTACCCAATATACCCAGCATCTTTCCTCTGCACATGTTCAAACCAATGTAATCTTGCCTCTCTAACTTTCTCTTCCAACCGTCCAACCTGAGCTGACCCTCTAATGTTCTCATTTCTAATGCTGTCCATCCTCGTCACACCCAGTGCAAATCTTAACATCTGTAACTCTGCTACCTCCAGCTCTGTCTCCTGCTTTCTGGTCAGTGCCACTGTCTCCAACCCATATTAACATAGCTGGTCTAACTACTGTCCTGTAGACCTTCCCTTTCACTCTTGCTGATACCCGTCTGTCACAAATCACTCCTGACACTCTTCTCCACCCATTCCATCCTGCCTGCAATCTCTTTTTCACCTCTCTTCCACAATCCCCGTTACTCTGAATTGTTGATCCCAAGTATTTAAACTCATCCACCTTCACCAACTCTACTCCCTACATCGTCACCATTCCTCTGACATTTTCTCCCTCCTTAGTGTCCAACCTCTCATACAACTCATCATATGCCTTTTCTTTAGCCTTTGCCACCTCTCTCTTCACCTTGCACCTTATCTCCTTTTACTCTTGTCTACTTTCTGTATCTCTCTGCCTATCCCACTTCTTCGCCATCCTCTTCCTCTGTATACTCTCCTGTACTTACCTTGAGCTGAACCTCTAATGTACTCATTTCTAATCCTATCCATCCTCGTCACACCCAACACAAATCTTAACATCTTTAAATCTGCTACCTCCAGCTCTGTCTCCTGCTTTCTGGTCAGTGCCACTGTCTCCAACCCATATAACATAGCTGGTCTAACTACTGTCCTGTAGACCTTCCCTTTCACTCTTGCTGATACCCGTCTGTCACAAATCACTCCTGACACTCTTCTCCACCCATTCCATCCTGCCTGCATTCTCTTTTTCACCTCTCTTCCACAATCCCCGTTACTCTAAATTGTTGATCCCACGTATTTAAACTCATCCACCTTCACCAACTCTACTCCCTACATCGTCACCATTGCTTTGACCTCCCTGTCATTCACACACATGTATTCTGTCTTGTTCTTACTGTCCTTCATTCTTCTTCTCTAGAACTCTCCAGGGTCTACTCGACCTGCTCCCTACTCTCAGATCACAATGTCATCAGCAAACATCATAGTCCATGGGGACTCCTGTCTAATCTCATCTGTCAACCTGTCCATCACCATTTCAAATAAGAAAGGGCTCAGAGCCGATTCCTGATGTAATCCCACCACCACGTTGCATGCATCCGTCAATCCTACTGCAGTTTTCATCACTGTCACACTTCCCTCATACATATCTTGTACAACTTTTACATACTTCCCTGCCACTCCCGACTTTCTCATACAATACCAAAAAGACACAATGCAACTCCTTCTGGCCTTTTCTATACTTCTCCATCAACACCTTCAGAGCAAACATTGCATCTTTGGTGCTCTTTACTGGCATGAAACCATACTGCTGCTCAGTAATCATCACCTCCTGCTTAACCTAGCTTCCACTACTATTCCCCATAACTTCAAGCTGTGGCTCATCAATTTTATCCCCCTGTAGTTACTACAGCTCTGCACATCCCCTTATTCTTAACAGTCAGTACCAGTACACTTCTTCTTCACTCCTCAGGCATCCTCTCACTTTCTAAGATTCCATTAAACAATCTGGTTAAAAACCTCACTGCCATCTCACTGCCATCTCTCCTAAACACCTCCATGCTTCCACAGGTATATCATCTGGACCAGTGACTTTTCCATTCTTCATCGTTTTCATAGCTGTCCTTACTTCCTCCTTGCTAATCCGTTGCACTTCCTATTTCACTCTCTCCACATCATCCAACCTTCTCTCTCTCTCATTCTCTTCATTCATGAGCCTCTCTAAGTACTCTTTCCATCTGCTCAACACACCCTCCTCACTTGTACTCTCCTGTACTTCCCCATTTCACCACTAGGTTTCTTTTTCCTCCTTTCTACGTCCAGATGTCATGCCAAGCGCCCCTTCTTGCTGTCACTCTTACTACTTTTGCTGCAGTTGCCCAGCTGCCTGGCAACTCTTCACTGCCACCAGGTGCCTGTCTTACCTCCTCCCTAAACTCAACCCTGCAGTCTTCCTTTTTCAACTTAGACCATTGGATCCTTTGCTCTGCCCTTCCTCTCCTCCTCTTCTTCTTGATCTCCAATGTTATCCTACAGACCACCACCCTATGCTGCCTAACTATACTTTCCCCTTCCACCACTTTGCAGTCTTTAATCTCTATCAGATTGACTCTTCTGCATAGGATATAATCTACCTGTGTGCATCTTCCTACACTCTTGTACGTCACCCTGTGTTCCTCCCTCTTCTTAAAATATATATTCACCACAGCCATTCCCATCCTTTTTGCAAAATCCACTATCTTTTGACCTTCTTCATTCCTCTCCTTGACACCATACCTACCCATCAACTCCTCATCTCCTCTGTTCCCTTCACCAAAATGTCCATTGAAATCCACTCCAATCACCACTTTCTGTCCCTTGGAAACACTGTCCATCACCTCATCCAACTCACTCCAGAAATCTTCTTTCTCATCCATTGAACACTCAACTTGCGGGGCATACGCACTGACAACATTCATCATCACACCTTCAGTTTTCAGCTTCATAATCATTACTCTGTCGGACACTCTTTTCATCTCCAAAACACTCTTGACCTACTGCTCCTTTAGAAGAATCCCTACCCCATTTCTCCTTCCATCCACACCATGATAAAAAAATTTAAATCCACCTCCGATCCACCTGGCCTTACTCCCCTTCCATTTAGTCTCTTGCACGCACAATATATCAAGTTTCCTTCTTTCCATCATATCGGCTAACTCTCTTCCCTTACTAGTCATGCTGCCAATATTCAAAGTTCCTACCTTCACTTCCACTCTCTTTACCTTCCTCCTGTCCTTCTGCCTTCAGACACGTATCCCCCCTCTTCTTCTCCTTCTTCCGCCAATAGTAGCCCAATTTCCGCCAGCACCCTGTTGACTAACAGTACTGGTGGCGGTCGTTGTTAACCCGGTCCTCGGCCGATCCAGTATGGAAATTTGTATCGTTGTCCGCATATTGATCTGGCAAAATTTTACACCGGATGCCCTTCCTGACGTAACCCTCCCCATTTATCCTCGCTTGAGACTGGCACGAAGAAACACACTGGTTTGTGCATCCCCTGTGGCTGGGTTGCATGTCAGTTTATATTAGTCTTCTGAATTTACATTACATATACTTTCCAAAGCTGTATACTTATATTGTAACCTAACATAGATTTCTTGATTATAAATATTTCACAAAGTACTTAATTTTTTTGCGATATGTAGGCCTATTTTATAATACCAGTACAGCGTTTAGACTTGACACAGAAAATACTGCAAAATATTCGTACTGTAAGGGGCTTGCTAAATATTGCTCATCATTTTAATAAATGCTAACATAACAATAGATGGGGAAGGAGCTCTAGCAGAAATATGAGATACTTTTAAAAGTAATAATCTAAGCCTGTACAACCCTGTAAATGAAAATGTGGGATCATAAAATTAATAGTTTTGCTATATAACAGTATGACTAAAAAAGCATTTCTTAATTAAATCAGAAAATTCACAGGGGTATTTTAAATGAAAGCATTGATAAATGCAATAATTTACCACATGTGACAATTTGTATGTATTCAAGGTAGTATAGGATATTTCTACTTTTCATTCAGGAGTAATAATTTTTATCATTTATTTTTTTAAACCATTATAACCAATTTTATTTTGCTGCAACCTCTTATAAGGACCAACATGGTGTTTGCATGTCTTTCGCCAATTGAGTCATGTTGGCTGTGACCCACTTCTTCAAATGAATTGACTTTGTACACAAACTGTAAGACAGGAGCTTTTAAACACAATCATGTGACCCTCACAGATCACACACAGTGTGCCTGATTTATCAAGGCATGCACTGATGCAAAAGCTGTGCATTTTTTTAGTTGTATTGCAGCAGCATGCATAACTGTACATATTGTACTGTACTCTCAGATTGCCTGGAAAGTACCAGCAATTTACTTCTTTGTTGGCAGTCAAGCTCTGTACCATGTCTTACACTTGTCTTACACTGAGTCAGACTGGAAAGACAAAACACATATAACTAACAAATAGCAAACATGATAAGCACAAGAAGAAGTTTATTTCTGCATTCAGCTTCAGGGTATTTTGCCTACTCAAACTGCAATTCTGTACTAGCATCAGTTTTCGAAATGGCAATATTTCTATCCAAGGTAGACTAGTCACATATGAGATATAATTGGACTATAAATAAACCACCTTGTTTTGGTACTGTGGCCTCATGGCAAATACACTGGACTTTAAAGCAGAGTATTTGTTTAACCCATAGCTGACACTTCCTACATGAGCTTGGGCAAGACATTTAGCTGTCCAGTTCTCATAAATGTTTCTTTAGACAAATGTGTCATCTACTGTATGTACACACATGTAGAAAAAGTACTTTGAAAAAGTATTCCTCCATCTCATTTTCTACTTTATGGCATATTTTTCATAGTGAATGTTACTGTATCTTCAACTAAAATCTGTTATTAGATTAAAAGAAACCCTGAATGAGCAAGTAACACAACATTTTGCAAAAGAAGGTTATGTAAGGCAATAGAAAAGAATGTTTTAGAAAAGAATTGTCCCATGTGGATTTAACAGTGGGCTACACTGACTTTGGTAGTAATAACTGCTCCTAGACATAAGCTTTTTAAACAGATTTCAATTAGTTTTATAGAGAAAATTTGACTCATTCTCCCTGAAGACCTTCTTCAACTTGGTAAATCTTGTTAAATTTTGAGCATGAACTGCTTCTTTCAGCACAATACTTTGTGTAATTTAGGTGGAGTATGACTAGGTTATTTCAAGTATATAACTGATATTATTTCCCGTTCTTCCACTTTCATTCTTCTTGTGTATTCTGGATTTTTCCCAGGTTTATATCAGCTAATAGACAGGCGAACTGCAGTTCTTCTAAGGAATCCTCCAAAATTGAAGTTATGATTCCTTTAGTGATAGTACTTTGTAATGCAATAGAGCATCTTCAAATCATATTATGACTACCAGTGAGCCTGACAATTTGGCATGAGGATCTTATAATAAAATAATACTGTAATATATGTAATAGACTTCTGTTGGCCAATACTTTTTACAGAACCTTTGTGGATCACACAGGACCATTTAGCCAAACCTGAGTAATCATCCATGTTCTTTTTTTGTGAGTACTATGTATTGGGTCAGTATTTTTGCTAGTATTTTTCTGACAATGGATACTCAATACTGAATTTAGTACTGTTTTATGTATTGCTCTTGGAGAGACTTTGCCTAGGATAGCTTCTTCTAGAACCATTAACTTCTATTGCATGTTGTTCTTTTGAACAGAGTGACCCAGACTCTGCTTTAGTTGAGTGCCATAATCTTTATAATTACATTACAGCCTTCTCCTGACTCATCAATATCAACAACTCTGTTTGAAGCAATTCTCACATTTTCTTGGATCTTGGTATAATGTATCTTTTGAACTTGTGTGTGACATTTCCCTGATGACAACATACAAAGTTAGATAGATTTACAGTATATCATGAATGGCCTTAGTTGGGTCTGATTCACTGATTGTTAACCAGGGTATTCAAGCAACTGTACCTAATTAAGCATTTAATCAAACTGAGTTGAGCAGGGGTGTCAGTAACTTTTCAACATTTGAAGATTTTGTGTCTGTTTGATTTGCATATCATATAACAGATGAGCACCAAAGATGTAATTTTTTTCCTCCCAGATTCTTCTCAATATAAGACCAGAACCCAAAAAAAGAATGGAGCAAAACTCCTGTGAAAATAAGTAATAATAAAGAAAGTAAATGTATCGGCCATGTACACATTAATGTAAATGTTCTGTAATTTTCAGCACTAGGTACAATCCAGGGGTACATAGAATTCAACACCTGTATAAACTTTAACTTTCCAAAATCCAATAATTTAAAACACAGATGTAAAAAGTTTATTTTGTTATTCATATATGTTTTAAACTTCCAACTCCAGAGTTGTGGGGAACTGAACCCCATCTCTCTGTTGGATCAGATGCAAGGCAGGAACCATAGCTGGAAATTGACTCAAACAATTCAAATATACTGTACGTTTGCCAATCAGCAGAATCTGCTCACCTTTGGAATATGGGAGGAAGCTAGAGTAACTGAAAATATATGCAGTAACCTCTATGTCATCTTAGATTTTGAAAATTGATGAGTAGCTTTACCACAGCAGTATTTAAAAGCGCTATTCTAAATTGATCACCCATATTTCTTATTACGTAAGAAATTAAAATTAAATTAAATTTAGTTTTAAATAATAGTCAGCAGTAGAGTAATCAGCAAAAATGTCAGCTAACCACTAATTTGTAAAATCTGTCACTTATGGAAGTAATATATTTTATGCAAAATGCCACAGTTTACTGTAAACCCTGATTCAGAGATGAGAAATGACAGGATGTCAACTCTAGTGTTCATTAACTGTCCATAAAATAGTTTTAATGATGGAGTACAGCTAAAAATATCCACACCATTTTTAATTGTGAGTGTCCCCTGAAAACCAGAAAAATACATCATAATACTATGTAAAAAGTGGATAAGTCTACGGAACCTACAGTGGATTCAGGAAGTATTAAGACCCCTTCACATTCTTCACATTTTATTATGTTGCAATGCTATGCTAGAATAATTTAAGTTAATTTTTAATCCCATATCAAGCATCACTCAATACACCACAATGGCAAAGTATTAACAGAATATTTTTAAAAATAAAACCTGAAAAATCACATTGACACAAGTATACAGACCCTTTGCCTTTGCATTTGTATTTCTGCTTCTTGTTTGGAGTTCACCTGTGGTTAATTCAGTTTATTGAACATGTTAAGGAAAGGCACCCACCTGTCTATACAAAGTCCACTGTGTATACTGCACAGTAGAAGAATTCTAGGTTGCATATGTACATTGCTTGCAATGCACAAAAATAATAATAATGTAATGCAAAAAAATGTGTATTTTTTTACCTTCATAAGAAATTACGTTTTTTTTTGGAATAGTCTTGCATTCTTTCTAGAGATGGATGAGTAGATAGAAAATATTGTAGTATATGGTGTGACAGTGATAAAAACCTTGAGGCCAGCCATAAAGAGAAATATGTCTCACAAGAGCGTTAAGTATGAGACAAGAAAAAAAAGATCCCTCAGGTGTACTAAGAATCAAAGAATTTTTCCAGGTGGTACATTCCTTATTTCCCTATTTTAGGTCTGAGATGTGTGGTACCAAGTGCCTACATTAAATATATTAACATTAAGTAGTAATAATTTTTCTTTACAACTTCAGTGTAAATTTCCCTGGGCTCCTGAGTTTTGAAGCTTGTGTGTTTACTCGTGAAGACACTGGGAACACTGATGAAGGAAATATGGAAGATCCTGCTTCCTGTCATGAAGTTTACTTTTTCTGCCCCACTATTAAAGACAGCAGGAATGTATGGTTTGTGTTCACTTGCACTCTACTGTTCACTGACCGGGTAATGCAGCCCAGGAGAGTTTCTGAATGTTGTCTTCTTTTTCAGAAGTGGAATGCATTTGTAAGTACATTTAAGTCTGGTCACTCTAAAACTTAGTATTGTCATTGTTGCCATTGTCATTCTGTTTTGGATTATGGTCTTGCTGCTTTGAGCTTGCAGGCATCTTTTTTACAAAGTCATGATGTTTGTTTGTTAGTTGTTATGCTGTTACTGTCATTAGTTACATCTCATGTTAGCAAAGTACTGATGTTGATTTAAAGCATTGTGACTGTACTCAGTATGACAGTGTGCATGTTGTTGTAAAGCATGAACCAAATGGGCTGATCAGAAAGTAGCACAAGTCAACAGAACAATCATTAGATTGTTAAATCATTAGAACATTTTAATGTACTGTTTTTTATTTGCTAGTGGATGGGTATATCCAGAGTTATATGAGCAAATAATGAAAAGAAATATTAAGCTTTAAGATGTGTCTAGACCATGTTTCCCAACCTTTGGGCCGTGACCGACCCCAGACAAAATTCCAAAAAGCACCAGTGATCATCAGCAGCATTGAAGGTGCATCAACCTCCCTAACCCCTGCTGTGACTATTGTGCTTGATTCTGCAAGGAGGAAAAGCATTGATGATCGTGCTTGATTCATGTAACACTCTGACGTTCTGGTGATTGCGAGGGACTCCCCATCCCATTGACAACTGTGCTAATATCACGGAGTAGAAACCCCCCCAGTGGGACATGAACACAGTGGCATGTGAAAAATTGGGTCGTAACCCCACAAAGGTTGGGAAACACTGATTTAGGCAATACCAGATATTTTGCTATAATTAAAAAATAATAAGCATATGAAACATTATGGTTTTGGTATATTTATTTTTTTACAGTTGTCAATCTATTTCACAAAATAACGCAATACCATTGAGCAATGTATTTTCATATATGCTACTTTTGTAAGATTGCATTTTCTTTTTAATACAGTATATAGATTACAATATATGAGGTTTTGGTTGTTTCAGACTCATATGTAAAGGAACAAAGTTACTAAGAAAGATGCTTAGTAATTGCTCTGCTCATGTTTACATTGAGTGTTTGAAACAAGTATGAGGCTTTTTTAGTTTTTCTGTGGCAGGGATCTGCACAGTTAGTGCTGGAGGGCTGTAGCTGCAGATTTTTGTTATAACCTGGTTGCTTAATGAGAAAACAATCCTTGCCAATAACTTATCTTGTTTAAGTTTAGTGCTTGTTAGTATTTTCATTCTGCCATGCCAGGTCACTCTTATATCATAATTTTTTTTCTTTTTCGAATTATATCATCCAAATGATTTATAGCCTGAAACGAATGAGTGATTCTCAGCCCTTCACTTTTTTTCTCTTCAGTTTCCTTCCAAATAATCTATTACTGAATACAAACAGGCATAACTGAAAAAAAAGTTACATTGAGAACTTCTGGTTTCTTTGTAATTTGCATCTTATTGCTAACTAGCAAAATACCCGCGCTTCGCAGTGGCGAAGTACTGCATTAAAATTTTTATTAAGAAGAAAATGTAACCTTTTTAAACTGAGGGAAAATATGCCAATAATTATTTGTTAAGGATCACTTTGTATACCACGTTGTCAGTTCGGCCCTCCGGTTGTAATATGACCAAGCTGTGCGCTGAGCTTACTCTTGAGCATGCAACGTACAGTTGGCCGTGTGAACAGTAATCTTGTCTCAAATCTCACAGCTTGGATTGCTGCTGTCACAATCAGTTTGAGGTTCATGGTTTGTTTCAATTACGACAGTATTTGCAGGACTTGTGTTGAAGTGACATTCGGCATCTGTCAAGCGTTGTAAGCTTACAACCGGTTTCATCGATAAAATCACATCCAGCTTTTGAGAGTTTAAACATTCATAAACCTCAAAGTGTCCACTACTGAAATCTTCACCTTTAATCTAAGATGTTTAAGAGGCATTGGCGGTTGTCGAAAGGTGTAAAATATTTGGCCATTTCGGTACACTTGAAAGCACCAACCGAACAATTCAGCGGCTGCCATCAACTCACATGCAGAACCATAGGTGAAGGGCTTAAGCATTTCACTCTTCTAGTGCTCCTGTGTAGTATAATTATCTCCTGTACCGTCATCAGTCCAAAACCTTGAACCTGTCCAGGTCATTCAATACATAAGACACAATGTTCCTCCGGATATCAAGAGTGAGCCTGATATGGCCGTGCAATATGTAACAAAGAGAATGGAAAAGGTAGGTGCCATCTCCGGGCATGGAAATCACTCAGTAAGTGACAGTTCTTTGATCGATAGTGATCACCTCGATAGACATGGTAATGGGGGTTGGAATGATAAAGGAAATTGGTACCTGAGCAATGTAAAGTAAGTCTAAAATTCCTATACAATAACTATACTTGTAATAAACAAACAATAAAACAGCGGAGAAGCCGTGGATTAAACAAAAAGGCTGTAGTTATCAGTAGGGAGACGTGAATCCCGTGGCGAAGCAAGGAAGGGAATGTAGAGACCGGAGCGACAGACGGTCTTATATAGGCAGGCACGGAATGGGGGACCCAACGCCACCTCACACAGTGACTGAGCTGCAGGCTATGGATGTATATATGTATGTAAGTAGGATTCAGTTAGCATTGGGAACCCATGTACCAAATTTCTTGAAGATGGGCCCATAAGTAACAAAGACTGTTGAAAAGTTCAATATGGTGGCCGACAGTGGCATCATACCACCGAAATAAGTACGTACATTGGTTTCGGTTAGTGCAGGGAAGCCGTCTATAAAATTTCGAGAAGATCGGGCCATAAATAAGAAAGTTCAACATGGCGGACGTTGTTGACCGTTATGACCGTTACGCGTAGAATTTCTAAATGAAACCTGCTAAACTTTTGTAAGTAAGCTGTAAGGAATGAGCCTGCCAAATTTCAGCCTTCTACCTGCACGGGAAATTTGAGAATTAGTGACGTTGGAAACTTCAATATGGCGGCCAACAGTGGTGTCATACCAACGAAATAAGTACGTACATCGGTTTCCGTTAAAAGTTTAATATGGCGGCCGACAGTGGCATCATACCACCGAAATAAGTACCAAATTTCAGCCTTCTACCTACACGGGAAGTTGGAGAATTAGTGACGTTGGAAAGTTCAATATGGCGGCGGACAGTGGCGTCATACCACCGAAATAAGTATGTACATTGGTTTCGGTTAGCGCAGGGAAGCCGCCTACCAAATTTCGTGAAGATGGGGCCATGAATAAGAAAGATCAATATGGCGGACGTCGTTGACTGTTATGACCATTACGCGTAGAATTTCGAAATGAAACCTGCTTCACTTTTGTAAGTAAGCTGTAAGGAATGGGCCTGCCAAATTTCAGCCTTCTACCTACATGGGAAGTTGGAGAATTTGTGACGTTTGGAAAATTCAATATGGCGGCCGACAGTGGCGTCATACCACCGAAATAAGTACGTACATCGGTTTTGGTTAGCGCAGGGAAGCCACCTACCAAATTTCGTGAAGACGGGGTCATTCTTCTACCTACACGGGAAGTTGGAAAATTGGTGACGTTGGAAAGTTCAATATGGCGGCCAACAGTGGCGTCATACCATCGAAATAAGTAAGTACATCGGTTTCGGTTAGCGCAGGGAAGCCGCCTACCAAATTTCGTGAAGATGGGGCCATAAATAAGAAAGTTCAACATGGCGGACGTTGTCGACCTTTATCGACCGTTATGACCATTACGTGTAGAATTTCGAAATGAAACCTGCTTAACTTTTGTAAGTAAGCTGTAAGGAATGAGCCTGCCAAATTTCAGCCTGCTACCTACACGGGAAGTTGGAGAATTAGTGATGAATCAGTAAGTGAGTGAGTGAGTGAGTGAGTGAGGGCTTTGCCTTTTATTAGTATAGATAAGAAGCAAGTACAATCAGTGAAGGCAGCTGTTTAAGACTAAAATTAGCCATTGAGCCTGGTGAATTTAACAAGTAAGACAATTAAAATGAAACATAAAAATGTTGCTTGAGCAATAAATTCTTCAACAGTAATAATTGAGTTCTCATTATGAAATTGGGTTGGATCAACAACGTACTGCACCTGTGGCCCTCCATGACCAAGTTTGCAGACTTCCTGTTCTATGGGAATATGGACACATTACTTTTTATTGATGCTTGCGTAAAATAGTGCATTTTTATGCATTATCAAGGATGGGGAACCATTAACAACAGAAATGTTACAGTGATTCAGATAACAAACTTCCTCATTCATGCTAAAGTCCATCATATGGGGTTCATTCTGGTTTTCACAAAGAGTGAAGAAAAAGTTTAACATAAAACAAACAAGTTACTACTATCTTATATATAAATGTCTACGCATGGAAGTGTGTGTGTGTGCCTGTTTGTCTGGCCTGGAAGTGCAAGGCTATAGCATGAAGCTCAAAGAGCCAGCAAGGCAGCCCCAAGTTTACGAGTCTGAAGAAGAAAGAAGTACAAGGCTACAGCATGAAGTTGAAAGAAAGCGACTCCGTTACCAAAGTGAAACCACCGAGGAAAGACAGATGGGAGAGAAACTTGCTTAGCTGCTGATAGACAAGGGGGACGAGCACATCTGCAGAACAAAACCACTGACTCTGCATTTCAATTTTTTACAGCACAGGCTTACACAGCTAGTTGTAATATAAAATTACTATTTAGACAACATCACAAACAATGGCTGTCAGTGTCCCCTTCAGATCTCTTTCTTCCTGTTATGCTTAAATCAAGCAGCTGTTGTTCATGTGTTGTGCTTAATGTGCATTTGGTGATGGCTGTGAGGCTAGGGTTCTGCACTGGCAATTGAAATGTTGTTGGTTTGAATCCCGTAGATGCCAAAAGTGACTCTGCTCTATTGGGCCCTTGAGCAAGGACCTTAACCTGCAATTGCTGAGCACTTTGAGTAGTGAGAGAAGAGCTACTGTATATAAATGCATATTAATATTAATTTTTTCCATTAATCCTATGCCCAGGTTAGTGATGAAGAATTTGGTGATTATCATTACTGACAAATGGTGACCTTGCAGGATACAGGAAAATAATTTAGAAAATGTCTGGACATTCCCACAGTGCATTAAGCTGGTCTAAAAATTAGATCCAAAATGATTTTTTCACATTTGAGAGGTCTGCTGGTCAAACCCTGATGTAGGTGTCTAAACATGGAAAAACTTCAGAAGGCTGTATCAGAAGTATGCTTTCTTAAAACCTAAACATGGCAAATGCCAAACATGCAAAATATTTTTTTCTATTTTTGAAGTTCTGCTCTTACCAAGTGGTGTCATCTGGACCAAATATTTTGATTTCATTACATACTACAGTATACCTATAAAGGTGTCAGTATGTGAAAGTTGAGTATGCTAGGTGCTTTAGTTCTTAAGATATTGTCTTGTGAAACTGATGAAAAAATAAAGCTGTGTCAAATTTGACACCCCTTGCATCAAAATAATTTTACAGGGGGTCTCCTGGATAACATGGGTACACCTGGCATTTTTTTTCAGAATTTTTTGAGACCGAAGTGCATGGGTTTTCTGGATAATCAGTTGATTTGACTTGGAATGACCCATATGTGTGTGCTCACAAGTACATTTTAAATTCATTTAAGTGTATATTAAAACAGTGTATTTTAAATATGAAATATTCTACTTACAAATTTTCTCTGACATCCCTACTATAATTATAAGGACTCCTTTAAGTAGGAATCAAGTATAAACAGTGTACCGATTTGTGTGCTTAAAACTGTAGTTGAGTATTCCTTGTCTTTACTGGGCGGACTGGGCGGTCTCATGGTCTGGAATCCCTACAGATTTTATTTTTTTTTCTCCAGCCGTCTGGAGTTTTTATTTTGTTTATTCTGTCCCCCCTGGCCATTGGACCTTACTCTTATTCGATGTTAATTAATGCTGATTTATTTTGTTTTCATATTGTGTTTTTTATTTTTCTATTCTTTATTATGTAAAGCACTTTGAGCTACTGTTTGTATGAATATGTGCTATATAAATAAATGTTGTTGTTGTTGTTGTTGTTGTCTTACCGTGGAGACAGCAAGAAAATTCTTTAAGTGGGTTGAATTAAAGGTTTTTCTTTAAACATATAACAGGTTGACATGAGTGGTGTGATATATACTGATAAATATTGAAATGAGTACCCAGGATTCAACTTTTAGCCTGTTAGGTACAAAACACCTATTGTCATTTACCTACAGCTAACACATGCAGCATCACTCAACTAAGAGCTAACCGCTGAGATACCAGTGCTACAATACATCTGGATGTATTCTCTCTGCCACATGGAGTGGATTGAATCATCAGGTAATACCAAAGAATGTGGATTTAGACTTATGGTAAACTGTTCATGGTGCACTAAATTTTAAACTGGCTTAAACAAATACTGCTTACCTGATCTGGAGTATGTAATGATAACGTGCCACTAATTTTTTATCTTTTAAAAGGGATCTTGTGTGTTTTTTTTAATGTTGTATATATGGGACTGCAAACTAACTACAGCATTGTACTGAGCTGTTTGTACAACATCATTTAGAATTAAAAACATTTATTTCTTGAGGAATTATTTTGCTAGGGATTTTATCAAAGCAGCATTAAAGCAATATTTACCCTAGAAAATCATCAGCATGTTACTTGCCAGACCAAGCGTGCTAACACTCTGCATCACTGTTGCATTCAAACAGAAGACAGTTACTGCCAGCTAATCTGCCCCCACCTTGAATAGTTAGACAGTACTTCCATTTCTAGTGTGAACAATTGGGCTGTGCGTTCGCTTTTTAGAGCTGATTCAATTTACAGAGAAGGCACACTTTCAGACAGATAGCAGCTTAACAGTGCAGGATCAGCTACTGGCACCTGCGCAGAGACACATGCAAAGTTGCATATCCCATGCTAACGGGACCTTTAAAAGCTTGTTAAGTTTCTGAATAATCAGCTCACTATCCGGCGGAGTTTTCAACCTCACAATTCAATTCACAGAGCAAATTAGGGCTGATGCAGTTGCCTGTGACTTCTTTTAATTTCCAGGAGGAGATGACTGGAGTCAAACAAGTGAAGAAGTTTATAGCGTTTACAGTCAACCTTTAAAATACTCCAATACTGTCCTTTCAAGTTCAAGACTAAAGTGTGTTTAAAATGACTATTCTGAGTATTTTTTGTGCAACTCTGGAACTGAAACATGACAAGAGGTACTAGAAGCAAGGGTTACACAAAAATGGATCAACAGCAAAATGTTCCACAACCTCCTGAACCCAAGGAGAGATCCCCAATTCGTATTCGTGCTAGATATATGCTGTAGAAAATGTCTTCTCTAAGGAATTATTCAGCATGTGGAGAATATTTTTGCACAAGCAATAATTTATATATTTTTACAATTTATTAGCAGGTTTCAATTTGTATTTCAAATCAAATTACTTCCACATAAAGTGTGAATATGTAACATTTAAAAGGAATAATCTAAAAATTAAAGTAAATGAAATCAAGCAAATCAATTATTCAAAACTGTGAAGATTTATTTTTTTACTCACTGTATTTTAATTAGAATTAAAAGGATATTCACTTCTACTCTTCTATGTTTTTTCAAAAGTTGTAGACCTCATCAACATTTATAGTCTGTCCAGAATTTAAAAAGAGTTTTATTCTTATTAAACCAGGGGTGGGCAAAGTCGTTCCTGAGTGCGGGTTTTTGTTCCAACCAAATATTTTGAACCCTTATTGCCTATTTTAGTCTTAAACAGCTGTAGTCTCGGTTTTTAATTGTTCCTTATCTATACTAATAAAAGGCAAAGCCCTCACTGACTGACTGACTCACTGACTCATCACTAATTCTTTTGTAAGTAAGCTGTAAGGAATGAGCCGGCCAAATTTCAGCCTTCTACCTACACGGGAAGTTGGAGAATTAGTGATGTTGGAAAGTTTAATATGGCGGCTGACAGTGGCGTCATACCACCGAAATAAGTACGTACATTGGTTTCGGTTAGCTCAGGGAAGCCACCTACCAAATTTCGTGAAGATGGGGCCGTAAATAAGAAAGTTCAACATGGCGGGCGTTGTTGACCGTTATGACCGTTACGCGTAGAATTTCGAAATGAAACCTGCTTAACTTTTGTAAGTAAGCTGTAAGGAATGAGCCTGCCAAATTTCAGCCTTCTACCTACACGGGAAGTTGGAGAATTAGTGACGTTGGAAAGTTCAATATGGCGGCCGACAGTGGTGTCATACCAACGAAATAAGTACGGACTTTGGTTTCCATTAAAAGTTCAATATGGCAGCCGACAGTGGCATCATACCACCGAAATAAGTACCAAATTTCAGCCTTCTACCTACACGGGAATTTGGAGAATTAGTGACGTTGGAAAGTTCAATATGGCGGCTGACAGTGGCGTCATGCCACCGAAATAAGTATGTACATTGGTTTCGGTTAGCGCAGGGAAGCTGCCTACCAAATTTCGTGAAGATGGGGCCATGAATAAGAAAGTTCAATATGGCAGACGTTGTTGACCGTTATGACCGTTACGCGTAGAATTTCGAAATGAAACCTGCTTAACTTTTGTAAGTAAGCTGTAAGGAATGGGCCTGCCAAATTTCAGCCTTCTACCTACACGGGAAGTTGGAAAATTAGTGACGTTTGGAAAATTCAATATGGCGGCCGACAGTGGCGTCATACCACCGAAATAAGTACGTACATCGGTTTTGGTTAGCGCAGGGAAGCCACCTACCAAATTTCGTGAAGATGGGGTCAGCCTTCTACCTACATGGGAAGTTTGAAAATTGGTGATGTTGGAAAGTTCAATATGGTGGCCGACAGTGGCGTCATACCATCGAAATAAGTAAGTACATCGGTTTCGGTTAGCGCAGGGAAGCCGCTTACCAAATTTCGTGAAGATGGGGCCATAAATAAGAAAGTTCAACATGGTGGACGTTGTCGACCGTTATGACCTTTACGTGTAGAATTTCAAAATGAAAATTGCTTAACTTTCGTAAGTAAGCTGTAAGGAATAAGCCTGCCAAATTTCAGCTTTCTACCTACATGGAAAGTTGGAGAATTAGTGATGAGTCAGTGAGTCAGTCAGTCAGTCAGTCAGTCAGTGAGGGCTTTGCCTTTTATTATTATAGATTCTCCACTCAGCTAACTCTCTTCTTATTAGCAACATTTACAGAAGCTAGAGACAATCAAATTCTACCTCAAACTCTTCATCAAGCATTAATCACCGTCTTTCCTAAACAAAACAAGGACTTATTACAATGTGCATTAGACAGACCAATTTCACTTCTGAATAATGATGTTAAGATACTCTCCAAAGACCTAACTAGAAGGATGGAGAAAGTGCTGCCTTCGGCAATATCACAAGATCAAACTGGATTTATTAAAGGCCGACACTTAGCTTCCAATCTCCGACATGTTTAATGTAATATATTCACTCGCAAAGTCAAACTCCCTGGAATTATTATCATTGGATGCAGAAAAAGAATTTGATATGATTGAATGGAACTACCTTTTCACTACATTAGAGAAATTTGGGTTTGACCCGAATATTTGTGCATGGATCAAACTACTGTATACCAATCCAGAAGCTTCAGTTTGTATTAACAACATTTGCTCAGACTACTTTAAACTAGAACATGGTACCAGACAAGGATGCCCCTTGCCACCACTGCTATTTGCAATCGCCATTGAACCACTGGCAGACCACTGTTGAAACGCTTATCAGATAAAGGGGATTATCAGAGAAGGACTGGAACAGAAAATTTTCTATATGCAGATGATATGGTTTTTCATATATCAGACCCACAAAATACTGTGCCTGCAGTCTTAACAGCACCTATATAATTTCAAAAGATCTCTGGCCTCATAATAAAATAAGAGTGTGCTCTTTCCAGTGAATTCTCAAGATCCTAACTGTGAATGCTGCAATCAAGCTCCAGCCTCACTGGGTCACATGTTTTGGGCCAGCACCAAATTAACATCATTCTGGACAAAAATTTTTAAATGCTTTTCAGACAGCCTTGGTGTCACAATCCCTCCTAACCCATTAACAGCTGTGTTTGGTGTTCTTCCAGATGGGCTTAAAGTGGAGAAGGACAAACAAACTGTGATTGCCTTCACTACACTATTAGCACGTAGACTTATTTTGCTAAACTGGAAGAATCCTAACTGTCCTCTTTCAAATCAGTGGGTAACTGATGTTTTATATTATTTGAAATTGGAAAAAATTTAATTCTCACTTAGAGGATCTATGCAGAACATTTTCAAAACCTGGCAGGATCTAATCAATAATATTTTAGAATAAGCTCTTAAAGCACTGAGGAATTAGATTCTCTCCCCATTTCTTTTTCTTCTCCATGTATCTGTATCTGCCTAATAAACTCATCAATTTATTCATTTTTACTATTTTTAAGTTTTAGCCCGTTGGCCATGCTCTCTTTCTCAGGGGTGGGGGTTGATTTGTTTTCAGTCCTTTTTTTTTTTTAAATTGATCTATTTGTATGGAATTATTACAATAAAATCAATAAAATAAAAAAACAGAAATATCAGTTGATTAATCTATGATTAAGGTGTGATTTGATTGGTAAATTTAGATAATCGACTCAAAGCTATAGTTCTTACTTCTCCAACTTTCTGGGATCTTAACATATTTTGCAAAGTTTTTATGAATAGCTTACACTAAAATGAAAGAATTTATTTTAAGAGCAAGTAAAATGTTGTCTATCAATATTTTTACCTCATCAGAGTTGCCTGTTACCAATTATCTAATTCTTTTCTATGTTCATGACACTCTTTCGATTCTGTCACCATGCCTTTCCTTTGGTTTTTAAGTTTTGTGATTGACTCGCTGTGTGATTTTTGACTCAAATGCTGTTTCAGATGCTTTAGTGCAGCTGGCATATGGCACCACTCCCAACTATCCTGAACTGTGTAACCTGGTTATAAAATGTATGAGTTTTTGGACACACAACTGAAGCCATGTTAATTACTGTTCATTTTTCATGGCTGTGTATGATATTGTATTAAAAAAAATAATAAAACACCCTGGCTGTCATTTGAACTCATTCATATGTGTGACACTATGTGTTAAAACAACTACAGCAAACAATTGATTTGTCACATCATTATACTGACAAAACAAGCAGGAATCTAGTATTTTTTATTTGTGAGCCAATTCCATAAACAGGTAAAAGTGTTAATAATGAAAGCTTTTTTTGCCTTGAAAACTCAGTGGGGCTTGTATGCTTCTTAAGGTGTCACTGCAACTGCAATAGCATCTCCCTAATCCAACATGCCATTAGCTTTTTTTATTGCTTTTGTGCACTATTTAATAGTGAAGGGTGATAAGTCAACCATGACTCCTAAAACACTTTTTTTATAAAGCATTCTTTCCAACTTTTAAAACCTTTTGTCAAATAGTTTTACTTACTATGTGTTAAACAATATTATATATGTTAAATTTAACTTATATATTCTGTCAAACATGAACAAGTATGAGCACCATGTACAAACTTACCAAATGTTATGTTTCATTTCCTGAACAGGAATCCCAGAACAACAAAACTTTCCAAAATACCAAATAAAACTAATTAAATAAATTTATTAAATCAAAATAAATAATGAGATAAAGGCTCAATTATGAAAAATCATTAAAAAGAAAAAATAAATAAACAACTAGAGCACAATTAAAGAGAAAAAGGAAGTCTATATTTTTATATTGAATGCAGAATGAAAAACAAAAAAACAGAAATAAATTATCCAAAGGCAAACAACCAGAAATAACAAATCCAGCATCCCCTATTAAACCAGGCTTTACCATTATTAAACAATTATAATGAATTTAAGCACAATGTAAGACTTGCTTAGAAAGTAGTAGTCAAGCTAATACAGTATGTCCTGGTCATGGTTTGATGGTTAGCCTCAGATGGGGTACCACATCAAAACCAAAATAAGAACAACTGAAAACAGACATGGTTCCACTCAGTATATAAAAAACAACTAACAAAGCAAAGAATTTTGGCTAGAATTAGAGAAGTCATCAAAATTTGTGGCATCTGGGCTGAAATTCACTGTGGAACTGTTCCTAATTAAATGTTCTAGAGATGTTTAAATATGTATACAACACCTGTCACCCCCAGAAAGGATATTTTGCTCCACCAGGAGTGCTTACACTCAAGGTTAAGAACAACTATATAGTGGCTTACAAATTCAAGAAAGGATACTCAGTCCTTCATAACATGTTGCCTGAAAATCTTTTACCCAGACTTTGGAACATAAACAGTACTATTAACTTTCCTCTCTGGAAGTTGAAAAGACTTCTTAAATAAATGTTGATTATATTATTGCATTTCAGAGGATCCGTTACAAACTGTCAGAAGTCATGAAAATTGCCCACTTGGAAAGTTTCTGAAAGTATTCTTTTTGAGTCAATATACAGTATAGTTGATTTGAAAGCAAAATATCCATGTTCTTTACTTTTTAATATATTTATATAGATTTATTACTTACTGTATTTTTATGTGCAACTGAAAGAACTACTGTAATTTGATAAAGCATAGAATTGTAGGCTAAGGAATATTAATTCAACTGGTTATTACTTACATTACATGTAAAAAAATGCAATATTTCTCACCATATAACACTTTGTACTAACTGCAACAATGTAATTTTTTTTTTAATTATTATTGTTATTAATAATAATAATAAAAATTAAAGTGCTAAGATACAGTATATTATTTCCAATGCATATATTTTTCTTTACATCTGTTATGCAATTTATCCTCACAACCCTTGCTGGTAACATTAATTTCACTAATAACACACTGTCCCTGCTTCTGAAGTCCAGGTTCACAACACTATACTGTTAAACCCCTTCATATATTTACTCCATTGTTAATCTGAAGATTAAATAATGCAAGACACAAGACCCCTGATTAGTGGCTACTCCAGATGGCCTGAATGGGACATACAGCGCTGCTTTCTGCAATAATTAATTACTTCACACCGTTTAAAAAGCATGACTCCCTTGAGATCCTTTATTTTGTCCTGACCTATGGCCAGCATTGCCTCAGTGCTTCCTTGGACAGACAACATGGAAAGATTTATAAACACTGAGAATATGTATATAGAATATGGTTGAAGAGTGGGAAAAAAGTGTTGGTGTGAGGTTGTGCTGCAGTCCACTATCTCATAGAGTCTATGAAGCTGTTGCAGATGTAATGATTTGGTTTAATGTGTACATTCTGTAAAATAAAGAGGGAGTGATAGAGAGCTCAACAGTTTAGGTAGACGTCTTATATTTAAAGGGTTGTTTTGCATCTTTAACTGCACTGTAAGAGTCAATGTGGCATATTATATACTGCTGGTTGGAATCATTGTTCCTGAAATTATTAAATAATATGTATTTATCCTGATTTTATTCAATAAGTATTTATTTCAGTCTTATTGCATCTTGTAGTGTTTTGAGACCATTTTGTGCAATCACTTCAAGAATGTCAATCTCTCTAATCAGCATGTTTTCTCTCAGAAATTACTTTAAAAGCATCAAGACAACAAACCAGAGCCTAACTGATATTGCTGCAGAACCTTAAAGTACTGTCTGGTTTGCTGAGCCGTGAGTTGACAAAACTGTGCAGAGCCCTGCCTCCTCCCAAACCATTCAAAAAACCCCTCTATAAAACAGAGAGTGTAAATCTTACTGGCATATTTACAGGTTCACCTTTTAAAAGGGCAGACACTGTACTGCTGAATGATTGCTACTGCACTATCACAGATTAGGGCATTTAAAAGTTATATTCTTGTATCAAAAGGCTATACAATTGGTATAAATTATCAATGCATATATTTATTACTGAACTTATTTGGTTCCATTTTAGAGTCACATAAACTCAGTGCTTGGTTTTGTTATTTCTGACTGTGTTTAATTTTTGCTGTACTTGCGTACACTACTCAAAATTTAGTGAAACAATGATTGTTTCATTGTTCCAAACTGTGTTGTGTCCCATGCAGAGGTTAGTTAACTCCACAATATTTTAACTATTTTCTCTGCAGTTTTCCTAAAGATACTGTGAAGTTGAAGGTTTTTTGGGGGATTGGAATGATGGGTAGTTTATGTGATACTTGTTAATGAACAGTTCTAGATTTGTTTTCCAATTTTCCAATGCATTCTATTTTTGCTTTATGTATGTGATTTACATTTTGCTTTTTGTTCTGACAGTGGAATTAACATTGTTTTTCTAAGCGAAGCTGTAAAAAGTACTATTTATGAGAATCATGTCTAATTATTCAGTACATAATAGGACTGTCTTAGTTTGTCTGTGATTTTATCATATATGTATGTATTTATTTTTGCATGTGGAAGAAAAGACTTAGTGGGAAAATGAAAGTACATTTTACAGTAAAAATGAACACCCTTGCCTAAAATCAATAACTATGGCTAATTTATTTCTGTATCATTTTGTTTCTGTCATAATGTCTGCTTAAGAATATTATAGTGTGCATGTACTGTATAATGGTGTTGCAGGTAGCATTAACACCTCACAAATTTTTATGAGCTGTACTAAGTACTGAAATGAGAAAAAAGTGAATAAGGATCTTACTTACTGTTCATGTGTTTGCTTCTTTATTCTCCCATAGTCAAAAGACAACAGGTTAGATTAATTGGAGATTATACTATATTGGCCAGTCTAAGTCAGTGTGTGCATTTGGATATAAATGTGCCCAATGGTGGACTTGTACCCAGTCAGGGTTCAGTTACCTGCAACACATCTCTGGAAGTGAGTTCAGAAAGTGAATTGGTGTTTGGATATGAATGTGCTGTGTGGTGTACTCATGCCTAAATAGTCTTTAGCCCTTGCAATGCAGTACTGCAAGTGGGGTCAGAAAATGAATGGATATTCATACTTGTCTAAAAATGATAAATGACCAGTTTTTATCCTTTTTCCACATGAGGTACTTCAATTTTGTCTTTAATTTTCAGCTACTGTGCATTTTACCTTTCATTGTAGGTTATTCTTTTCCTTTAATTTCCAGCTATTGTGCATTTTGAAGTTATTTTTCCCTAGTTTAAACTTTAGTACCTTTTAGTACATATTGTCACTGAGCATGTATCTTCAGCATGAAAGATACCATATGGGAAAAGTCAAGCTATCAATTATTTGCTCCTGTTGCACTGTATATGTCATACTGGTATGCATCAGTAAAATTGTTTGTGTTGAGAGCGTTTATGTGACATTCAATTTTGAAACTTTGTAGTGTACAACAGAAAATGTTGGTTTAATTCTTATACTGTATGTTTCCCATTGTTATTTTCATAGTTTCCTTTTAAACTCACTTATTGCATTTACTCCTTGGATAATATCCTGGTAATGCTGCACACATAGCAAGAACTAGCTATGGACAATGCAACAGAAACCCATTACAGAAAATGTGTCTGTCTTTGAATATCAAACCTGTCTTTGCATATCAAAATTGGCAGCTATTACTACAAGGGGATACAATGTTTAGTCTGTACATGTCTCTTGATTCAAGTTATGGACTAAAGCTTTTTTTGTTGGAGAGGCTTTAGCAGTCATTGCACATAGTTCTTGATAAATGCTGCTAGTACAGAAGCTAAGGAAGTAGCATAGGTCTCATTGGCTTTGAAGCCAATTCAATTTATGAAATGTTCACACCTTCGGTGTAAGAGATCACTCTTGCTTCTCTTAGTTAAACAGAAAAGTCATCTCATGTTCATTAGAAGATTCACACCAAACAAGTACTTTCATTTTTAACATTACTAGAATCAAGCACTGTTTAAAGATGCAAGAGCTGAAAAGCAGTTGTTGAAATTCATTCAGATAAATTTTAGTCAGCAGCAGATGTCTATTGGCGAACTATGTTTGGATAATCTAAAACCAGACAAAATGTCACTTAGTGTGCATCTTAATGCTCTCTTAAGTTTTAGTTTTTGAAACTGACATAACCGAGGAAAGGTTCTGAAAAACTAAGATCAGCCAATGTTTGTAAGTTTTAGAAATGTATTATATAATTGTACAATTTGTACTTTTCAGTTTGATTTCTTAATAATTTCAATAAAAACTGTAAATCTTCAATAATTTAACTTAAGTCTCTTTCTCAAAGATAGCTGAAAACAGACTCTCTCTCTCTCACTTTTGTTCAGGTGGTATAGATCGTCAATATCATAAACGTTGTCTCCACTCTTGTGTAGAATTAGTAATGGTCTACCATGAAAGCACACAGCAGCCAGCTTGTAAGGTTCTGAAATACCTAAAAGACATCATCAAAGCTTTATGTTAACCAGCAAACAGTAATCATCAAACACTAAATTCATTTTGTTAATTGTGTTCTTGGAGTCAAAGTAAAGTTCATTAGTTTAGCATAAAATATGATACATGTATTAGACTAGAATGGGAGGGAATGAGAGGATATCTCAAATTGTAAATAATTACAATTATAGTCATGGCCGAAATTATCGGCACCCCTGGAATTTTAACAGAAAATGCACCATTTCTCCCAGAAAATTGTTGCAATTACAAATGTTTTGGTATGCACATGTTTATTTCCTTTATGTGCATTGGAACAACACAAAAAAACAAAGAACAAAAGCCAAATCTGACATCATTTCACACAAAACTCAAAAACCGGGCTGGACAAAATTATTGGCACCCTCACCTTAATATTTGGTTGCACGCCCTTTGGAAAAAATAACTGAAATCAAGTGCTTCCTATAACCATCAACAAGCTTGTTATACCTCTCAACTGTAATTTCCTACCACTCTTCTTTTGCACGCTGTTTAAGGTCTCTCAGATTTGAAGGACGCCTTCTCCCAACAGCAATTTTGAGATCTCTCCATAAGTATTCAATCAGATTTAGATCCAGACTCATTGCTGGCCACTTCAGAACTCTCCAGCGCTTTGTCTTCAACCATTTCTGGGTGCTTTTAGAGGTATGTTTGGGGTCATTGTCCTGCTGGAACACCCATGACCTCTGACGCAGACTCAGCTTTGACACTGGGCCCTACATTGCGCCCCATTATCTTTTGGTAGTCTTCAGATTTCATGATGCCTTGCACACAGTCAAGGCATCCAGTGCCAGAGGCAGCAAAACATCCCCAAAGCATCTTAGAACCTCCACCATGTTTGACTGTATGTACTGTGTTTTTTCTTCATAGGCCTCATTCTGTTTTCTGTAAACAGTAGAATTTAGCTTTACCAAAAAGCTCTACCTTGGTCTCATCTGTCTACAAGACGTTCACCCAGAAGGACTTTGGCTTCCTCAAGTACATTTTGGAAAACTCCAGTCTGGCTTTTTTATGTTTCTGTGTCAGCAGTGGGGTCCTCCTGGCTCTCCTGCCATAGCGTTTCATTTCGTTCAGATGTCGACGGATAGTTCGAGCTGACACTGTTGCACCCTGAGTCTGCAGAACAGCTTGTATATGTTTTGAAGTTGATTAGGGCTGTTTATCCACCCTTTTGACTATCCTTTGTTGCAGTCTTTTATCAACTTTTCTCTTCCGTCCACGTCCAGGGAGATTAGCTACAGTGCCATGTGTTGTGAACTTCTTGATTATGTTGCACACAGTGGACAAAGGAACATGAAGATCTCTGGAGATGGATTTGTAGCCTTGAGATTGTTGATATTTTTCGACAATTTTTGTTCTCAAGTCCTCAGACAATTCTCTGCTCTTCTTTCTGTTCTCCATGCTTAGTGTGGCACACTCAGACACACAGCAGAAAGGTTGAGTCAACCTTTCTCCATTTTAACTGGCTTCAGGTGTGATTGCTATATTGCCAGCACCTGTTTCTTGCCACAGGTGAGTTCAAACGAGCATCATATGCTTGAAATACAACGATTTACCCACAATTTTGAAAAGGTGCCAATAATTTTGTCCGGCCCATTTTTTGAGTTTTGTGTGACATGATGTCAGATTTTGCTTTTTTCTGTTTTTTTGTGTTGTTCCAATGCACATAAAGGAAATAAACATGTGTATACCAAAACATTTGTAATTGCAACAGTTTTCTGGGAGAAATGGTGCATTTTCTGGGAAAATTCCAGGGGTGCCGATAATTTCGGCCATGACTGTACGTACATTTATTATCAGTCTGTGGCTAATGGAGAGTTTCTTTAAAGTGTGTATGAGGTTTTTGTTGCCTGCCATCACCTGGGGCCTCATTTATAAACAGTGCATATGCACAAAAATGTTGCGTAAGAACGTTTCCGCATTCAAAATGCGATGTATAAAACCTAAACTTGGCGTAAAGCTACGCACATTTCCACAGTACCTCATACCCTGGTGTACGCAAGTTCTCCGCTCGGTTTTGCAGACTGGCGGCACCCAGCGTCAAAGCAGTGCTACTGTTCCTGTGTGGTTATCCTTTTTTTTCAGATCCACATCCCTGACGCGGATTTATAAATACACTGAAATTAACTGCATATTGTTTATTAGTTTAATGCATCTGATTGTAATTAACCTGTAACAATAAAATGGTCCACGGAATGGCCAAACTATTCCAAATACCATAGCTGCTTTAGCGTTGTTACTCTCACTGCACCTTCTTTTTCTTCTTTCAGCTGCTCCTGTTAGGGGTTGCCACAGCAGATCATCTTTTTCCATATTACTCTCACTGCCCCACTCGGAGCAGCTGATCGAAAAGAGAATTATCAGTATACAGCATCAAGCACATGCTGCCTCAGCCATGCTTCCTATTTAAACTGCTTCTCACACGGCAAATGCTTCAAAACTTTTCCTGTACGGACCTCGTGGTTCCAAAGCAGTTTCATCCCAAGAACTAAAAACGCACTCAATCAGTCCATCAAGTGCTCCTTGTAGAACTGTTTATACTTATAAGTACAATCACCTCACTGTAAACTTGCACTACAGTTATAATATTGCACAACCTGAACAACTTTATAAAGCGCGTATTTACATATGATGACGATATCATTTTTAAGATGAAATGCAGCAAAATATGTTTAATATACAGATAAAACTTTAACTTCATTTAAATCTATACTAATAAAAGGCAAAGCCCTCACTGACTCACCCACTCACTCACTCACTCACTCACTCACTCACTCACTCACTGACTCATCACTAATTCTCCAACTTCCCATGTAGGTAGAAGGCTGAAATTTGGCAGGCTCATTCCTTACAGCTTACATACAAATGCTGGGCAGGTTTCATTTTGAAATTCTATGTGTAATGGTCATAACTGGAACCTATTTTTTCGTCCATAGACTATAATAGACTTCTGCTCGATGCCCGTGGGAGGCGGAGTTACGCCTCCCACGTAATTTAATGCCTGCCCATATAAGGCCGTCCGTCAGCGGCAATCCAATAGAAACACTGCCACTAAATATTCACGGGTGAAGGACTGTGCTTATGCAGAGGAAGATGAGATGGTCAGGGTGGTGTTTGGCACAAACTCGGCGAAACTGCGAGAGAAACTTTTAAGTGCCAGGTCTTAGCTAACATAATACAGCCGTGGACATCGCACGAGATGGCACCAGCACAGCTAAGAAGCTTCGATGCATGTACACCGAGCGACGCAGTGCACAGACAAAAAGCAACAGTTCCAAAGAGTGCTGAACAAAAACCGAATTACACAATTGAGAAGGCAGCAAAAAAATATGAAGCGTGTGATACATACAAGCATATTCATAAGTGCAACTACTGCGGAAACAAAGCACACGGTGGAAAAAGTCAATGTCCCGCTAAAGGAAGACAGTGTAAAAAAAAACCCGTGCATGCAGTGTGTCAGGTCTCAGATAAAGAGGAAGACGAGCTGTTTATTGATGCAGTAAGAAACAAATCGCTGAATGAAACCTGTTATCTTTACAAAGATTGACAAACACGGAATGTAACTTGAACACAACACATCCTACAAATACGAACCTGATTGAAAGAAATAATGATAATCAAATCCTTGATGACAGCAACACTCATAACAGTCACAAAACAATTACTGTATATTGACAATCATGTTACGTTATTTTTAAAATGTTCCCTTTTATTTTTCATAACTTCTTTAACACAGTACTTCTCCGCTGCGAAGCGCGGGTATATATACCCCGATCTACATACTCTCAAATAGACAAACCACATTCCGTGGCGCAACGGTAGATGCTTCGCCGCTGACGACCGAGGTTCGATTCCTGAGAGGGGCTACTTTGATTATGTACGCGCGCTTCCCGATTCATTTTCCTTGGTTTGAGACGTATGAAAAAATATGCGGTTAACGCAGAAAGACAGATCACCAATTGAAGCTTTATAATTAATGGATACTTTATTCGCAATCAGTGATTGTTTTGGTAAAGCCATACTCAGTGTATTCATTAGATGAACGGTAAAAAAGTAAGAGCGAGGGGAGGGTGACTTATTGAGGCATGCAGGCAAAACCACAATAGCACGCGGGCTCGATGCGTCGTGCGCGTCAACTCGATCTGAATTGCGCGATCACATTCGAAAAAATATATCTTTTCAAGTTCTATTTAGTCGACACAAATATCTTTGGTTGGAATGTAAGGCGAATTTACTCTTTACATTTGTATGGTGAAGAAAAATTTATGTAATGATGACTAAATTTAACTATATAAAGTCAAAACTTGATTATATAAAGTCACTGTCGGAATAAATAAAGTCAAAACTTGAATATATAAAGTCATTCCCAAATATATAAAGTCAAAACCCAAGTATATAAAGACAGCGTTGGAATATTTAAAGTTAAAACTTGAATATATAAAGTCAGCGTCGGAATATATAAAGTAAGCGCTGGAATATATAAGGTCAAAACTTAAATATATAAAGTCAGCGTCGGAATATATAAATTCAGCGCTGGAATATATAAAGTCAAATCTTGAATAAATAAAGTCAGCGTCGGAATATATAAAGTAAGCGCTGGAATACAGTAATCCCTCGCTATATCGCGCTTCGACTTTCGCGGATTCACTCTATCGCGGATTTTATATGAAAGCATAACTAAATATATAACGCGGATTTTTCGCTGCTTCGCGGGTTCTGCGGACAATGTGTCTTTTTACTTCCTGTATATGCTTCCTCAGTTGGTTTGCCCAGTTGATTTCATACAAGGGACGCTATTGGCGGATGGCTGAGAAGCTAACCAATCAGAGCACGCAGTTAAGTTCTCCTGACTGAGAAGCTAACCAATCAGAGCACGCAGTTGAGCTCCTGCGTGCTGAATGCAGTGTTAACCAGGAAGTCTCGTCTCGCTCATTCAGCATCAACGTGTTTCACTGTGTAAAGAGTTGTGCTCTTTAGTGTTTATCTTTGTGCATAGTCAAGCCCTTCATTATGGCTCCAAAACAATCTGCTACTGCTTCAGGGGCCGTGCCCAAGCGCAAGAAGAAGATGTTAACGATTGCCGAAAAGGTAAACGTTTTGGATTTGTTGAAGGCTACGATTCTTTTTATTTAAAAAGTAGGAAAGGAATATAAGATCTACGGCTGCAGTGTCCTTTTAACCAGGGTGCAAAACGAGTTGTAAGTGGATGTAATAAGGCAGTAGTCTGGATGGAATCTGCTTTAGGGATTTGGATTGAAGACTGCCAGAAGAAGAACAACGGCAGTGCTACACAATCGCCTGAATTGGCTCCTTTACAAGGGCTGTAACGCTCTCCTTTGTTGTGCAGTAAAATTAAACTCATTGTTATCGGACAAGTCATCGTGTCATTGTTGGTGAGTAACCATAATTAATTTTGTTCTTACAGTGCTTAGTACATGTATGTACGTTTAGTGTCACTGTACACACATTTACTGTATACTATTTTTCTTGCATTGTACGTATTTATTGCTGGTGACCTGTCTATCGTAATGGCTGTAACATATGTCATATCGGAGACACTCAATATCTTTAAAATAATATTTAGGTTTTACTGTATATAAACAGTGTGTTTATATACATAATTTCAATGAATCTTACCTAATATCTAAGAGAATACAAAGGGATTATGCTGTATAACTCTGCGGGGAATATTTATAAACAGTGCGGGAGAGTTTATAAGGGCTTAAAATATATAAAAAATAACCATACAAACATATGGTTTCTACTTCGCGGATTTTCACCTATCGCGGGGGGGTCTGGAACGCAACCCCCGCGATCAAGGAGGGATTACTGTATATAAGGTCAAAACTTGAATATATAAAGTCAGCGTCGGAATATACAAAGTCAGCGCTGGAATATCCATCCATTTCCCAACCTGTTGAATCCGACCACAGGGTCACGGGGGTCTGCTGGAGCCAATCCCAGCCAACACTGGGCGCAAGGCAGGACAAAATCCTGGGCAGGGCACATGCATCATTTTCAAAACATTAACCGAACAGTGTTTTTTAATTTACTTTTCTGAATACGTTTTTATTAACTTATATAATCAGGAATGACTTTATAAATTCCGACGCTGACTTTATATATTCAGGTTTTGACTTTATATATTCCAGCGCTGACTTTATAAATTCCGACGCTGACTTTATATATTCAGGTTTTGACTTTATATATTCCAGCGATGACTTTATATATTCAACTTTTGATTTTATATATTCAGAAACAAGTTTGACTTTATATATACCGACGCTGACTTTATATATTCAAGTTTTGACTTTATATATTCCAGCGATGACTTTATATATTCAAGTTTTGACTTTATATATTCAGAAAAAAGTTTTGACTTTATCTATACCGACGCTGACTTTATATATTCAACTTTTGACTTATATATATATATCAGCAACACTCTTGACAATGACAAAACAATTACATTGTCAATCATGTTACGTTATTATTAAAATGTTTCCTTTTCTTTTTACTTCTCTGCTGCGAAGCGCGGGTATTTTGCTATATTATATATATATATATATATATATATATAGAGAGAGAGAGAGAGAGAGAGAGAGAGAGAGAGAGAGATAGATATATATATAGAGATATAGATATAGATAAAGATACATATATATAGAGAGAGAGAGAGATATAGATATATATATATAGAAATAGATATATATATATATAGATATGACAACAACACTCATATCAATGACAAAACAATTACATTAACAATCATGTTACGTTATTTTTAAAATTTTTCCTTTTCTTTTTCATAACTTCTTTAACACACTACTTCTCCGCTGCGAAGCGCGGATATTCTGCTAGTAATCTATATTGTTAATAATTAAAGGACATGGTGTCGCTACACTAGCAAGGATCTGGCGCTCCGTTCAATGATTGTTCCTGCCTCGCACTGCATGCTTTACTGGGACTGGCGTGAAGGAAAGGATAATTAAACATGTACTACGAAGATATTTCAATGTTCCTTAAAAGTTTTGAAGAATCTGCGTTATAAGCTTACAGATAGCTTAATGTCTATTATAGAGCTGACTGTGTGGCGATTGGGTATTTGTAGAAAGAAAAGGAAGGACTGGAATTGGGGGTTAGTACGTTTGAAAGAGACAGTACTGCTGCAATAAATTATTTCATCGAAGGTCGCGCACAATCAGTGCGCCACCGTGTTCCCATGTTTAATAACGTGCTTAAACTCCTATCATCATTAAAATGATATCACGTATACATCTCAGCATTTTAGTTATTCAGAGAGCTGCGATATCACGTATGTAATGGATTCTGTGTCCTGTTGGAGGAAGAGAAAGCCAGTTTAAGAAGCACATAGTGATTCACACACATAGAGCACATAGAAGATCAAATATAAAACAAAGTATTTAACGTGCTACTTTAGTCACGATGGGATTTGAGAAACTAGTAAATTAAACAATTTTAAGATTAAGTTTATGATGTTCTACTTTAATGACAAAATAAACTACATGATTAAAGTGGAAATTTCGAGATTAAAGTTGACATTTCGTGTTTTTTCCCCACTGTGTGCCTTTTTTTTCCTCTGTACCCTAATAAGCCTTCATATGACACTCAGACAGTGTTCTACGACTTGCCTTTTCATGGCGACTTTAATATGTGACAACTTCTTTTTTATGTCGGGCACTGTGCAACTTTGTGAACTTGAGCTTTCGAGTTTCTCCGACATGCTATGTCACTCGATCAACTTCCTTTTCTTGTTTATACCACTGTTTAAACCAACAAATAGTACGTTTTTCCTTGCCTCCACTTCGCTGAAATTGTTCTATTTTGCCTCGTGGTTTTGCCATTGTCTTTTCACAGAATGCTGAGCTTAAGGGCTATTTATATTGATTTACATATTCAAAGAGGCGCAATTCTGGGAGGAGTTGGGGCAGGACAGTAGGCGCGTGCACATACGTTACTTTTCATGCTGACCAGGATTTATGTAGTGGAAGAACGTGGAAGTTTGTGTATGCACAGATTTATGCATCTGGATTTCCTCTGTTAGAATTTGGTCCCTGGTCAAATCTTTTTGATGACCCCTGCCCTAGAGGGCATATACACTACTGCATGTAACTGAAGGACATGTGGGCTTATGAGATGCAAATGTATTTCTGGTACAAACACTGCATAACTGCTGGGTTAAATTGTCCTGTAAAGTATGGTGGGTCATCATCTTATGACAATCCCTTTCATGAATAGGGACTATCAATGTTGTTAAAATAGATGGAAAGATGAATGGGGCAAAATCCTGCAAGAAAACCTGGATTCAGAAGATCATTTGTGAATTTTTTAAGACATCAAAATCAGTAGGCTCAATGATTCTTGAAATACACAGTGACTGAATACTGTGTTTTCATGCATCTAGAAGAATGACAGCTGTCTAGCACTTTTATTTGCAGGTTCGTTTTTCATCAAGGTCTAACGGTGTAATCCTGTACAAATTAACAAATCACTTACTCTAATATGCTGATTCAATGTTAGAGGAACAAAAGGCAAAACAAAACTGAAAATCAGTTGCTGAAACTCATTGAGATCAGTTTTGCTTAATAATAGAGGTCTATTACTGGAATATGATTGCACAATGTAAATTTCAGGAATTTATGTATTAATTATCCAAACCATTACATGGTTTTATTGTAGGATAGCTTTATTTTTAAGTTAGGTATTTTAAAATATGCCCTATTGATAAATTGCTGATCACAGTTGAAAGTGTTTCTGAGGATTAACAAACTTTGTACACTTTCAGAGATAAAAGGCAAATACAAGCCTTCTCTTTCCTTTGCTTTTGCTTAACCAATACAGTGAACTAGATGACTGTATTTTACCTCTCAGCTTAAATGGCAGCCCAGACAGACATTGTAGACATTCTATTTTTGGCAAGTAGTTCATTCTTCATGGTAATGCGTTCAGCCATTTATATCATGAATAATGTTTCCACTGCTTTAATCTGCATGTGGTACTAAAGTTAATTAGTTATTACATCACTTTGACAGTGGAGAGGCAAATAGTAAAAACAGGACAGACAATAAAAGAGCCTGCAACATCCAACAAAAGATGTTGTTTACATAATAAAATACTGTATATAGTATCTGCCATTAACAATATTCTATACACCTGGTAACTCGCATACATATTAAATAAAAAAACATGATTTACCAAAAAAAGCTCAAAAATTGCAGAACTTTTTCAATTTAATGGTAAATCACATACTCTGAGACACCAGAGGAAATTAAGCCTATGTATATGGAATCTAGTTCTGACAGGTTGTTGAGTTAATTTTTGGTAGAAAGAACAATCCAGAGCCCTGTAAGTGCACATTAACTACATGACAGCTTCAACAGTTTATGGTTCTATGTAAGAACTGTTGACCACATCACAGAAATCTTTGGAGGTCATTGCAGGAAAGTGCAGTATATCTGTACTTTGTTAATTTTTTTACATGGAGAGTCTGAGCTGTATGTGGTTTCTGGATAATTACATTGTACTATGATTGCTTTGGAAATGTACAAATTTACATAGTGTAAAACGTGCAGATTAGAGTAACTGTCAACTAATTAAAACTATTTTCAATTCATAATGACAGTAGCAAACTTTTAGAATTCTTTATTGTTTGATTAATAAATTCTTGCATGGTCTAAAGGCATTTGTCATGAGGTTATGGGTTAGGGTTTAAAAATGTTTAATTAAGCAACCCATAAATTTTTAGAATGACAAACAAAACGTGAAATTCTTAATGACAGTTGTAATCAATCAATCAATCAAAATCTTTATTGTCATTGTAGAAATGAGACATTGTACAACGAAATTTGTAGGTGCAATTTTCCAGTGCAGAAAAAATAAAATAAAAATAAAAACAAAAACAAAACATAATTACTCAAGTTACAACTAAAATAAGGGAATAAAATAAGTATTCAAAATTGTCCATAACAGCAGAACAATGTTTTCCACTCATACATACATACATACATACATACATACATACATACATACATTATATTGCACTTGTCCCTTATCTAATGTTAACTTAAAATGAAGGTGCACTCAGTCATATTGACCACTCAGCAGCATTCAGCATAGTGATGGCTGAAGGATAGAAACTGTTTCTTAGTCTATATGTCTTAGTCAAGAATGATAAGCTGCTTTCAAGATAAACCTTAATTAAAATAATTATTTATTGTATTCAAATTGGAATTAGCCTGTATCCTGATCATCTGAATAAGAGTTTACAATAGTAACAGTGCTGCTTATTTTAAGTAACACAGGCTTGTTTTCCTCCTACTACTACAACAGTTCACATGTCCATAATGAAAGATGCATAGCTGTCTTGACTATTAAAGAAAATAGGCCTCTCAAGTAATAATTACATAATATGTATATAATTTATTAGTACATATAACCTTTACCACAGTGACTTTAAAATTTAATAATCTGGTTTTAATAATTAAATAATTCAAATTTACACAGCTTTCATATCCTTTTAATAACTGCAGGGTCTCATGTTGTCAGAGCTGACTCCAGAAATGCAAGAAATGAAGCAGCACTGGATGGGTTACCAGCCCAATTGTAGGAAGGCATGTGCACACATTTAGTGTTGCTCATATAGGACTAATTTATACTTTTTGATTAATATAACATGTATGTTTCTGGGATGAGATGAAAAGGGTTAGGGTATGTGTTGCTTTATGCAGCTGTCACTACTGTCTGCAATCAGTTTGACAGGAATCTGGTGACTCAGACAGAGTACAATACCTGTGTAAAGCCTTGAAATGTTTCTACCAAGTACACCCATCCATGATATTTTCTAATATTTTTTAAAATACTTCAGTACGTGGAAGATTTTTGTCATTGAGACCCTTAGAGATGTCTATATTGATCATGCTTTTGCATCCGTTGAACATCAATGTCTCAGGTTTAATCTTAATTTTTTCTTTAATACACAAGTCAAAAAGTTTGGTAAAAGTTACCTACCAGGCTTGCTTAATCTTTCTTTGAGATTGGTGATAGAAAGTATATTATCTTGCAATAATAAACATTTAAGAAGTATAACTACGCTCTACCTCTGTCTTTCAAAAAGTTACACGTGGCATGATTTAGAATTTGAAATAATGATTGGAAATCAGCCTTTGACAATAGATACGAGGGACGTTCAAAAAGCACTTTTTTAACTCTGTTCATTAAGAATATCAAACATTTCTACATCTACAATATTTCTACATAGTTTTTTTAGTCATTTTTAATGTCCAATTACTACTCCTCATTTCCAACGAAAATATAAGTGTGGAAACTTTTTGAACGTCCCTCGTATTTCTCATAGTAAAAAGCAGGGCGTTATTCAATTGGAAATTGTATTAAGAGTGGTTGAGAATGTGGTGTTGTGATACATATAATACATGTGTGTAAATTAGAGGGAGGTCAGTGGAATGGTGAGGATGCAAGGAGTAGAGTTGGCAAAGGAGCTTAAATACTTGGGATCAACAGTACAGAGTAATGGGGATTGTGGAAGAGAGGTGAAAAATAGAGTGCAGGCAGGGTGGAATGGGTGGAGAAGAGTGTCAGGAGTGATTTGTGACAGATGGGTATCGGCAGCAGTGAAAGGGAAGGTCTACAGGAAGGTAGTGAGACCAGATATGTTATATGGGTTGGAGACGGTGGCGCTGACCAGAAAGCAGGAGACAGAGCTGGAGGTGGTAGAGTTAAAGAAGCTAAGATTTGCACTGGGTGTGACGATGATGGATAGGATTAGAAATTAGGACATTAGAGGGTCAGCTCAAGTTGGACGGTTGGGAGACAAAGTCAGAGAGGCAAGATTGCGTTGGTTTGGACATGTGCAGAGCAGAGATGCTGGGTATATTGGGAGAAGGATGCTAAGGGTAGAGCTGCCAGGGAAGAGAAAAAAGGAAGGCCTAAGAGAAGGTTTATGGATGTGGTGAGAGAGGACATGCAGGTGATGGGTGTAACAGAACAAGATGCAGAGGACAGAAAGATATGGAAGAAGATGATTTGCTGTGGCGACCCCTAATGGGAGCAGCCGAAAGAAGAAGAAGAAGAAGAGAATGTGGTGTTGTGTTGTTATAACATGTTATGACATTAGGGAGGTCCAAAAAAAGTTAACAGATTCAAGTACTCCACAAGGCTAGTTTTATTCTTTATCATATTTATAACAAACACACTAACCTTAAATGAAAATTAACATCATTTAGAGATTACTCCATTTGGCAGTTTTCATGTTATCTGAACTGAACAGCAGACAAGTTTTCCACATGTGTAGCTCTTCAGCATTAGTATTGTTTTTGGTGAAGCTGGAAATAGTGATTGTGATAGTTTGTGACGAGTCGAAGTGTAAACTGTTTCTTTTTCTTGTCCTTTGTCAGTATGTCATTGTAATTTTCAATGAGACTTGTTCCTCTTTCAGCTACGTCATGTGTGCCGACAGTTCACAAAATTTGTTTAAGATTGTGTTTTATCTTGGTAGAGTAATATATATTGCTCTACTTTCCCCTATTGTATTATTAATATGTAACCTTAGAATGCCTAATCTCACAGACTTACCACTGTTTATGAGATATTATTTTATATAACTTATCCCCACCTTTCCTTCTATATCTATAACCTCAGGCAATTAGATGTAGTAAAAAGACAAGCAGGAGTTAAGTTACAAATAAAATAATGTATTATTGATAATATTCATAAATAATAACAAAATGCAAAGTACATTTGAATATTGGCAACCATACAACCTGATAAAATGGTGATGTGTAATTCAGGTGGCACACAGACTTGTAGTTACTTAAAATGCCTCTAGTTAAGGCATCGTTGGTGCTCAGCTTTCAGCCACATGTCTGTTGAATATGGCTGCTGAGCTGTGCTCTTCATTGTGTTGTCTTCATCATCACAGGTTAGCAAGAGAGATGCTTCTTCATCATATGTTGGTTAGAGAGATGCTTCTTTCAGATGTTAGTAAGAGAGAGAATGTGAGGTTAAGCACGTACATTTATATATGTTCTCTCCGAACCAATAGGACATCATGGTACTTACAGGTAGATGCCTCTAAGACAAGCCAATTCCAAACAGCCATACCTCAGACCAATGGGTGAAATAGAACATCTTAACACCTGCCCCCACCCCCAAGACCATATGTTAAGCTAACCTGGCTTTGTGTGGGGGATGGGAGAAAGACTTTAGCAAAGAAATACTCTTCAAACTGGTTTAAGACACATCCCTCAAATCCTGTTGTAAAAGTACAAAGAAAAGTCGTAAACGGGGGGGCAAACACGAATTCCTCTCACCAAAGTAACGCCAAATTACATTGCTTTGCCTAGATTACAAATAAAGACATACACAACATTTATCAAGTTATATGCAAAATCTTACATCACAACAGATTGCATCATCTGTCCAATGTTTTGGTGGTTCTTTGAGAAATAACTGAGACCTTTCTTTGCCTTTTTCCATAAGGACATCAAAAAGGTTGTTGTTTTTTCTGTTACTAGATTTTCCAACTTTAGCTGTTCAGAGTCCTTTGTCAACTTAAAACGTCGAGGAATACCTGATAACATCGGTGCAAATGGTGCAGGTTTTGTACCATCTTTTCTTCTGTTTCTGCTGAGACTCTGTCATCTTAAAGGGCTAAAGTAGAAACTTTTACTTAATACTAGAATGTTGTGGAAACTTCCAATTACCACTACAGTGTTCTAGGAACTCCACCTCAGTACTAGAATGTTCTCAGTTTCATTTTGTTTTTTTTTACTATTTGCTAATAACTTAGCCAGTTAAGAACCGAGTGCAAAAATACGTACATAGTAACAATACAAATAAAATATTCAGAATGGAGTGACCTCTAAATATTTCACAGTCAGGCTGTAATCTCACTGGTAAGCAAGCAGTAGTATCTTTAATGGACAGAAATAAGCCTTGTGGAGAAATGATCCAACAAACATTGACTCTTTCAATTGGTTTGTAGACCACCCTGTTATGCCATGACAAAATATGGAAAAGACATCAGTCAGAATGGCATCTGAATTCAGATGTTTCATCGAAGCATGTTGTAAAGAGACACTTGAAGGTTTAAAAGGTTAAAAACTTCAGCGGTGTCTAAAGAGTGTACATGATTATAAATATATACTGATTCATATTCCATATTTCTCCACACTACTCAAAGACTGTTTTGTGTTTTCCGCAGTTCCTTATTAACATAACATTCCATTCTCAAACCCACCTTAATCCAATATGTAAGTCACTTTACAGCATATTTCACCTCTACTACTATACATATACAGCAGGCCTAGTGAATAATACGTTGTAAAGTAAACCACAAGTTTTAAGTTTTAACTGGTTTATTGTGAATACCACTTTATTTGTCAGGCAACTCTTCAGTGCCTAAATTCAGATATAATAGCATGTCTCTAAAGTGGAAAAGAAACAAAATGTACAGTATGTCTAATTATTAGATTATCATATTTTAAAAGATAGTATGAGAGATGAAAATAGCCGACAATGCTATGATGCAAAAATAGAAATGAAGGTAAAAAATTGTGAGTCATTGTTCAAAGGTGATAAATAAAACAAACATATTAACTATGTTCTAATGTTGAAGATAATGATACCTGACAAACAGATACATCATAATAAAGTTGATATATTATTAAAGTAGATTAATGCATTAAGGCATCCATATAATTAAAAGCTTACTTTACAGGTTGAACTGTTAAATTAATGAGAAGAGAATAACCACAAGCATTGAGTAGTACCAGCAAGGACAGAGATTGTATCACAGTTAAAATGGACTGTATTTAGATAGAGAGAATCACAGTAATACTAATAGGTTGCAGATCTAAGCAGACCAAAAGCCATTATGAGTTCATTTAGAGGGATGTTATAGTTGACCGCATTAAATGCTACATTATGAAGAAACTCAAAGCCAAAAGTAAGCATTGCTATTGAAGAGATGGTTATTTCAAGTACAATGTAGTTTTACTTCTGTAATGAATGGATTGTATGACTCAGAAAGGTAATTAATAGTGGTCAGATTGCATTTGTGCCTTTTAATATAATGAGGAGAAGTGTGATTATATGGAAGCTAGAATGACTCAATGGGTCAAATGTTAACCATTTTTATATTTTTCATGCTATAGTGGGACTATAGTTATTTCAGCTTATTTCTAGTTGTTGAAGATCTTTATCTTTTTAGATAGATAGATAGATAGATACTTTATTAATCCATCCATCCATCCATTTTCCAACCCTTTGAATCCGAACACAGGGTCACGGGGGTCTACTGGAGCCAATCCCAGCTAACAGAGGGTGCAAGGCAGGAACCAATCCCGGGCAGAGCGCCAACCCACCGCAGCTTTATTAATCCCAAGGGGGGAATTCACATACTCCAGCAGCAGCATACAAAAAAACAATATTAAATTAAAGATTGATAAAAATGCAGGTATATCAGACAATAACTTTGTATAATGTTAACGTTTACCCCTCCAGGTGGAACTGAAGAGTCGCATAGTGTGGGGGAGGAACAATCTCCTCAGCAGTCTGTTGCTGAAGCTGCTCTTCTGTCTGGAGATGATCCTGTTCAGTGGATGCAGTGGATTCTCCATGATTGACAGGAGCCTGCTCAGCACCCGTTGCTCTGCCACGGATGTCAAACTGTCCAGCTCCGTGCCTACAATAGAGCCTGCCTTCCTTACCAGTTTGTCCAGGCATGAGGCATCCTTTTTCTTTATGCTGCCTCCCCAGCACACCACTGCGTAGAAGAGGGCACTCGCCACAACCGTCTGGTAGAACATCTGCAGCATCTTATTACAGATGTTGAAGGATCCCAGCCTTCTAAGGAAGTATAGTCGTCTCTGTCCTCTCTTGCACAGAGCATCAGTATTGGCAGTCCAGTCCAATTTATCATCCAGCTGCACTCCCAGGTATTTATAGGTCCGCACTCTCTGCACACAGTCACCTCTGATGATCATGGGGTCCATGAGGGGACTGGGCCTCCTAAAATCCACCACCAGCTCCTTTATTTTGCTGGTGTTCAGTTGTAGGTGGTTTGAGTCGCACAATTTAACAAAGTCCTTGATTAGGTTCCTATATGCCTCCTCCTGCCCACTCCTGATGCAGCCCACGATAACAGTGTCATCAGCAAACTTTTGCACGTGGCAGGACTCCGAGTTGTATACTTACTTGACCTTTTTGAGCTTTAGGCTGTAAGTAGGTGCAATGCAATGAAAGCTGTCATTGGTAATTTTTAAAAGACAATCTGAATCGGAAATGCAGGTATTCCAGAAACTAACAAAGTTGTTAGCCAAATCAAGTAAAACTACGCTATCAAGCCGCACTATTGACAGAGGCAAAATGTGGAGTCAGAAGAAGAAAGGATAGTGCTTGAAAGTCATTTTGGTTTGCAGAACCTTACAAAACCATTTTTAGAGTTTCAGAACTCTATTAAAGTATGGTTATGGAGAAGTTCCTGAAATTAAAATAATTTTGGATAGTAGTAAATATTAAAATTATAGACTATCCTGGTAAATTGCATGCTACAATTATCCGGAAAATAACAAATTACCTTAGGACAGCATCAAGCAATCTGTAAGTTTCTTACTACCTTTGAGTGAAGTGATTAAAACAGTGTAAGAATGGGATTCATAGGAGGACACTTAACCAGCAGTTCATGCAAAAAAAATTTTTACTTAGTTGAAACAGTTTGTAATGGCAATTATAATTCCTCTATAGTAGTGTGAAAGACCTGCCATCAATTACAGGTTAGAATTTGATTGTATTTCACAGTTACAGCAGCCAAAGTTAGTAAAATAATTTAATTAGAATGAGAATAATGACTTCCTAACACAGGAAGACTGAATGCTAGATAACTCGGATTGTGAAAATAAGTACAAGCATTCGGTAGTATCTATTCACTTGGAATTCATCAGTCATTAGGTATTGGATAAACACTAAATGTAAAAAATATGTTGAGATACAGAATTGTTTTGTATTGAACTCAAGGGTTCCCTTCGTATTGTGACCCCAGCTATATAATAATGGGGTTCTAGATAGATAGATAGATGATACTTTATTAATCCCAAGGGGAAATTCACATCTGTTTATATTCTGCATGTTCACCCTTCCATTTCTGTTGATTTGATCTCCTGGGTTAAAATGCTGTCAGGTGACTATACATTTCATCAGCATTCATAAGTGTGCACTGCAATGGATTGGTGTTTGTCCTTTTCTGGAGTTAGTGGGTTTAGCTACTGAGTGGATGAATAGATAAATACTGTATACTGTTTTTATTTTGTTGACTTGCAGGACAAATAGTAGTCTGCTCCTCCTTTACTTTAGACAAAATATTCAAGTTCAACTTTATTGGCCATTTACCACAGAACCAAACCAGTTCCTATGCCTGTCTTGTAAGTTGCTTTGGATAAAAGCGTCTGTCAAGCAAATAAATGTAAATGTATAAGCAGTAACAATATGTTATTAAAATTAAAATGTCTTTTTTGACTAGAAAATATTATTCGTTCTGTGATATTATAAGTTTTGCATGATCATACTAAAGATAATAGCATGTACCACATTACATAATAATTATAAATGTGCTTCACAACTAGGACCGGAGCAGAGTACTTAATTTGAACTTAACTCTAAATAAGGCAAACTGTGACCCTGGCTTTTGGCTTTTCTTCCATTTCTCCAGTTCCAGTGGGGCAGCCTCTTAATTATAGAGTAGGAGTCAGACAACCAAATTCTATGGCGATGCTTTTATTTTTATTTTCATATTGTACTTGTAAACATCTTTCTAGCAACTCTAGGAATTAAATTTTGTGCTGGATAAAGAGAGTCTTGAAAAACCAGGTTTCATTACTATAACATTTTTTTATCTTTCATTCCAGAAATCAATAGTGGGAATGTACAATCTGATAAGTTATGATTTAACATTTTATTCATAGTATGTTCTCTTACACTTCTGTAAACAAGATCGTCAGTATACTTATGACTCTGAGGTTACCGCAACAGATTGTTTCAGCTGAACTCTCAAGGGTACATTATGCTAAACCACAACTTCCATTGTAGTTTGTTTTTTGCTTTGTTTTAGCCAGGTTCATATGTTTTTTCTAAAGAATATCCCTAAAACCTGGTTTTCAGTCATTGTATTTTTTTGAGCAAGAATTTACATTTCTGTCTGAAAAACATTTTTCTCCCGTGATTATGTATGTTTCTGTTTGTTTAACTTATCAAAAAGCTAGTAGACTTTCTTTATAGTCTGTTTATCTAATTATGCATACAGAATGCAGCAGGAGGGAAAACATTGCTACAAGGAGGAAACCTTTAAACAACAATATTTGTGATAAAATTGTCCAAATTATGACAGACTGCTTTCTTTTCTGCAGACTGTTGCTAATCCTCTTTTAAAAAATTTACTGGAAATTCCTTGAAGTTTTAGTAGGAATTACTTACATCCAAATGAGTCAAATGACTTCTAAAAACCTAAATGAAAGATATCACATGCTTTTTCTTCATTGCATCAATTTAAGTTACCGTACCTCTAGAAGAAAATCAATAAGATCACTTATCCTTGGCAATCTTACAGAAAATGTTTTTATTTTCCTTTTCAGAATTTGCTTTGTATCTCTTGTCAATTTTTTAATCACTATGCTTTCTACAATCTCATTACACACTGTCTTACAGTATGTCTTATAAGACTGCAGCTTGCTTTGATCTGTCCCTATTTTGGTCTCTGGACAAATTTTATAACTGGGCTTCATTTTCATTTTTTTGTCTGTATCTGTGTGTCTTCCCTAGATTCAAGTACTGTACTGGTATGAAATGGGCATTGTTTTATGTTTATGATTGTGTCTGGACTTGATCATATTCCTTATCAATTTGGAGTAGATCACTACATCTTAAGGAATGTTTGCAAGCAATATAATTTTGGAGGGGATCACTTCATATTAGTAAATGTATGCAGACAATATAACTTGACCTTTTATCCAAACAACACATTAGCCAGAATTGAAGCAAAACATATAAAGCAGATTTTGCAGAAGAAGAGTTTGAATGAAAATGAGATTTCATGTTGGCACAGTAGTAGTGCTCCTGCCACACAGTTATGACACCAGGGTTTGCATTCTGGCTGTTTCCTGTGTGATATTTGCATGTTCCCCCTATGTCTACATGAGTTTCCTCCAGATACTCTGGTTTCCTTCTACATTCTATAGACATGCAGGTTAGGTTAATTGGCATTGCTAAATTTGCCTTAGTATACGTGTTTGTGTTCACCCTGCGATAGTCTGGCGCCCGTTCCAGGGATTGTTCTTGCCTTGCACCCAATAAACGCTGGAACAGGCCCCAGCTGTCCCGTGTCCCTGCCCAGGATAAGTGGGTTAGAAGGTGGATGGATGGTTTTAAAATTGTGAAATGAGTGGTGATAGTTGGACATAAGTTCTCTATTTTATCATTTTGCACATTTGCTAATGTCTTTTGATTTTTTTATAATGGCAAGTTTCTGTGACAAGTAAAAGTAAGTATAATATTTTAAATTATCACTAATACCTGACTATTCTGAATTTTTCAGATTAGTGTACGTTCCTTATAAGTATACATTTCTTTTTTCATGTATTTTTTGTTTACTTGGAAACAGATGTGAGCAAAGTAAATTTAAAAATATAGTTTTAATTTAATATGCAACAAAATATTTATCAAACAATAAATATTTATTTTTCCTTTACAACATATACTATTTTACCTTGAGGAATAATTTATGATTGAAGAGCACTTTCACATTTAAAGATAACTGTACCGTCAAGGGAGGAGAACTTTCAAGAGACATCTTCTTTAAAGTAAAGTTTCCTACTAATTCATGTACAGTAAGCATCTTGCCAGATCAAGATTGTAGATAACACATCAAACTTTTATTTATTTATTTTTTTTGTTTACCTTACTAGTTTACTCAGGGAGAACTTCAGCGATCATGCTCAAAGACTACAGAAGAGAAGGTTGGCGACAACTGTCATCTAATCTGTCAATGTAGAATATATCCACCTCTACCTCCCCCACCACCACCTCCTCCTCCTCCCAGGCTCTTGGTTTCTGAACGTGAGTTACTATTACTTTGTAAAATAATATAACAAGCCCAAAACTACTTTGTACTCATTTAAAGGTCTGTGACCATATTACTTTTAATGTTGTATACCATTGCTAATCTACTGTTGTTAAACAGAAAAATACATAGCAAAGCATTTTTATTTTTTCTTGACATGCTTCATATATGAAAGTGAATATTTGGTTTATTTAATGTTAATTGGATATCCTTAAACTTCCAGCATCAAGAAAATTCTGCATAAAATATGAAATGTGTTTTCAGAATATAGTTTTATTTTATTATTTTATGTAAGGAATTATAAATATATTAAATATTTTCTTTATTTAATATTAATTGGGTTTTATTAGATATTTGGTCTCAAGGAAGTCTGAATAAAATATGAATTATGTTTTCAGAATGTAGTTTTCTTATAGTATTTCTTCATGGAACAATATATAAATATTAAGAAATCAGTAAGTGAAATACTTATGCTGTAAATAGCAATTTTTTTATTTTTTGTTTTTTCTTTGTTTTGGAAAGAAGCAGTACAGTGTTATTTAATAAAAAAATATTTTAAACAGGAACTCATTTGTTTGTGCTGTATTTATAGTGTTACTCTGAATATTATAGAATGTTAAGAATGGTATGTTAATACTGAAACTATTAAGAAATTCTGATTCTTTAGTCTTGGTGTAACTTTGCTCACATAAATTTTAAAAAGGGTAAAAATAATATGGTGTAATAATCTTTGTAAAGATTTTAGCATAGTGCTTTGCTGTTTTGAAATATAGTAAATTAAGTATCACTGTATATTTTCACAGACACATATCTATAAAATTGAGTTAAAATTAATTTTAATTTAGAAACATTGAATTTTAGACATAATTCTAGACCTCATATGTTATGGTTACACAGTAAGGTATGGAGTATAATTTTGAATTGTTTAGCATTCATAAACATTTTATTCAGCCAAACTTTGTAATTTATTTGCGTCTTATGTAACCTACTATTACTTGCATAAAGAGTCAAAGGCTTTGTTGCAACATTTTTTTATATACTGTATATTTTAATTGATTTTAAGTAGAAACGGATAAAATTCCATTCAGTCAAGTCAAATTTAACAAATCAAAGCAAAATTGTTTTTGAAACATCTAATAGGGCACTATAACTGGCTCTAATCTCTTTACAATTTAATATATTTTACTTATTTCTGATTTTTCATGGCTCCAAACCTTTAAAATATTTTTACTTAAAAAATATCAAATAAAAAGTTTTTGAACCTTTAACTATTTAAATTAGTTTTGTTTGTTTGCTGTATGGCAAAGATTTAAAAAAATCAATGAGATAGTTAAGGTGCATTTCACTGCTTGCTTTTTTAATTTGTTTAAAAGCTATTCACTTGTGATAGATGTGTTTGACTGCATGTGATAAGTCTTTATTGATTAACTATCAATGTAACTGATTTGCTTTAATGTCAGAACTGTTAATTGCCTTCCTTCATGAAGTAGATTTCCTGTATTGTGACCTAGCTTAATAAAATCTCCATAATTCATTTTCTGTCTAGTCAGGCTAATTTAGAGAAAACAAATCAAGGAAATGTTCATAGTTATGCATCTTTTAAGTGTGGATGTATGGATGAAAGGATGGATAGATGGATGCATGAAGTGTTGTAATTAACCAAGCATACCCATTTGTGCAAAAGAAATTTGAGGTAATTAAGAATACCAGAATTTATTATACCATATTAAAAAGTCTATATACAAAAAAGGTTTAGTCCTTGTGTCTTTATTGTATAAATAAGATGTTCATACCTAAGCACATATTACACACTTACTTTTACCTTTTTAATCAGGAACAAGTAAAAAACATATCATGACTTTTTCTGATTTTAACATGAGATTAAATAAGCGGTCAAAATACACAAATTACAATTAAACTTGTTTTAATGCTCACAAGGAGAAGACATAAATGCCAATAAGTAAGGATTCTGGAAAAGAGTGAATAATTACTGAGACTATGTCTACACTGTTACATTTGTGTTTAAAAATTGCATTTCTCCATCCATACTAGTGCTTTCATATCTTTACAGTTCTCAGTATTTTGTAAGAGTGCAGATGCAAAGACTAACATTGTTAAGTAGGTCTAATTTTGACCAGATGCGACAATGTCTAAGTAGGATACACTAGGATAAGCTTTTAAGTGTGGAGACAGACGAGGAGCAGTGGAACAGGTTTAAATGTTTTACATGTAATGCAGGATAGATACATACCTAAATTTAGAATTAACAGGAAATTAAAAAAAACTCCATGGTGGATTAATAAAGATTTAAAAAAGAAGTTGCAAAGGAAAAAACTGCTTTATAAGGCATATAAGACTAATGACTGCAAAGTAAATCGTAGAGCGTATGAGAACATGAGGGCAACTATTAACAAGGATATCAGGAAGGCTAAAAGACAGTTGGAGAGGAATATAGCAGCTAAAACGAAAGAAGACCCTAAGAGATTCTTTCAGTATTTTAGTAGTAAAAGAACAGTCAAAGAGGAGGTCAAGTGCATCAGAAATAGTAAAGGGGAATTAAAAGATACAGACAATGAAATAGCAGATGCCCTAAACTTTTTTTTCTGAGGTGTTTACAAGTGAGCAAGTGGATAACCTCCCAGAGGTAAATGCGACTACTAAGGTGTACTGAGGGATTTGGAAATTGTAGAGGTAGAAGTGCTTCTCAGATTAAATAAGCTGAAATCAAATAAATAACCAGGACCAGATAATATTTATCCTCAAGTTCTTAAGGTGGCTAGTGAGTACATATATAAACCCTTGACACGTATTTTTAGGAAGTCAGATTTGTGCCAGATGAAATTTAATGTCAGTAAATGTAAAGTATTACAGATAGGAAGTAAAAATGTTAGGTTTGAATACACAATGGGTGGTCGGAAAAACGAGAGTACACCTTATGAGAAGGATTTAGGAGTCATAGTGGACTCTAACCTATCGACTTTCCGACAGTGTTCAGAAGTCATTAAGAAGGCTAACAGAATGTTAGGTTATATATCACGGTGTGTGGAGTACATGTCCAAGGAAGTTATGCTCAACCTTTATAATGTACTGGTGAGGCCTCATTTTGAATACTGTGTGCAGTTTTGGTTTCTAGGCTACAAAAAGGACATAGCAGCACTAGAAAAGGTCCAGAGAAGAGCAACTAGGCTGATTCCAGTGCTACAGGGATTGAATTATGAGGAAAGATTGAAAGAACTGAGCCTGTGCCGTTTAAGCAAAAGAAGATTAACATGATCGAAATGTTTAAAATTCTGAAGGGAATTAGTCCAGTGGATCAAGACTGTTATTTTAAAATGAGTTCATCAACAACACGGGGACACAGTTGGAAACTTGTTAAGGGTAAATTTTACACAAACATTAGGAAGTAATTCTTTACACAAAGAACGATAAACACATGAAATAAGCTAGCAAGTAGTGTGGTAGATAGTAAGACGTTAGGGATTTTCAATACTTGACTTGATGTTTTTTTGAAAGAACTAAGTGGATAGGACTGGCGAGCTTTGTTGGGCTAAATGGCCTGTTCTCGTCTAGAATGTTCTAATGTTCAATGTTTTGCAAAAGTATCTCTATCCCCACTAAAACGACTGGAAACGCATATGAAGTAGATGCTCACCTACACTGGACATACACATATTAGCAGAAAAATTGTTGAAAGGATAGTTACACTGCCAGTCAAGGGATTTATCACAAAATTGTACTGACCAGTAAATTATTTGCCTTTTGCACTAGTATGCAGCATTCAACCTGAAAACAATTCTTCTTCATCCACTATGTTGGAATATGGTTTTCCCCTGTGAAGGGTGACCATTCAAAGAATAAGATGTTGTAATGAACAGGATCCAATCAGAGAATGACTACGTAATAATCACAAACACACCAGAGTGTAATTAGAGTCTATGTTTTCATAAGTCTACACTTTTACATGTCCACATTTACAACACTAAGCTGGCATTTTCAAAAATATATGGCTCTGGAATGCATTTCCTTCAGGAACTCTCATTTTTCTTGGGTTAAAAATTCCAGGGCAGTGTGGACTAAAGGTGAAAACTGAGATTAATGTATGCATTTTTAACAAAAACATAATAGTGTAGATGAAACTTAAGTATGATTTAAATAATTGTATTAACCATAACATATTTTTCATTAGATTAGCTCATAAATGAAGTGTACTGTAGACCCAGAGACAGGAAGTCACTTTAACTCCAGACCTATCAAAAATCAACTTTAACAGTTTCATGCAATGTGAAAAAAATCAATAGGTACTGTTATTGAATAATTTGTTATAGCACTTTGTTTTGACTGTTAATTGTATAATATATACTGTACTTGATTCTTTAATAAGATTGAAGACATTTTCCTTGAAGCAATAAAATTATGCTGTGGTTTGCATTAGATGGGAAGTCATTTGACATTCATGGGTTTAAAAATGTGAGCAAAGCCAATTGACAATAGGTTTACTAATCATGGTTAGGAAATATATGCCTAACAACCAGTTCATGTAGAGGAACAGAGCGATTAAAAACAAGCTACTTCAGGGTGCTTGGTAGTTTTAGTGTTTTTGTTTTGTAATGGATGTTGTATGAGCTGTATGTGAAACCAGTGATGAATCAGTGGTTGTTTAATCATGTGCCCTGAAGGCAGACAAGCATTGCTGCAATTAGCGTCAGAGATGCAGTGATCTTTTATCCAAAAAGAAAAATGTGTGTTTTATACCGGCAAACTATCACAAAGACTGCAGCTTATGTAAATAGATGTAAATAAAGTGAGAAGGAAATTGAATGAATGTCTGTCTCCATCTCCAAAGTGATATCTGCTGATATGGTTGCTGAAGCACTTTATCACTTTATACTTTACTGTGATGTCTTTGGCATAGTTTTTTTTATGTTCTCGCTGCTTTTTGTGTCTGTGTGTTTCTTCATAAATTCTAATCTCTTGGACATGCGTGTAAGAATATTGCTTTACTCTATACATGTGACAGTACTACTCCTTGAGATGCATAGGCTTTCAGGTTGTTCTGCAGCCTTAAATTACTGTATCTTCATAAAATATTTAGTGTGTGTTTGCAAGGACTAGTGTCAGATATAGAGTTGATTCTTAGCTAATGTTCATTTTGGCATAGACTGGCTCATGGATGTATAGTAAACCCCACGCTTTGATTCGTTGAGCAGCAAGTATTAAAAGTCATCCATTACCAGTTTCCTGGTGCACATTTTTTTAAGGTTAACAATACAAGAAAGTACAATTAGCTAAGATTTTTATAGCCATCTTTTTATGCAAATGGCCTCCATATTTTTCTGTCATTTGCTTTTTTGCATTATTCTGCTTATGTTGCTATTACCCTTCTATGTTTTGACATTTTGTCTGTTTTTGTTATAATTTTCTTCCTAGATTGTGATCATTAGTAAAACATAATTGTGTATGTGTTCTTTTATTATTACATGGCAAGATCAGTTTAGTATATGACAATGTAGAGGAATGCATTGGTATGTTGTGAGGTGGAATGGCCTCTAGTGTAGAGATGTTTTTTGTCTTGTGCCCGGTGCTATCAGGATAATGCTTTGGTTCCTTGTGTTTCTGAACTGTTTCAGTAAATTGAACTGATGGAATAATGATTTATAATTATGGCCGCCTCTCCAGCTTATACCTTGATGATATTTGTAGTATTGGATTCTGTCTGTCAAATATTTCTTCTTACCTCAATTATATCTGCAGGACTTCTGTATGTATAGATAATAAGGTGTCTGTAGCCCCACAGGTATTCATTGTTGGTACTGAACTGCTAGCATTCAATGGGTGTTGTCAGGGTTGGAAAAAATAACTGCAAAACCCCATCAGCTGTGGATCTGGTGTTTTCTGTTTGTTTCTGTTTTGAAAGGACAGTGGTATTGCAGTTTCTGATCTTCTCCTGTTGTGAGGGTTGATCAGAGGCAGAGAAATGATACACTCCCTCTCAAAGAAATCATTTTAGTCTATGTGTGCATTCAATTATACATTTGTTTTAATTGTGTATTTATCTAAATATAATTTAGGGTGTCCAGATCTAATTATGTGATTTTCATTACTCTATAACTTATTAAGTTTATTACATAGAAAATCACCTGAAAAATCCCAGACCATCGAGAAGTGTGCAAACTGATGACATGAAGAATTGTCTTCGCGCCGAACTGGAATCGTCCCCGCATAAATCAAAGTCATCCAGACAATCTGGATCTGCATAATTAGATCTGGACCACCCTTTATATCTCAGAAAAAAACTTCTGCAGTAAACTGGCAAACTGTTCAATATGCCTTTCTGGTTACTTTTTTCACTGTATGTACAGATTGCACAAATAACAATACTATTTACAAATGTAAATAAGTGGGTATCATTTCCTAGTGACCAAATTCTCAGTGAACAATATTAATGCATACAAGTGCATATGCCATATATAACTGGCAGGTCTTAGCTAAACAAATGACATCCATAGAAGAGAAGAAAATATCGAAGTTAGGAACAGTTTTGAGTATTCAAAAATCAAGAGCTAATTTGAGATGGCAAATGTTAAACTGTGCAAATGGCCCAAAGATCAAATATGAATTCTCTGACATTATCTAAGTGCATTGAGGCTCACATGTCAGATGTCACAAAGCCACCATTTATTTGCAAATAATATCCAGTTTAGCACACTTAGTTCTGAAAAGATTTATCCATAATTTCAGTTTTGCTACAGAATGCTTTCAAATATTTAAGTTTGCTTAGTAATTATGAGAATGAGAAAATGCTTAACGTACTTTATGTCTTAAGAAATGTTAATATGCAATACATTTTATTGTATTTTTTGTGGATTAATCTTTAAAATGTGTTGTTGTCACTACAAGAACCCTCTGATTGATTGTGTTTTTACATGGTATGCTGGAGAAAAACTGGTCTAGCACACCTAGTCAAAAACACAATGTGAAAACTTGTTTTTAAAGCTCAAAATTATCCTAAGATGTCTCTCAAGGGAGAGATAAAATGTGAAAACTCTAGCTTGAAGACACTCTGAAGCGAAGGATCTTTTTAAATAAAGATGTTTGTTTTTTTAGTCAAAAAGAAGCACTAAAAGGGTGAAAGGCAAATTATGATGCAAAATTAATTTGCCTAAAAGACAATCCAGATCAATCAAGTCCCAAAATATAATATCAAAACTCCATCCACAATGGCCAATGTGAGCAGAAAAGTGACCAACAAATGTATCCTTTCCTCAAAAAAATAGTATCAATAATTTGTGGTAAAATGTATTCTTATATGATGCCTTTTGTTGTCCCAGGCACGTCTTAGATATATGGAAGTTACGTTGTCTTAAACTGAAACCTTTTCTGCTTCAAAGCAGATATGTTCAATAAGATTTATGTCTTTTTTTTCATGTTTGGACTTATGTCTCTTAAACTCCATTTTAAAATGCTAAAATATTTAAGTATTTTTTTATACTTACAAAATTACTTTGCTTTAGAAAATAGTTTCGTGGAGCAAATTAATATATACTGTTATTGTGAGGAGAAAACTTAATTTTGAAAAATACCAAACTAATCCTTTTAAAGATATCTACATAGTTTTCAGGTAATATTTGTTTGTATATCAAAAAACCAAAAAGAAATCGCCCCAGCAGACATACAAGATACTTGAAAACAGTATAGGTTTATGTTGGATTTAGAATCTAACTACACGTCTTTAAAAGTTGAGTCTGTTTTTGTTCAGCAAACTTTTTACATCAAAATTCAATTAAATATATTTAACCCTCAACATTGCCTGATAAGTGTAAAAGTTGACTAAACCAAATCCAACCATTTCTTTCACACATAACCACGATCACACAGGTCCAGTTCATGTCAATTGCAAAAATAAAGCTATATACAGAACATAGGAGAATATGCAAACAACACAAGACATTGAAGAGTGATGACTAATGAAGCTAAAAGTGATAACAGACTAGGTCTTACTGCGGAAAAAGGACAACGAGGTCCTTGTCAACTTTAAATAGTCTGAGTTCCAATATTCAGTTTCTATTCCTACCAACTCCTCCAAACAATGATGGATGAACATGCAGATTTCTGTCTCTTATAGTCAAACATCATTTTTTTGATCCTTTTGAAATTCAGACTATTGAAGATAATTCTCGTTGCACCAGTTTACCAAGCAGTCCACTTACTTTAAACAATGGCTTTCATCCTCCACAGATATGTGTTAGCATGGTGTCATCAGCATACTTGATAATGGAACAGTGGTCATTGTTAGGTTTCAGATCAGTTGTGTACCAAGCGAAAAGAAATGGTAACAAAACACATCCTTTTGGACTTTCTGTGTTTGAATGAATGGCTTTTGAGAAAGTGTCCTGTACTTTGACTATCTGTGAGTGATTTAAAATAAAGACCTGAATTCATAATGTAATAAATGGGTTTACATTCTTATTGTTCAATTTATCAATCAGTGTGTGAGGCTGGATGGTATTGAACACTGAAGAAAAATCCAGACATTGAGATCTGATATATGAACCAGGCTTATCAAAGAAAGTGTAGATTTGATGTATGACAACCAGTAGATAATCTTCCACACTAATGTTTGAACAGTAAGCAAATTAATGGCTATCTTGAAATGACTTCTCCCTGTTATTAAAATGTTTTTTTACCAAATATTCAAAGCATTTCATTGAAATGGGGAGGAGTGCTACAGGTCTATAGTTATTCTAACTGCTTTGCCTGGAGACCTTAGAAGTCGGGGTAATGACTGACTGTCTCCTCAGCTCAGGTACAATACCACAGGTCACGGACCAGTTAAGAACAGATGAAAAATTGGAGAGAGCTGCTTAAAGCAGGACTTTAGGTGCCAACCTGATAGGCCATCTGGCCCTACAGCCCTGTTGGTTTTTATCTGCTGTAAGCCTTTCTCCTTCAGTTAAACTAACCTTCATCCCAGCAGTACAGTATGTTTACAAAGCATATTTCTTACTTCAGCATTTTGGGTACAGAAATCAATGGTTTCAAATCTTTAAAAAAAAGTGACTAATTTCATCTGCTAAAAGCTTGTGGTCCTCATCTATTGGAAAGTTTACACATTTTTTAGAATCCAGTCCTGTGATTGTTTTCAGGCCTTTCCAAACCTGTTTTGGATTGTTATAATTAAACCACATCTAGGTTTTTTTTTCCTGTACATATTTTTTTTTTGTTTAATTAACCTGTTAATTGTTTGCATCAGCAAACAACTAAATAGCTTAGTTAAGTCATGGAAGGTTCACCTATTTTCACTAAATGAGAAAAAAATGAAATAGGGTTAAAATTTGTATGTCTACTGTTGATGTTTCCGAGATCCGTTTTAGAAAATGCTTCAGAAATCAGGACTTTTATTCTTGGAGAATAAGTCAGCTAGCACTGTTTCATCATGGAATTTGATTAGAAGATTAATATTGATGGTCAGACTATTTATATATAGGGTTGTGACAGAAGGACAAAAGATAAAGGTTTGGGGATCCATCCCTTATATTGTCAGAAAACAGCTAAGCAAAAATTGAGTAGTAAAAAAAGACTGAGTCAAATTAACTAACTGAGGAAGAAAGGTGTGGGCTTTTATAGTTAAACCCTTTGACTGTTTCCTATGTGGACGGGTGTGACAGGGTGAAAAAGTAAACATTTTGAACGTCTTCAATTTACTAAGCTATTTTTTTCCTCGATATAATTCATGTCATCATCTAAGTACTACTAAATACTGCTTTCAGCTGGCGTAATTAGAAATGACTTGCATGATTGTTTCAGTTACAGTATTTAGCAGTTTGTCAGTCCATACTTTACATTATACTTTAATTAGGACACTGTAATTTTGTTTTTGTTCTTTTGGTTGCTTTGGGAGAATTTTAATTAAATAATTATGCATATATTTAAGTATTTTGAGTTTCAACTTTTAAAGGTTTTTAAAGTTTAAAGGTTGAATTCATAAGGTTTTATGTCCAACTATTTTTCCATTGGTTTGATTACTTAATCAGACTAAAGGAGACCTCCACTTTTGTTTTTCTTAATTAGCTAGAGTGCTGGAGCTATGTAAACAGACTGACCTGAGCTATGCATTGTTTCATCTTAAGTAATTAGCGTGGGGCTGGTTGTACTGTTTTTGTCATTTATTAACTACCTTTTGACATTTCTGAGTGATGTATTATAGTATTTTGCAGCTCAAATGAAATCTGTGGGTTGGTCATTTGTAAAAGCAGGGATTTTGCAAATTCTAATTCAAGTTTCAATTCCACTTATTTTGTAAATGTAATACTGTTATAAACATTATATTACAATGAAATGTATATATTATTTAGGTATCTTCTAAAATTACAACAAAGTTGTGGATTTTTGACAGATTATACTGTATCCGTGAATGTCATTCATCATATTCCTTGGTGTATTTGTCATTTTCTTTTTAACAGATGGTAAAAATTAGGATGGTACATGAGTATGATTTAGCTGCAACCGGTGCACATCTGTGAGTCATATAGTTCTCCTTAGTAAGCCTTTAAGTGTGCTGAACAAATGTGAGGTTAACATAATAATTAGTATCAAAGATTTTTTAATCTCAATTAATTGTATACAATTTTTAAAAAAGAACAGTATAACATTCCTTAAAAGTTTCAAACTTTATACCATTCTATTACTTTATCATTTCTAAATCGAATGTTCATGTTATGAATGTTTTAACAGTTCTATAAGTTTTAGGCATGTGTACATCATTGCTAAAGATAAAGCAATGTGATATCCCCTGTTAATTCAAATTGGAAGTTTTTGTGTAGCATTCGAAAATATGAATTTTTACAGGAATGGTAATGTATTTTTCCCATTAAACTATAATAAATGATAATGTGGGAAATACATATACTGTATATACTTATCACAGCCTTAAAAATGAATGAATTTAAACTGCATTTCAACATTAAAACATTTTATTTTACTATTGCTTGTAACCCATTTAGTTCATTTTGTTCAGCTTATATGTAAAGGCATCCCCCTTAAGGCATAATGTTGCATTTAATTTAAAATCTAATTATGTTTCTTCATGAAAAGTAGTTAATAACTGGGGGGGTACTAGACCCCTGCTGTTTTGAAAAAAAAGCCATACAACAACCACTTAAATTTATTGAAGTGTGAAATGGGCTTTGAAATGCTGCCTTGTTCATGTCATTTCAAATACTAGGCAAAATTTAAATGTTTCTTCTAAATGTGTATTATTATTATTATTATTAATATAGGATCAAGATCATGGAATTCATAAAGAGGGAACACTAAGCAGCTGGGAGTAGGTTCTTTTAGATCCATTAAGTTAGACAGAGTGAAATAACAGTCCATGCTATGTGATTAAAAAAGATCCTACTTGCTAAAAAAAGCTAAAATTAAGTAAAACATTAAAGTACTCGTATATTCAGAAACAAAAATGCCCATTAAGAAAGGTATCCTTCTGTTATAGCTTATTTCAAATCTTAATTTCATTCTTAAAGTACACCCTTAAGTAATAGCACTAGGGATGACATGATTGCTCAGTGATTAACTCTCATTCAATACTGTTTCAGAGTCCTGGGTGCAAATCCTTTCCCAGACACAGTATGTATAGAATTTATATGTGCCCAGGTGGGTTTTCTTCAAGTACTTTGGTTTCCTTCCACATTAGCACAACATTCAGTCTTGGTTGAATAAAATTTCTACTATTAAGTTAACCCTTTCTTAGTAAATGTGGTTATGTTGATAAACATTCCATGGGATGGGATGGCATCCTGTAAAGGGTTATTTCTTCGCTTAAGCCTAATGCTTCCAGGATAGACTCACAATACCCTGTAGTGGAATAAGTGAGTTTAGACAATAAATGAATACACTAACTAAAAGCCTGCTTTAGAAATAAGAATGTTTATTTTTATTAAAGCTTTGCAAGTACAGAACTTAACTAATTAATTTTAAGCACATTTTTGCAGCTTTGCCTTTTGTTTTTAATATCAATAGTAAAAATAACATTCTCTTAATGTAACTATTTCTTTTCCTCTGGTATAGCCTGGTAAAGAATCAAGTGTTTACAAAAATGTGACTAATGTACTTTCCACACATTCATGTATAAAGATCAATTTGAGTGTATGAATGAATTTACTGTACTTGTATACTGCCCTTGTTTAATGGATAAAGCATATCATACTGCATCTCTTTTAGACTGCAGATAGTTAGATTGCAGATTTAAATTTAATTACTGACTAACTCCATATTGCTAAACAGTTGGTTTTTAGTAACTAATCTATAATCCTGAAGTATTTAGCTAAAAGTACATTCCTGTGTATCTGTGTTTCTGTTGTAGTCTTAATGTGCAGTGCTTTAAGAACCATTAATGGCACTAGGCAAAACTAGCTAACAGGATGTATAAGATTGCTAGGAATAAAAATAAAAGTAATGTTCCATGTAGATATATTTGCTCCTTTTTTTTTGCATTTTTTTGGAAAAGCTTATGATTTTGGAAAAAGCTTATGATGAGCACTTGATTGGGCAGTATGGGAGGGTTAAAATTTGATCATCTTAAAGATGTGCTGTTTGATTGAGTTAATCCCATGTAAATTCAAGGAGAGTGGAAGATCTTGAAAAAACATCTATGTTTCTGTTTTCTGGGTCTTGCAGATTTTAATAGTGACTTTGTATTATTTTAATTATAATGATCAGAATGTTTCTTGCATATAATATTAGTGAAATAACCTCAATTGGAGAAATTAAGTCCATTTGTCAATTTCCTATACAGGGGGTCCTCAGGTTACGACACAGTTCCGTTCCTACGACAGTGATGTAACCCGAATTTTGGTGTAAGTCAAAACACACCCTAGCCTAAGTCACTCACCTATCCTAATACAGTTGTAAAATAATAATCTAGAACATAAAAACACAACTAAGCCACAGAAAAAGGAAATAATGATATACTGTACTGTACACTGTACTGTAGCAACACAGAAAATGACAAAAAATGAGTGTAAAAAAATTCCTTTATTCCTGTGGTTGTCTTGCACATTGGAAGGGCCATTGCCATTGTGGGAGAGAGTGACCTATTGGAAGGAGGAAGCTGGAGATGATTCTACCTGTACTACAGGTGTTTCATCTCGAGAAGCAGCTGATGTAGAGGGTACAGGATCTGTTCAGGCGTCTCTCCCTTCTTAAAGAATTGTTCCAGGCTAGTCTGGAAGGTTGATGACTTCTTATTTTCCAAAATCTGCCTATAGCATTGCAAGGCATCCATAACAGCTCTGTACACCTTACTGAATCTGCCATCGCTGGGGTCCTCAGCCTGAAATTTTGCCAACCCATCCTCTATCATAGAAAAACCTGCCAAACCCTTGGTGGTAAATCTCTTGGGTTCTGGGGCTTCTATCTCTTCCTCTTCAATCAGTTGCTTCTCCAGCTGAACGAGGTCCTCAGCAGACAGCTCCTCTCCATGTGATGCCAGGAGCTCTGTGACATCCTCAGGCTCCACATCCAAATTTAGCTTTTTACCCATGGCAACAACCTTCTCTGTTACAGCTTCCACTGATTCCTCAAAGCCTTGGAAGTCATACACAAACTGGGGGCACAGTTTTTTCCACACACCATTTAAGTTTGTTCGCCTCACTTCATCCCAGGCAAAGGCAATGTTTTGTACAGCATTGTAAATGTTATAAGACTTCCAAAAGTCTTTGAGTGTCAGGTTCTTGTCCTTCTCAGTTGCATTAAGGGCCATAGCAAATGTCCAATGGAGGTAGTAGGCCTTGAAAGAGGCAATGACACCTTGGTCCATGGGTTGTAAAAGGGCAGTGGTATTACTGTAGGTGGAAGGTAAACCACCTTGACATTAGGGTTAAAGACACTCAAGTGGGCAGGGTGACCTGGGGCATTGTCCAGCACTAGCAACACCTTAAAAGGTAGTCCCTTGCTAACACAGTAGTCTTTCACTGCTGGCACAAAATGGCTGGAAAACCACTCCTCAAAAATCTGAAGTGTCACACATGCATCTTTGTTAGACCTCCAGACAACAGGCAGTTGACCCTTCCAAATGCCCTTTAGTGCCCTTGTATTCTCTGCCTGGTATACCAACAGCGGCTTGAATTTGAAGTCACCTGCAGCATTCCCACCAAGAAGCAAAGTCAGTCTCTCCTTGCCAGCTTTATGGACTGGTGCTGTCTTTTTCTCCTTGACGATATAGGTCCTGTTAGGCATACGCTTCCAAAAAAGGCCTGTCTCGTCAACATTAAACACTTGTTCAGCACAGTAGCCCCCCTCTTTAATTAATTCAACCAACCTATTACGAAATGTGCTTGATGCTTTCTCATTCCCACTAGCAGCTTCACCCTGTACCTTAAGGTTATGCATGTTGGCATGAACTTTGAAATGCATGAACCAACCCCTACTATCCACAAACTCTTCAGTTTCACTTCCTTCCCCCTTTTCACATTTTATTGCCTGAAACAATCGTTTAGCCTTCTCCTGAATCAACATTAGACTTACTGGTATATGCCGCTGATGCTGGTCTTCCAGCAACAAAATTAGCAATCTTTCCATCTCATTCATTATGTCACTTCGCTGTTTAGTAATCACAGTCAATTTCATAGGGGCTGATCCCTTCACATGCTCTAGGATACAGTCTTTACCCTTAATTGTTGCTACAGTAGAGAAGCTAAGGCTTAGTGCATGGCCGATGTTCGTTGCTGATTCTCCTTTTTCTGATCTCTTTAAAATATCTAATTTTGCTTCCATCGTGGTGGCTTTCCTCTTCTTCAAAGCACTACCATGTGAAGAATCTGACTTTCGTTTAGAAGCCGTGATAAGAGCCAAAAAGTCGCCAGTATACATTTGTGCCGCACTCAACCAAACTACCTGTAGTTCACCGACTCCCTCACTCATATGCTGCGTATTTCCGCTGCGTGCAACCAAACTACTATACTGTTGTTCGCTGACTTCCTCACTCATATGCCGTGTACTTTCGCCGCACACAACCAAACTACTGTAGTTCTTCAACTCCCTCACTCATACGCCGCATACTTTCGCTGCCCGCAACCAAACTAGTTTGCCTAGTTCACATTGCTAAGTCTTTAAGTACGATGCTAACAGTGTAACCCGAAACACTCACGTCTCAATTTTTTTTAAAGTTTTTATGGGAGTGAGTGTCATAAACTTGAAACGTTGTATGTCGCGACGGTGTAATCCAAGGACCCCCTGTATATAGGTTGTTATGGGGGATTCACCAGGAAGACACAAAATCCTTTGTACAGTGTTATACAATGTAGCAGTTGGCCTCCATTCCTCGTCTCAGTAGGAAAACTAAGGTGGCATAAGTAAGGGAATCCTGCTGTCCATTTGGTAGAGCAGGTAGCTCAAAAACTCTTGTATTACTCATCCCTTGAGATGTGCAGGCATTAGTGTTATATCAACTGTGGTCACCACTGTATAACATACTTAGATGTTCAATATGGCCTATAACAAGATTTGCTCAGCAAATGACAGCAGTGGACATAGGAAAGGGTCTACAGTGAGCTTGGATTTTTGATTATGAGGGAATCATCAGTTAGGTCAGAACATTAAGCTGCTTAAAACACAGAAACCTAAAATTTGGAGTTGAAAGTGTAAATAGTTGTGTGGTTTAAGCTTGATAGGTATATAGTAGTTTGTGTATTTAAGATTTTTGTTATGTGCTTCCATAGAATGATGATGCAACGGATAGTCGTGTTAATTTACTGGTTAGGTCTGCCTTCTGCATGGAGTTTGAATATTCACCCCATGCTCAGATGGGTTCTTCCTAAACACATTAATTTCCATCCATATTTTAAAGTTGTGATATACATTTTCCTACCGTGTTTCCACGAGAATAAGACCTACTCCGAAAATAAGCCCTAGCATGATTTTCAGGCTGCTCTGTAATGTAAGCCCTACCCCAAAAATAAGCCCTAGCCCATCATAAGATCGTCAGCTGAAAAGTAAGGCGCCTAAGGCCAGGTTTAAACTTCACGCGATGCGACACGTGTGACCAAAACATCCATTAAATTTCCGAGGACACCTTGCCACAATATCTCTGAAAAAGATGTTTAATGATTACATCCATCAATTTGGGGATGCGCCCATTCCAGCAGCATCAGCGCAAGACAGAAACAAAATCCCTGGACAGGGCATCAGCTCATCGCAAGGTGAACACAAGTACACGCACACACTAGCGTCATTATAGCTTTACCAAATCCCCAAACCTTCATGTCTTTGAATGGAAAACTGAGCACACTGTTTGCACATGCAAACTCCAGGCAGGGATCACAAGGGACTTGGCTGCCTGTGAGACAGCAGTGCTACCGCTGTGCCACCGTGCCACCCCATATGTGTAACTATTAACAGTATTCATTATTTAAACAAAGTTAACGATTTATCTGTAAAATGTAACATACATAATTTAATGCATTTCATCATGAAAGTGATATCAAGTATAAATCTGGAATATTATAAATTTAATGTGTTCTGTGTGGCGATGCTGCTTGCCACTGCTGTCATGTCAGGAGGAAGCCCCAAAAGCGCGTAGCGATTTAACAACTGGGTCGGTTTTAAGATGACGTTTACGGCGGTCTGCTTTAATGATAAAGTAAAGTATGAGGTCAAAGTGGACATTTCGAGGTTAAAGCCGAAATTTCAACTTTAATCACAAAATAGACATTTTCATTATGTCCTTATTTTTTTTCTCTGTGGCTCAAATATGCCGCAGTATATTCTGATGGTATTGTAAAGGTGAAAAAAAAAAAAGAAAGATGGCACAGAAGATGGTATGTGAGACTTTTAAAATGTATCGTGTCATTACTTTGGGGAATATGCAATGCTTGAATATCAAAGCAACATGAATACATTTGTATGTTGGCATTTTGCTTCACCACATCGAAACCATTCATCAAACATCGAAGCACGCACATCGATCCTGGAGGATCCTAAAAGCAGCAGGAGTAGCAAGAAATTCATGCTGGAATTAAGGGTTTGAATGTGGAGAGTTATGACAATATTCCAGAAGAAGATGACATGACTGTATTTGGATAAATGTATATTGTTGTACAGGAATAAATATAAGCTATCCCCTGAAAATAAGCCCTAATGCATCTTTTGGAGCAAAAATTAATATAAGACCTGATCTGTTTTTCAGGTAAACACAGTAGTATAAGCCATTTTTGGAACTTGCATACATGAGCCTTCTTATAGTCCATTGTCTCATGCTGGGTTAATTGCTTTTTTGCGCCTGTTACTATTAGTATTGTTGTGACCGTCTCCATGTTGTTAAATAACTGGCCAAAAAGATGAAAGGAGTCAAGCGGCCCAAATTAAAGTATAAACCAAGAGAATTGTCAGCTGCAGCCAGGTTTTACATGGGCGTCCATTTGGACTGGTCCAGCCACTCGGGTCCTCAACAATGAAGATAATGTGAGCTGAATCACCCTCGGGGAATCGTGCCACATAGCCATAGTGCTGTAACTGATGCTCCCTCACAATGCAGGTATTGTGCCTCATTCAGGACTCCATGAGCAACAGCAAATTCGACACAAAGTCAAACCAGTGGTATCCAAGGATTCTCTGAAGAGTCACAGTACCAAAGAAGTACAGTCTTCATTTGAAGTCTCTGGATAGCGTCCATGTCTCACAACCATATAGCAAGGCAGGAAGCACCAGTACTCTAAACACTTGAACCTTTGTCCTTTTACATAGATATCAGGAGCACCACATGCCCCTTTCCAGTGACCTAATGACCCCCCATGCTCTCCCAATCCATCTACTGACTTCATAGGAGGAGTCATCAGAGACATGAATGTCACTGCCGAGGTAAGTAAACCTCTCAACGAAGCTGACACTCTCTACGGAGACAGATACACTGCTGATGGTTGTGCCTAAGAGGTCAGTAAAGGCCTGGATCTTGATTTTTATCTAGGACACTCACAAGCCCAGACACTCATACTCCTCGCTCAGTCTCTCAAGAGCCCCGATCAGAGCCTCCATTGACTCTGCGAAGATCACAGCATCATCAGCAAAGTTAAGATCAGTGAATCTTTATTCACCAACAGATGCCTCACAGCCACTGGACCCCACAACCTTGCCCAACACCCAGTCCATGAAAGCATTGAACAGAGTAGGAACAAGAACACACCCCTGATGAACCCCAGAATTAAATGAAAAAAGTGCAGAGGTTCTGTCTCCACTCTGCACAGCACTGACAGTACCAGTGTACAGGCTGGCCAAGATATCCAGCAACCTTGAGTCGATCCCGCATAGTCTCAGGATGTCCCACAGGGCAGCATGATCAACTGAGTCGAACTCTTTATGAAAATCGATAAAGGCTGCTGTGAAACTCAGCCGCTATTCACATTTGCACTCCATGTGAACCCTCAGTGCCAGGATGCGGTTGATGGTAGACTTCTTAGGCGTTAAACCAGACTGCTCCGGTTGCTGGTAGATGAGCAAGTGATCACATATCTTATTGAGGACGACACTAGTATGGACCCTACCCGACACTGAGAGCAGTGTCATCCCCCTGTAGATGTGGCAATACAGGCAATCACCCTTCCCTTTCCAGATAGGGATAACAAGTCCAATTTTCCAGTCAGTTGGAATGACGCCCATCTCGCAAATGGAAGCAAAGGTTGCTTGCAATTCCAAGAGGACAGCCTTAACCACCAACCTGGAAAAGTTCACTCCGGATACCACAGATCCCTGCAGCCTTCCCTACCCTCAGCTGGTTCACCACCTGTGCAATGTCAGTGAGACTGGGTTGTTTACAGCTAATTGGAGGATCAGCCTCAAGAATCGTGGACCCAGAGATGTCCAATGTCCTAGTCGGAGGCTTTAAACAGCTGCTCAAAGTAGCCAGCCCAGCAGGTCACAACTGCAGTGTCATCCATAAGGACCGTTCCATCAGCCGCCCTGACTGCAATTCTCCGAGGAACAGATTTGGATATGCATAATGCTTAGATTCAATTTATCTTTCTTCTACAGTATGTGTATAAACCTTGACTTGTGTTTGTAATCCTCATTAAGCAGTGACAGGACGACCCCACATTGATTAAAAGAGATAAAGTGTTAATGGATCTAGCAAAAATATTGCTGCATTATCAGCAGAAAGGACACAAATAAAGCTATGTGAATCTTTGATTGCATGCTTAATTTCAACTACTTAGGAGAGAAAAGTGATGCAAATTTATATTACTTGCAATAGAATAAAACATAAGCAAATTTGAAAGGATAGTGCCCTCCTGGAATTTCTTCATACACAGAGTAATGCAAAGGCACAGGACCTATAATAAATGGTGATTTTATTAATAAAACATACATGGCAATGGTTACATAAAAAGAACACAGAAACAAAGGAATCGTTAAAAAAGGTAAAATTAAAATTTAGCTGCCTCCTGGGCTTAGCTACCAGAAATCTGAACCCTTTGCTTTTCAGGTTGGCTTGCCTTACCTTCTTACCTAACTACCCTGAATCACATACAAAAATCACTCAATTCTCACCTTCTTTTACTCAACCCTGACCTCCTCCTTTCTGCCATTGAGTCTTTGCCCAACTCTCCTCCTGACTCTCTGTTCAGTTAAAATAATGAAAGGGCTGAATATCCAAGGCCAATCTCTGGCTGTGTATTTTGCAGGGGCAACCTTATCCCACTTCTGTATAGTCTCTGAGAATCTAGATGGGAGGGATCTAGCCTTTGGCCAGTCTTTGCCAGCCTCCCCCTTAATGGGAAACTTTCCATAATCTTTCTCTTCCTTTCTGTTTCTCAGTCTCTCTGTAGAAGGTCACTTACCATTGGATCTTTTGTATCAACTGCTCTACCACATGCTAGTGGCTTCATTTCATTATATGGACATTTTGCTTGGCAACATTGTATTTTCTTTAATAGACTTCATCTTCCCACACTTGACATGCATTAGCTTTCATGTAGAAACATTCTATACCCTTTGACAATAGGGTGAACCCTGGTAAACCCATTCCAGATAGGCAATACCTGATACAAAGTATAAGATTCAACTATGGCATTATTTGTAAATTTACTTTTTTGTTATCCATTCCTTCATCAAATGGCTGATTTTTAAATGCAGTTGATTTTAAATTCCGCTATTATGGTACAGTGGTTCATGTTGATGCTTCATAGCTATAGGGACCAATGTCCATTTTCTAAGTCAATCTTTAGCAGGATAGAGTTTTGTGCATGTAGTGTGGCTTCCTCCAATATACCAAAGATGTATATGTTTACCCAGATGGAAGTTATACACTGGCTTTGCTTAAAAATGTTTTCCCTGTAAAGGACTGGCCCCTTATTCATATCTGTCTTCTGCTTTACCCTGTTACTGTCAGTACAGGTAAACCCTGTAGTATATTAAACAGGTTCAGAAAATGGATGGGTTGATAGAATATTTTGATGTAATGCATCTTTGTTTTCATTAAAGTGATGAAAGCAGTATATTATTCTCTAGACAATATCTCTGAGTCAAAATAGAAATATATACAAAAAAATAGAAATGCAGTATGGACTATTGATCAAGGAGCTGAACTGTTAACCATATTTTTTTTTTACTTTACACCTCACCTCTGACTCACTGAGTGAATCACTTGACCTTATAGTGCTCCAAATATTACATAATCAGTTCTGTCATTCACTTCTAACAGTAATTTATTATGATTATAATAATTAAATTTTTCTACTATTAGAAATAGTAGTAGTATGTTAGATCAAGCTATATTGTAAATAAAATAAGGGTTTTTGCATGTTCTATGGGGTTCTAATGTGTATTTTTTTTATTGACATTTTGGTCTTGTGGATATGGTGTTTAACTATCAAACATAAAATGGCTAGTTTACTTCACATCATTGACTCATCTTGTGACCCACAGCAAGCCATTTTTCCTTTCAGGGAATATATTAACAAAAGCATACACGTGTGGTCTTGTAATCCATACGCAAGTTACAACAACATAAATTAATGTTAACAGAATAGTTATGCTATAAAGTGTAATATTAATGTAGCAGTGTTCTGTGCTGAACAGCTAACAACTCAAATTAAACAGAAAATAGTGCTCTACTAGTGTGAGAAACATATTCCTCCTCTAAAGGAAGCAAATGTGTGTTATTTATAGTTCAGATGTCACCATGGGGTGTCAACCTTTGTATGAAAAAGTAAACTGCTTCAAACTGTACTATATTACCATTTGTTTATTAGAAATCTATAAATTATCACAAAATAATAATTTTTCCATTTTTCCTTTTTGAGTTTGTAGTTGTTGTAAGTAAAATAAAAAAAATGCATCACCTAGAACATTGATGGTAAACTCTTTTTTATTAGATAACTCAATGTTTTTGATGCCAGTGTGTTTTACATAATGCATTTATGGACTTCTACAGTATGAAGGATTAATTGATTAATTAAGAAATTAAGAAAATAATTAATTAATTAATCAATCAGTTAATTAATATGGAGCTTTTCTAACCTGCTGAAAGTATTTTACATAGACAATGGGGAACCACTTCAACCACCAACAATGTGTAGCATCCACCTGAATGATATAACGGCAACCATTTTTCCGCCAGTATGCTCACCACACATTAACTGTTCGGCAGTGAAGAGATGAGAGAGGTAGTTAGCAGATATGGTACAGGAGATAATTAGGAGGCTAGAATGTCCAGGCCATGGTGGGCAATTTAGCCATGACATCAGAAAGGATGCTCTTTTTCGAATCATGCCCAGGTACCTTTTATGACTGCAAAGTGTTGGGACCTTGGTTTTATGTCTGATCTGAAGGACACCACACTTGGATTGGACCATAGGGTAAGCCCCCGCTACAGGCCTCACCAACACTTCTTCAGGCTTCAGTCTAAGCTTTACCTAGTTAGACTCCCATCTATGTACTGGTCGTTCCTAAACATGCTTATTTTCTGTTCTGAAGTGCAGGTGGTAATACTTGTCTAATTTAACCCACTGTCATTTCGTTGCTTACCTCTCTAATCAGTGCCATTGCTTATGTGAATTCATATGTTTTTATACTGGTATACTGGTGGTTTTAGAATAGAATAAGTGAACAAGAGAAATCCATAACTTTTGTCAGCTTTAACATTGTTATGACAATCAACCATTTTTTATAAGTGATTTTGCTATACTGTGAATAAAACACCTCCATTATATTTTACACTATTCACTTTAATTTTTAGATGACTTACAGAATACTTTCAGTACTTTTTTGTGTAAACATTCTTAGAAACATATACAGCTTATGCTGCTCATATACACATTTACCTTCTGAAATCTTTTGCTGGTAGATTTCACTTTAACTTTCCTCTGTGTAGTCAACTATGCCCCTATCATGGCAAATTTCAAGTAAATAGTTTAATTTTGTACCATGGGCATGAATAGCTTCAATTGATACACTAACGGAAAATTACGTAGCCAGAAATTAACTGCTGTGTAAATTGTCTCGCCACTTCTGTCAAAACAATTTAACAAGATATTTGATAAAATTGCCACTTTAAAGATGTCATGAGAAAGATATATGCAGATGAATTATGGAGTCATGAAATAGTCTGCTTCATTAGCATCAGGAATTAGATTAACCTGGTGCCCTCTGCTGACTCAACATATCTGTGTACTGGAGTACTTGTAATATTATTACTTTAATTCTATTACCACTACAGCAGTGCTATTGCCAAATTAAAGTGGACAATTTAGTAATGGAACTTGTAGCAGTGTCTCTATGCTATAAAAGGCTAAATATTATTTTTTTCTATTTTAAATATATACTTAATACAGTTACAATTCATTTTTCCTTTGTGATTCTGAATGACAATAAAGTGTCTTTAAATATTGATAACTTTTTTATCCAGAACAAAAAATAAATACATCTGCAGATCATTTTCTAGTCATTCTTCCAAGTGTTTTCCAATCTATAAATAAAATAAAATAAAATTAGTCTTTGTTATTTAGGTTTCTTTCAAGAACCTGAAATCTGTATTAACACAAGGAATTTCTAATATGAAAGCATTATGTACTGCACGTGTTTGGAATATAAATTGAATTTTTGTGTCAAATATTTTATTTGAGTCTTTATTTTTTTTCAGTGGATAGCTAGATATATTTTCAGTGACCTATAATGAAATTACAAAATCATGTTTGAGTTTGCATCATTCAGATGATCTTTTATACTTTCTAATGTACTGTACTAATAATTTCTCTGTCCTAAACAAACAGTTCATTTGCTTTGAATCCCTTTCAAAATCTATCACTTCACTCTAATACCTGTGGAGCTGTGGCTTTGACCAGAAGATTAGGAAAGTAGCAACAATGCTGAGATCCTCCGCCATTCCAGATGAATGCATTTGTTTTTCTGCTTATTATATGCCACTTTCCTTTTAGGCATGAACTGTGTTCAGGAACTGAAACAATAAAATGGCAGGGACAAGTAGCTGAAATATCGTGTCACCCCAAGGATTGCTAGAAATGCTGTTTTTGACAAATGGAAAAACTTTATGTTTTATGTTAGTGCAGTAGAATGGAACTTGTGTGAAATGAGCCATTTAAGGTCATGTGAGCAAATACCTGGGTGTCTCTTCCTGAAGATTTCTCAAGAATGTCTACTTATCTCTAAAAATAATTGAACTACAGTGAAATCTTAGTCTTCCCCTTGTCTTGCAATACTAATTTTAAAAATATCTCTCGAAACTCCAAAACCCCAGAACTTTAACATTTGAACATTCAGTTCAAATATTTGTATCTTCTGTGTCTTACTTCCTGCAAACATCATGCTGTGGTGCTGGGAAAGGACCCCTACTGTCACTTTTGCGTATTTAGGATATTAATGCATATTTATGCATATATTCTGATAGTGCTTGACTTTTGGTCTGCAGTTTCCAGTTTTTTGTTCTTGCCACGAATCCTTCTACTCCTAGACTTGTTTCCTGTTTTCCTTTCCTTTTATATTCTGTTTAGCAGCAACAGTAGCAAAAGCTTTGACAGCCTCAGGCTGGAAATCTGCAGACTGGCTTTCATTCAGCGTTTGAAAATCCTATCTTCTTAATTTAATTTCTTGAGCTTTTTGTGACATTGATTAAAAGCTTATCTGGCTCAAATATTTGAGAACAGCCCTCTACAGTGCTACTGGTCCTTCACTGGTGGCCAGTAATCAGCAATGTTACCCTATTTTTTAATTCTAAATGTTTCTTCTCTTTCTAAAGAGGATGTTGTGGGTGCTCATGTGTTCTCCTCCAACTGGCTCAGGCATCCTTTTATTACTACCTTTCACTTTCTCTTGCAGAGTTTGCCTGAGATTTGAGGTGGGGTGGTAGTTAAATTTGGGAATGTTTTTCATTGGTTGAGTGGCTTGCTGTTCCATTTGTTTTGGACACTCATCAGCATGTAATCTTGATTACATTTTCATAATAAAACAAACCTAATTACATGTCTGTAAAATAAAAACATTTTTTTAGTTGTGAATACTAATTTTTATTTGCATTCTCAAACACTGTAAACAATTGTGAAAAAATCAGTCTCAACACACAAAAAAAGGTTTGGGGCAGCCACCCATATATTGTCCCTGGCCACAAAAGGGTATAGAAATAAGCCAATATGTGCTCTTGTTGAGTTCCAGACATAACTGACTTGGCTTGTGAGATAATGTTGGTTTTGAAAACCAAAACAGGAAGTTATGTCAATTGAAGCCGGAAGTGTCTTTGTTCTTCGCACCAGAATAAGAAGTGACGTCAGTCTTGACACCGGAACTGGAAGTGACATTGTTCTTGGCACCAGAACTGGAAGTGATATTGTTGATGTTAAATCAGATAGGTTTTCCTGTATTTGGCCTGCAGAGACAACAGAAATAGGTTTAGCATACCTTACCAGCACCTGGCCTGGCCGACAATTACCTCCACTTGGTTCATTCAGCTTCCTCCTAATCGCACATGTGTGACATAATATAATTAGAATGTTTCCATCATGTCACATTTTTGTACAAAACTGAAAAGAAATTTAATTAAAATTTAACAAATTACACAAATCAAGCAAAATGACGCCTTTCATTGGCTAACTAAAAAGATTACAATATGCAAGCTTTCATGGCAACTCAGGCCCCTTCTTCAGGCAAGATGTAATACAAAAACTGGAGTTATGTATACAGTATTGTTCTAAATGAATTTAACGTGAAAATAATTAGTGAATCTAATATTTTAAAATATACTGCATATGTAAAGAAAGCAATACATAATGATTGACTTACATATATATATATATATATATATATATATATATATATATATATATATATATTGTCACTTCTTTGTTTTTGTGATCCAAAACTTCATTCGGTGACCTGTCATTTGAATTTTTGGTGCATCCCTATGAATAATATAGTTATAGTCTGCCATTGTCCTGATATCCCATTGTCTCTGGTACATTCTTTGCATGTGTTTAATATCCTGATGTAATGTTTCATGTTGCTTTTCACTCACCCCTGCAAGATTTTCAGGGAAAATTTCCAAATGCAAATCCAAAAAGTGAACTGTGAGAATCATATTTGCAACCCAATTCCTTCAATTTAACTAATACATTTTTCACAAACCCAGAAACTTTTCGGCAGAAATGTTTAAAACAGGCTAGATCTTTTGATTGGGCTTTGACAAACTGCTTCATTAAACCAAGCTTAATATAAAGCCGAGGTAGCAGCACTTTATCTGGATCCACCAAGCTAGGTTTGATGATGTTTTTGTACCAAGCTGTAGCTGACCATTCCTTCCAAACCCAATGTAAATTCTTGCCTCTGCCCTCCCACTCACAAAACATGAAAATTTTGTATACTCTGACTTTTGACCCCGTAAGATAAACTGAGCTTACAGGTCCCCACATAGGAACAAACACTGTGACAAACAGTAAACAAATTTCAAAGTTCTTGTAGGTTTCTTTCAAATGCACAGAACAGGTATTAATGCGTATTAAAATCATTAAATTCATTCTGAGTGAATGTCTGTGATCATTGCTTGAACAAGTTGGGAAAAATTCTTCAACGTCACCAGAAGTACTTTCTCCCTACAACAGACTTTCTATAGAATCATAATTAATCAGGTGGAGTAGAAATTTGTATATCATTGACAGCTAAAAATATGTTTTGTGAAAAAAATTACCTGATGGCGATCACATGAGATGATCAAAATTCAAACTTTTTTCGTGCTTCAAATCTACCTCAATTGTGCCAGTGCCAAAACACTCTAGCCCAACGTGCCTGAATGACTACCGGCCCGTAGCACTCACACTCATCATTATGAAGTGCTTTGAGCGGTTGGTCCTGACACACCTAAAGGACTCTTTCCAATCCTCACTAGATCCACACCAGTTTGCTTACCGTGCCAACAGAAGCACAGATGATGCAGTCTCCATAGCGCTGCACTCTGTACTCACACACTTGGACAATACAAACACCTATGCACGATTGTTGTTTGTTGACTTTAGCTCAGCATTTAATACTGTTTTACCCTCTAAGTTAATCACCAAACTTATAGATCTGGATATTAACACCTCACTTTGTAATTGGATTATGGACTTTTTGACCAACAGACCCCAGCATGTTAGGTCAGGCCACATCTGCTTCACTACCGTCACGCTCAACACTGGCGTACCACAGGGCTGTGTGCTGAGCCCCTTCCTTTACTCCCTCTTCACCCACGACTGCAGGCCTGTGTATGGATCTAACAACATCATCAAGTTTGCAGACGATACTACGGTGATCGGCCTCATCAGCAATAACGATGAGTCTGCCTACAGGGAGGAGATCAAGCACCTGGCCACTTGGTGCATGGACAATAATCTGCTCCTTAACACCAATAAGACCAAGGAGCTCATTGTGGACTTCAGGAAAGGAAGAAGAGGTTCACATGAACCCATTCACATCAACGGAATGGTTGTTGAGCCTGTCTCATCTTTTAAGTTCCTGGGGACCCACATTTCGGAGAACCTATCCTGGTCCACCAACACCTCTAGCCTGGTCAAGAAGGCTCACCAGCACCTATTCTTCTTGAGAACACTTAAGAAGAACCAGCTGTCCTCAACTACTCTGGTGAACTTCTATCGCTGCACAATAGAAAGCATCCTAACTGTGTCACAGTTTGGTACGGAAGCTGCTCTGTTTCTGAGCGTTCTCGGGTGGTGAAAACTGCCCAGCGTATTATAGGAACTCCACTTCCAGCCATTGAGGACATTCAAAAGAAACACTGTGTGCGTCGAGCACGCAGTATTCTTAAGGATTACTCTCACCCCGCCCACAAACTGTTTTCTCTCTTGCCTTCTGGTAGGTGCTTCAAGTGTCCCAGGTCAAGAACCAGCAGACTGAGGAACAGCTTCTTTCCCAGAGCTGTCTCCTTATTGAACTCTGCCCCCTACTGACACTTGCCCACACCTCACATACCCCTATACTCTTCGCATTACCACTACACTATTTAATATGGACTGTGCTACAATGTACATACCTGTTTGAAAATACAAATATCCATGTACAATACATTTGTACACTTCTGATTGAGTACATATTTGTACATGTCTACTTGTAAATTACTGTCTATAGAAAATAGCAACCTGCACATTATGTACATATCTATCTGTACATGTCTACTTGTAAATTCCAGTCTATAGAAAAAAAGCAACCTGTATATTATGTTCATATCTATTTGGAAATTCCTGACTACAGTTAATAGCAACTTGTATATACTGTTCATCCATTGTAAATTTATAAGTATAGTTACTAGCAATCTGTATATTATGCTCACATAATATCATTCTGTAATAGTTACCCATAGCCTCTCCCTGCACATATCCCTTTTATGTTGTACTTAGAACTTATACCTTTATCCTGCACTTTCTGCTAATTGCACTTCTGGTTAGACCTAAACTGCATTTCGTTGCCTTGTACATGTGTAATGACAATAAAATTGAATCTAATCTAATCTAATCTAATCTGTGGATTAGTTTACATATAGATTGATGCTAAGATAGGCTAGAGCTATAAATTTTGACTTAATTATACTGCACAAAGAATGTGCTTCAGTTGTGACTGGGACTAGAAAGCTTTATTTGTTTTTTAGTAAACAAAGGGATAAGTTTAAAAGTTTTTTTACCCTTAATCAAAATAGAAATCAGGAGATTTTAAGGATATTGATTAATATGGTTATCAAAAGGGAAAAGAATGAAAATAAATATATGTATTAACTTGATTTCAGAAATAAATTTAAAATCTTCAGAAATAAATTTAACATCTTCAGCATACATTGTGAATTAGATGAGAAAAAGTAAACATCATTCACTGAAAGGAAAATGGCAGCCTCATAATTTCTTGTATATGATGAACAGACTGTATAGGAAAATCAGCTAAAATGTTTTTGTATAGGAAAATCAGCTAAAATGTTTTTGGGCAGCCTGCATGCCACTCTTTTAACTAGACAACCAGTATACCTTTTTTTATCTGGAAAAGGCAGCAGTTTAGGTCAGAAATTATTTCATCATCAGGAGTAACCTGGAAAGTACAATAGTGCATTATTCTAACTTTATTATTCAGTTCTTTAAAAAATGACAAAACCCAATTGATTTTAAAATGTCGTGTAATTCTAATTTAAATTTAAAGTTATGCTTAAGTATTTCAAAGCATGCTCCCTCCAGCCAGATATGCCCTTGTGATATGCTAGTTGCATCATTTTACTTTTAATAGATCAAAGAAAGGATTGTGCATGCGAGGTACATTATTTTTCCTTTTAAAATAACAACAGTTGATTGAAACCAAGAAATAAGTACAAAAGCTGCAAAAGTTTAATGGTATTATTTATGGTTCTTTATTGTTTGTAAATTGTTACAAAGGTCTTTAAAGGCCTGGATCTTGTTTTTTATCCAGGATACTCGCAAGCCCAGAACTCAGACTCCTTGCTCAGTCTCTTGACAGCCCCGATCAGAATCAGAGCCTCCATTGACTCCATGAAGATTACAGCATGGTCGGCAAAGTCAAGATCAGTAAATCTTTCTTTGACAATAGATGCCCCACAGCCGCTGGACCCCTTGACCTTGCACAACACCCAGTCCGTGCACGCATTGAACAGAGTAGGAGCAAGAACACACCCTTGACAAACCCCAACTGGGAAAAACGGTAGACTTCTGCCTCCTCTCTGCACAGCACTCACAGTATCAGTGTACATGCCGGCCATGATATCCAGTAACCTTGAGGGGATCCCGCAAAGTCTCAGGATGTCCCACAGGGCAGTTTGATCAACTGAGTTGGACACTTTATGAAAATCAACAAAGGCTGCAGAGAAACTCTGCCGATATTTGCGTTTGCGCTCCATGAGAATCCTCAGTGCCAGGATGCATTTGATGGTACACTTTTCAGGCATAAAACCAGACTGCTCCAGTCGCTGGTAGGTGAGCAAGTGATCACGGATCCTATTGAGGACGACCCTAGCAAGGATCAATTAACACAAATAATGTATACAATTTGTTAATTAACCTTTTTATTTACTCATGCTGTATGTCTCCTTTAAAAGATTTAATAGATCAGACAGTTTAAGGTAATATATTTTAAGATCTTTATCAATAATAATAGGCACTGACTTAGCACAATTCCTTTAGGTGACTACTTTATTTGGTACATCAAATAATGATTTGGTCTCAGATTTTTTCTCAGTGGTCTTCTGATTATTAGTTTTATTCCCTGAGAAGTGATTTGGATTCAAAATATTTTTTTTAGCCCATCCTTAGTTTTGTTATTTTTTCCTATCTTGTTGGTGACTTCATCAAAGTATGACTTTGTGTTCACATTCTCTCTGGAGTTTTTTGTTGTTATGGTGGTGTTCGTTGCTGGTCAGTTGACTGGTGGCAGTACAGTGTTGAATATTGTTATTACCAGGACTATTTATGATGACATCACAGTAATGCTGGCATCTAAGATTTTGAACTAAGAAATTAAGAATTAAGAAATTCTACTTCAAAACTAGCACAGTTTTGTAGATAAAGGCTGATAAGACCATTAGGATTTTTCGGCTGTGATTTTTGGGACCTTCCAGTTTTCTTTTACGTGCTGTGTTTAATGATCAGTTTCTGGTCCTCTTTTTGCTTTTGACCTTGGCCTGTTTAATGATGCTTCTCCATTTTGTGTCTTTCACAATGTTCCTGGTCCACAACATATAATCTTTTCCTCAGGGATGAGCTCTACTTCCATTCAGAAGAACAGGTTAATTTGTCACAGCATACTTCTAACAAGATGTTTAACATGGATGCTAGCCAGTATTGACTCAAAAATGTGGAATGCTCATGCCTTGCAACATTATTTAAGAACTTAAAGAGATTTAATTTTACAATGGTCCTTTCATCAGGATGAAAATGGAAGATTATTTGTGCCAAAATTTAATCATGTCATGATTAAATACGTAATCCACCAAATAATCGATTGCTTTCCACTACACAATTTTCATCCATCCCGCTGAATCCAAACACAGGGGTCTGCTGGAGCCAATCCCAGGGCACAAGGCAGGAACCAATCCCGGGCAGGGTGCCAACCCACCGCAGGACACACACAAACACACACTAGGGCCAATTTAGAATCGCCAATCCACCTAACCTGCATGTCTTTGGACTGTGGGAGGAAACCCATGCAGACACGGGGAGAACATGCAAACTCCACACAGGGAGGACTCGGGAAGCGAACCTGGGTCTCCTAACTGCGAGGCAGCAGTGCTACCACTGCGCCACCCCCCAATTTTCATGTCTGTTGAAAATGTAATTTAAAAGCTTATTGCATTTTCACATAACTAAAAGCAAAGCAAATGTATTGCATTTTGGTTTTCAGCAGTTCAAGTGTATTGCATTTTGATTCAAGACCATGCTTTAATCGTGCCAAAACTAAATGTAATCAAATGACCAATCAGTGTCAAAACGCTGGTCACTTACCCAATGGTTTGTGTGTGGATCCCAGTGTAAAAATTGCCGTCATATCGCAATGAGATCTCGGATGAGATGTAAAGTTGAGGTTATGACTCTCCATGTCATCAATTATTTCTGGACATCCTTTGAAGAAGGATGGGTGTTTCCTGATATCCTGGCTAAATTGACACCACAGCCTGGTTGTTCTGTTAGCCTAATCACCCCACTTCTCTTACTGTCTAACTATCTCTCTCAACCCTTCACCACCTAACAGCTAATGTGTAATGAGCATACTGGCACAAGAGTGGCTGCTGTTGCATAATGTAAGTCTATGACAGTGGTTACAGAAGTGGTTCTCCATTGTCTATGTAAAGTGCTTTGAGCACGTTCGGAAGTAAATACATACATATAGTGGATATAAAAAGTCTTTTGATTTAATTTTAGCATTCAGTCTTTTCGAGAAAAAGTCTATCAGTTTGGCACATCTGAACTTTTTTGCCCATTTCCCATTTCCTTTCAAAAAAATTTCTAGATCTCTCAAATGACAAGGGCATCTCCTGTGCAAGGCTGTCTTCAGGTCACCCCACAGATTTTAAATTGGATTAAGGACAGGGCTCTGGCTAGGCCATTCCACAACATTGATCCCCCATTGATGAAGTCATTGCTTTGATGATTTTGATGTACACTTTGGGTCATTGTCATGCTGAAAGGTGAAGTTTCTAGCAGATGTTTGAGGTTTTTGTGGCAAAATAGACTGATACTTGGAGCTATTCATGAGTCCATCCCTGTTGACTAAAACCCCAGTTCCAGCTGGGAAAAGCAGCCCTAAATCATGATGCTACCTCCACCATGCTTCATTGTGAGTATGGTGTTCTTTTGATGATGTTCTGTGTTATTTTTGTACCAAACATACCTTTTGGAATTATGGGCAAATAGTTCAACCATGGTCTCATCAGACCATAATATATTTTTACACATGGTTGTGGGAGACTTGGTATACCACTTTGCAGAGTTTAGCAGGCTTGGATGTTTTTCTTTGTGAGAAATACATTTGTCTTGCTACTCTTCCCCACAACCCAGACATATGAAGAATATGACTGATTCATATCACACGTAGGAAACAACCAGTACTTGACAGGAAATCCTGCAGCTCCTTTAATGTTGCTATAGACCTCTTGGTGGTCTCCCTGGCCAGTTTTCTCATTGTCTTCTCATCAGTCTTGGAAGAACATCCTGATCTTGTTAATGATACTGTTGAGCCATATTTTCTCCACTTGTGGATGACTTTCTTCACTGTGCTCCATGGGGATGTTTAAAGCTTTGGGTACTTTTTTGGACCCCTGTTCTAACTGATTCCTTACAATGATGAGATACTATTCATGTTTTAAAAGATCTTTGCATACCATGACTTTTGGAGTACTGTATGTTGCAACCAAGGGAATATCAGAATAATTAGAATAAAGCCAAACTTTATTTATCAAAGCCACTTTAATTGATGTTAGGTGTATACTAACTAGTGTTTGAGATGAGACTTATTGTGATTGGTCGATTCTGAACACAGCCACATGCTTGATTATTAAAGGCTGTCCACACAAATCCAAGTTTTTGTTTGATTTTTTTTCCTTTTTCCACCAAACAGTTTCTGATTTGTTTTCACCTTCTTAGTATAGATTGTAATTTTACAATAAAGATGGAATAAGTTCTGATAGGAATTATCTTGGTTTCAATTTTGTCAGGGGTATGTAGAGTTTTTTTTATATCTTTTGTAAAATATACATGTAATTAATTATTATTATTATTATTACTATAGTTATTATTATTATTACCAAACAAGCCCTTTGAATGCCTCCTACTCGCTTGTGCATGATAGTACTCTTAGAAAAGTTGTTACTGACCAATTGGTAGAATAGAAAGAGGTAAAGCAGTCTTCATTTATTTAAACCTAGCGAGGTGGAAGCAGCCCAAGTGTGCTTCCATGCCTGCCAGTCGTATGGTTTGACATCCACCAATGACTCAGTCAGACCAGTCTGTGACTTTCCCAGACAAAGTCAAACATGGTCGATTTTTGTCCTACGTTATAGGAGTGGGCTGTTATGTGTGCAATAGCTGACAGCTGGAGAACGTTTACCTCAACGTGCTGTTCATACAATTCAGTCAAAAGGAAAGAATTAAAGTGGGAGTTTTGGACCACACCAATTGAACAGAGGCTTGGAGGAATAAAGGTGAATGCTGAGAGAGTGGCTTTCAAAGATGGAAGGTATAAAGAGGCAAGAAAGGTGCCTTGAAAATAATGGCAGAGTCTGAGAAGCAGGCTTTACAGGAACACACTCAAGAGAGGGAGTGCCATTGAAGAGAGTTTCAGACACATGCAAAAACAAGAGGAAAGCCACTAAAGGTACACATAGTGCAAGAGGTAGCAAATATTTTTAAATTGTTGTATTACCTGTCTTTATTACTTGTCTTTGTATTACTTCTGCAACTACAGCAGAAGTAGTAAGTGTGCTTGACATGACAAGGAAAAGGAAACCTGGTGGTGGAATGGGGAAGTACAGGAGAGTATACAGAGGAAGAGGAATGGCGAAGAAGAAGTGGGATATTCAGAGAGATGCAGAAAGTAGACAAGAGTACAAGGAGATAAGGCGTAAGGTGAAGAGAGAGGCGTATGATGAGTTGTATGAGAGGCTGGACATTAAGGAGGGAGAAAAGAACCTGTACCAATTGGTTAGACAGAGGGACCAAGCTAGAGAAGATGTACAGCAGGTTAGGGTGATAAGGGATAAAGATGGAAACATCCTCACAATTGAGGAAGGTATGTTGAGCAGATGGAAAGAGTACTTTGAGAGGCTGATGAATGAAGAAAATGAGAGAGAGTGAAGGTTGGATGATGGGGAGCTAGTGAATCAGGAAGTGCAACGGATTAACAAGGAGGAAATAAGGAGTGCTACGAAGAGGATGAAGAATGGAAAGGCCGTTGGTCCAGATGACATACCTTTGGAAGCATGGAGGTGTTTAGGAGAGATGGCAGTGGAGTTTTCAACCAGGTTATTTAATGGAATCTTGGAAGGTGAGAGGATGCCTGAGGAGTGTAGAAGAAGTGTACTGGTACCGATTTCTAAGAATAAGGGGGATGTTCAGAGCTGTAGTAACTACAGGGGGATAACATTGATAAGCCACAGCATAAAGTTATGGGAAAGAGTAGTTGAAGCTAGGTTAAGAAGGGAGGTGATGATTAGTGAGCAGCAGTATGGTTTCATGTCAAGAAAGAGCATCACAGATGCAATGTTTGCTCTGATGGTATTGATGGAGAAGTATAGAGAAGGCCAGAAAGAGTTTCATTGCTTCTTTGTGGACCTGGAAAAAGCATATGACAGGGTGCCTCGAGAGGAAATGTGGTATAGTATGAGGAAGTCGGGAGTGGCAGAGAAGTACGTAAGAGTTGTACAGGATATGTACAAGGGAAGTTTGACAGTGGTGAGGTCTGCGGTAAGAGTGACGGATGCATTCAATATGGAGCTGGGATCACATCAGGGATCGGCTCTGAGCCCTTTCTTATTTGCAATGGTGTTGGACAGGTTGACAGAGGAGATTAGACAGGAGTCCCCATGAAATATGATGTTTGCTGATGACATTGTGATCTGTACCGAGAGTAGGGAACAGGTTCAGGAAACACTGGAGAGGTGGAGATATGCTCTAGAGAGGAGAGGAATGAAAGGCAGTGGAATGGTGAGGATGCAGAGAATAGAGTTGGTGAAGGTGGATGAGTTTAAGTACTTGGGATGAACAGTACAGAGTACCGGGGTTTGAAGAAGAGAGGTGAAAAAGAGAGTGCACGCAGGGTGGAATGGGTGGAGAAGAGTGTCAGAAGTAATTTGTGACAGATGGGTATCAGCAAGACTGAATGTGAAGGTCTACAGGATGGTAGTGAGACCAGCTGTGTTATATGGTCTGGAAATGGTGGCACTGACCAGAAAGCAGGAGACAGAGTGGGAGGTGGCAGAATTAAAGATGCTAAGATTTGCATTGGGTGTGACAAGGATGGACAGGATTAGAGTACATTGGAGTACTCAGTACAGGTTCTTTTCAGGTTGGACAGTTGAGAGACAAAGTCAGAGAGGCGAGATTGTGTTGGGTTGGACATGTGCAGAGGAGAGATGCTGGGTGTATTGGGAGAAGGATGTTAAGGATAGAGCTGCCAGGCAAGTGGAAGCCTAAGAGAAGGTTTATGGATGTGGTGAGAGACGATGTGTAGGTGATGGGTGTAACAGAGCAAGATGCAGAGGACAGGAAGATATGGAAAAAGATGATCTGCTGTGGCAACCCCTAACAGGTGCAGCCAAAAGAAGAAGAAGAAGAAGTAGTATTATGTCTTTGATAGAGACTATGGCTAGTATTTAATAAAATTTCTTAAATCACAATATACAGTAGATGTGTGCATTTTTATTTAATTTACTAATGTAGATCTGATGTGATTTCTTTAATGTAAATTATATTTCTGGACTTTGCATGTTCTTTCCATGTCCTTGTGGATTTTCCTCTAGATGATCCGTATTTCTTCCACAAGTAATTGATATCCAAGTTAAGGTGATTAGTAATGTTAATTTTGCCCTGTACTCTTGAGTATAGTATGTGTCTCCTGCAATAGATTGGTGCCTTGTCCAGGACTGGTCCTGCCTTCTATCTGATTCTTCCAGAATATGTTCTACCTCTCTATGACCCTGATATTTTATGGAGTGCTTGAACAAGCAATGGTCAGGAATGACCACTGTGTCTAAGAACCACACACAGGGTAGGTTATGTACATATTTTAGTGTCCTCATCTGTCTTTGAGAGCTAAAATCGCCATTTTGTACCTACAGACATTTTGCTTAAAAGTCCACTATGGCATACCTTTTGTTCTTTTGCTCAGATAAGCTGAGATGAACTTTTCACAAAGATGTTTCATACAGAACAACTCCTTGAGACCCTATGAGTGGCACTTTGAGAGTTTATTTCGATGTTTTGATAATTTTATGTAATTTTCTAACTTTATATGCATTTTTTTGATTTTATATGCTTTTAATTTTGATTCTGTGTGTAACTACAATATAATGTTAGGCTAGAATGAATGGTCAAATTATGACTTAAACACCAGGTAGAAAGCATCTATCCCAAAGAAACTGGATGTAGCCTAGATAAACAATCTTGACAAGATTAGGTGCTTGCACATACTATATGATTAAAGCTTAATGTTTAAAGGTTTTTCAGACAGGCTATGACCATAGTATTTGGCAAATTATCCGTGTATAACATCACAGGGTCTAGAAGACAAGCTTCTTTGCTGAAACATGTTATCTTTGATGATACCCTTAAAGTTTTATATCCTTACGGAAATTATTATTTAAGCTTTTTAACTTTAAAGCATGAGTATATTTTATAAGGCTTTATATCCAGACATTACTATACATTTCTATTAAAATAGTATATAATACAATATTATTTATATTAAATGTATTTCTTCCTATTTCCTGCTGTTAATATTCTATTTCAGTATATTTTGTTTTGCTTTTAAATTTCTATACTTTGCAAGTCAAGAGTAGTTGCATTAATAAAGTAAATACTGGCCATCTGGGGTGGGCAGAAAGCCACGTCTTTCCCACAGTGTTAGTGGCTGAGGAGGTATGCTACTGAAGGATGTATTGCGCGATTGGTGTTTGTCAATAACCAAGGTGTTTCAGCCTTCAGTGTCTAGAGTACATCCAGGAACACTCATGTTGATCACTCGATTGAAACCTAACAAGTCTATATGTGGAATATGGAAGAGCGATAGGCAGGCATCACTCATAATCAGAGTTTCAGTGAATATGGTGCATATTTGGTGTTAAGCTTAGGGTGTGGGAGAGCAGGCCTATCCATAACAAACTTGATGAGTTCCACTCAAATCCTCTGAAAATACACAATCCCATCTTGTTGCAGAGGTTATATTAGTCGCAACTGAGACGTAAATCTTTAAGAAATAGTCATGTGCCATGACTAATTTTTAATTGACTTTATATTTCAGCTTTTAATTAGGTTAATATTTTAATCCCTCTTTAAACTACAACCAGGATTATTCATATAAAAATCTTCTGGGTAAATTGTTCACATCAATTGAAGTTTCAAAAGTATCTGAATCAAAGGTGTAAAGGGAATATGGGGAACAAGGACGCATACTAACGATTCTGTTTGAACAAATCAAAAGAAAAACTGTTTCTACCCAGCAGGTCTCTAAAGCACTGCAAGTAGCAATGCATGCTTCCTTAAGAAACTTTGAGTTTGGGCTCACTAGACAATGATAAGAAAATAATCAAAATGAACAGAGCAAAATGGTAAATGCAAACAGTTCTAATTAGCAACCACTAAAACCTATGTTTAAGGATACTCTGTTTCCCTTTTAAAATGGTGAGGAAATTGTTCAGCCATGCTGATCAACTTGAAAACCTGGAAGTCAAAAGACAGTGGTCCATTTTTCTGAACCTGTTTAATTCAGCAGTTTGGTTGTGTAGTGAAGAAAAATAAAGAATTCTTTCAAATGTATGCCTTATGAAAGAATGGCAATTTGAACTGATATTTGAAATCTTTTTTATGAGTTTTATTATAATTACTTTGTTTAGAAATATACCAAAATGAAGCAGACATTTAAGCCCAATGAAATCAGTGGAGAGTTAATGCATTCCATGCTGTAAGGAATGACTTGATCTACTTGATTCAACACTTCAAACCCGTGAACAGTTGAGGAATGACACGTGGATTCCTGAGGATTTCTTTAAAAAAGACACCATGCTTGATGGAAAATTATCAATAAAGTAGTTGTAGATTTTTAATGGTAACCTTTCAAAAAAGCTAGTAGGAGAGCAGAATAATTAGTACAGTAACCTAAACAGAGTACTGACAGGTTAATTTGAAATGCATAAATTCAAATGCATACTGTTAGTCTGAATTCTTTATTTCAAAACTTTTTTCTAGATAAGATGGTGATTAAAGATGATTCAGAAGTGTATACTGAACAAAGCAATTGTAAAAGGTGCACCTGCACTTACGTTTATAGTTCTTTATTAATTGCAATTTAACTGAATTCATGTTCTAGTGATCTGCTCTGTTATCATTTATAATTTAAAATTTGTTTAACATTTGTTGATTTAAAAAATCATTTGCAGTGTCATTTAAATTGGGGTGTCGGTTCCATACTCCCACTAGTGTGTGTCTATCTGGGCTTTATATTTTAATTCAGATGCTGTCATTAAGATGTACCTAATCTCCTTTTTTAAAATAGGCTTGCATTAAGGCCTTTCATATCTATATATAGTTCATATGTTTTTGTCTTGCCTTTCTTTTGACAATATATATTATACTATAATAAAATATATAATAAAGTATTATGTATTTTTTTATATATGCTATGTATAACATACATACTATAAAAAATATACACATTTCTATTATACAATATTCAAATAGAGTTCTTTTAATTTATTTCTGAGGCTTTTAGCATCAAATAAAATAAGTTTTTAGATGGATGCTTAATAATTTCAAAATTATACTTTATTTCATTAACAAGGTTCTTTTTAATGTGTAGTGCGTTACATGATAGCGCTGTGCTTCCAACTTTGTGGAAGCATTGCCTGGTTTAGTAGGTTTTTAAACTCTCCTCTGCGTATGCCTACCCAGTACGTAAGTGCTTCTCCAATCCAAATATACCAGCTTCACAAAGATCACTGCTATTTCTAAGCTAAAGAAACAAAAGAGGACTGTTTCATTGACTACAGAGCAGTGCCATTCACTCCAATTGTGGTAAAATGCTTTGTGAGACTGGCGCTGGAACATTTGAGATAGTTAGGACAACCTTCAACATGCATATGATCATCACCAAGTGGTGGTTCTTCCTTCTATTATCAGGTTTAGTCACTTTTTTATCCCAATTAGTCTACAAGACGCCAGTCCATCTTCTCTATTATCCATTATACATAGTATGTATTCTAGTATTTTCCTTTTGCCAATGGTTCCTCTGACAACCTTTTAAAACCTTTTTCTGTTTGAGCCTTTTTTTTGTTGCTGAATGAAATGTTTCTGCAGAATTATACTGAATATTTTTACTGTATAATAAACTGCTTTTAGGATCAGTATTATATCCCACTCAATCTGTTTACTGCATAAACTGTGCTGTATCAAGTTTTAAAGTTTTGATTACTGATTTCAATATATATTTTTTCTGTAATTTTTTTAATATCATATATTTGACTTGAAGTGTAATGGTTGTGATGAGTCAGTAATAATAAAATAAAACAGTTTGGCATTTGATTTTTCATCTGCTTTCTTTTCTATTTTGCTTACACTGTCTTTAATCTAGGTATTTATTGTTACTGCTGGTGTTTGTGATTAGTTGCGCTTAGAACAACTGCATTCATAAATGGCTTTCACATTAATAACTAAGTATGAATGTGACTTGATGTGCATTTCCCTGTGTTACTGTATATTAACATATCTATAGTCATAGAAAGCTCAAAAAATATTATTTTGAGCATTTACTGACATAGGTTTTATGGAGAGAGGGTAAACATCTTACCAAGATTTCAGTATGTAGAAAGGTGTTAATAATCATCCATGAAGGGAAGTGATAATTAGTTTTCTATGGCTGATTTGTTTTGTCTTAACTACTCTAGTAATTCCCTTTCTATTTAAAAACAGCTTTAATTTGTGCAGTATTTATCCATGCATTCATCTATTAAACATAAATAAATATAATACTATTTATTAAAGAGCCATCAGATTTATTCCTGAATTGAACTGTATGCATTACAGGAAAGAAACAATCCATTAACTTTTTCAGTCTGATTAAAGTAGACTACTTATGGTAAAATCTTTACATTTATAAAAGAATAAATTGTGCTCTTGTCATAAGTTAATTTATAATAGGCTGTGTGAACGCTGGCCCGGACACACACAGACGGACAACATAGTTCCACCCAACACACGTTTATTTACAAAGTCTATTTACAATTAGGGCACTCACAAAACCCCAGTGCCTCTTGCACCGCTTCCCCACAGTCCAGGCCTTACAGTCTCTGTGCCTTTCCTTGACCGCCTCCCGTCCTCTCTCCAGCTCTGTCCTCTTCCACCCGACATCCACTGCTGACTGGAGGGAGGCGGCCCCTTATATGGGAACCCGGATGGGCTCCAGCTGCTTCCCGGCAATTAGTCCTGGCCACACCCCAGTGTGGCGGAAGTGCCGGCTGCGCACCCGGAAGCCGTCCGGGTGTCCCTTGTCGTCTTCCCCCCAGCACTTCCTGGTGTGGCGGAAGTGCTGGGCTCCAATGTTCCTCAGGCACCTGGGCGCCGCCCGGCGGTGGCCACGGGCCCCTACAGGGTTGGGCTTCCAAGCCCTTTACCCGAGGCCCCCCACATAACCAAGGCGGACGCCCCCTCGTGGTCTTGAGGAGGCACAAGCCCTCCTCTGGTCCTCCTGGGCGTCCCGGCCGGGCTCCAGCCCCGGCCAGGGACCACACGGGATATACCGGCATTGGGGCGCCGCCTGGCGGTGGCCACGGGTCCCTACAGGGCTGGGCTTCCAAGCCCTGTACCCGAGGCCCCCTACATAACCAGGACGGACGCCCCCTCGCGGTCTGGAGGAGGCACAAGCCCTCCTCTGGTCCTCCTGGGCGTCCCGGCCGGGCTCCAGCCCCAGCCGGGGACCACAGCTGTTACAAAAAAGAATCCCAAGCAACCTGGGAACCTGAACAGCAAATTCATTGAAGGATTTGGCGTTGATTCAAGCAACTAGTGCAGGGGTACTCTGTTATGGTTTTGGAGCTCTGCAGTGGCTGCAGGTTTTCACTTTAAACAGTACTTTGATTAGGAACCATATTTACCAATAAAATAATATTTTGGGGCTTAGTTTTGGTTAGCTTGCTTGTTACAATTCAGGACCCCTAATTGCTTATTTTAGTTTTAAGCTGGTAAATTTAAGTTTTCTTACACAGCCATCAGTTAATTATGAAATGCAAATGACAACGGAACCTCCAGCTCTCCAGCTAACATGCTTCAATTTAAACCTGTGTACATGCATCATTAAGTATCTGTGTTAATCAAATGTTTTGAAATAATTGAGAGAGAAGGGAAGGATGAAAAACATATGGATAAAGTTCTCAGAAAACAAAAAAATATACAATTTTTGTCTTGAAAGAATAAAAGCACTAATGAGTTTGTATATAATAAAATACAAGTGATGCATAAGTCACTTTATGTAAAATGTTCAACTAAGCAAAGTCATAAATACTGGGGGTCATGGGATGAATCCTGGCTTGAAACAGCTTATAGAGTTGGAATGCAAGAAAAACAGTGCCCTGGACCCTTTGTTAACAAAGAGAGACTCTGAAATGACAGAGAAATTAACACAGAAGAAAAGAGCATGACTGGGTTTGGTTGCTGCATAGCCAGTATTATCTGGCTACAAGTCCATACCACTGTCTATAACAACACCACTTACATTGGTCTTTATTTTTTTATATGTTTTTTTCAAAGAGACAGCAATATAAGTTGGCAAGTACTGTAAAATGAAACATATCAAACATGCATATTAGTACATCCAGAGCCACATATTTTCAGTAACATATTCTAAATATGATCCAATGTATACTTGACCAAATGATATATTGTGTGCATTTGAATTTTGATTAGGATTGTGGCTGTAGAAAGATTACTTTCTAAAATTAAAAACTTAAACAAGCATTTTAATACATTCAAGTTATTATTCCAATTTTATTGCTTTTCAGATATTTACATTATGATGTATACCCCAAACCAAAAATAGGTCACAGTGTGATTTCAGTAAAACATTTTTAGCTTTTTAGTTTTTCTTTTTTTATCAATGCATGTATGCAGCTTATTTCTTGCTTTTCTTAAATTAATTGTGAATATAATGTATTGTCAAGGCACATTTATATACAGTATAGATTAAAATTTAGACTGAAGAAGGCTTATTTTCTGATATATTTAAACAGTTTGCTTTGTGCTAAATTCCAAATCTTTATTTCTGAGGAGGTGACAATAAGTCCTTCTTATAAATGTAGTGTGAAGCCTTTTTGCTGCCTTTTTGCATGTTACAATTCATCAGTTTATATCTTTCCACTGAATTCATTATATTTCTTTTGTGGATATACTGTATAATTTTTCTTGCTAGAATATTATATTATGCATTTCCTATGAAAGTTTTCCATAACTGATCATTACACAACAGGGGTTATTGAACTCATGTAATAATAATTTAAACTGTGATATTATTTTTATTTAACAATTTTATATACATTTAACAGTGGCAGAGTAGTGAGCACGACAGCCTCAAACATCAGTTTCCTGTGTTTGAACATCACACACCTGGTCATTGTCTGTGTGGCATTTGCAAGTTCTTTCAAGGTCTACATTTGTTATCCTCCTGTTTATTGTCCACATCTATACAGATGTATAGTACATATTTGGTTATTTGGAAACTGTACATTAGTGTTGTGAGTGTGTGCATGTGTATGCACTATGATGAATTGGTGTACTGTGTAAGGCTATTTTATACCTTGCTTCCACTGCCTCAGCTCCTTAACCGGAGTTGGATTAACAAGCTTTGAGAATGTCGTGATTTATATGAAGAAAGTATGTAAGCAAACCCCAAACTAGAATGTTTCAAGCAGCTCTGGCCAGTTCTATATACCTTTGAGAAAGTATGAATAATGTATTATCATTACAGTACAGCTCATTTGATTGCAAGATGCAGTTTTAATTTTTTTTTGGCAGCCCATCCCCATAAGTGTAGTTTGTGCCATGCAAGTCTGCCCTGTCATTGAAATATTATCAATTACCCTGTTTCAGAAATGTGTTGTATGTGAATTAACAGCCCTCTTATGGAAAGAAATATTTTTTCAAAGTGACAAAAATATTTTCCCTGTCATTGTGGTTGTGAAAGTGTAGCCTTATTAATGCTTTATGTATGTGTCTTTCATATTCCATTCTATGTGATATGTCTGCAGAATGTGCAGCCTAAAATTGTAAAAATGCAGGAGCACATAATAGAGAGAAGGCTCATTCTAACACCATAGGTTGCACAGATCCATCTGAATGATTTCTTTTTCCTGAGTACATTATGAAGAATTTTGAATTAAATCAATGCTTTTTGTAGGAGGTAAGGCAAATACTTGGGGAAATTTTTCTTTTTTTTTGGTCTGAGGTAGTGTTGGGCGGTATGACCAAAATTCTATATCACGGTATTTTTCAAAATTATACCAGTTTCACAGTATTCGACGGTATTTTTTTCCCCATGCATGAGCGGATGTTAACCACATTTTCCACTGCAATTACTGCAGAAGACTGGCTAAAAATAACCTATTCCACTGTCATGAGCATTGTACAAAAAAACATTTTAATGTGCACACAAGTATTAATACAAGTTTGCATGGCCCCATAAAGTGATAGTTTTCAAGGGGGTGGCACTAATGAAGAGAAGGAATCACATTGCATGACAGATGCAGTCAAAATATAGAACCTTTTTATTGAACAAATTTTGCAAACAACTTAAACTATAATTTTGACAACATATTTTCAACCATCCAAAGAGACATTTAGACTAAAATATCCAGAGATGCTTGTCAAAAGTTGTATTACACTGAACATGTCTTAGAAAAGGAATAAATAGTAAATATTTTTTGTAAACCAACTATACTTTCTGTTAATGTTAGCAATCTCTGTCCACTGACATGTTAAATTGACTTTTTAAACAACTTTACCATCATTAAACTGCATAATATTTAAACTAATAAATAATAACAATAAAATAAATAATAGTATTATTACTGATAGTTGCACTATTACTTCAAGACTTCAAGCCCAGGTGTATTAAACAGTATTCACCAAATAAAAATAAAATAAAATAAAACAAGTGCAACTTGGTGATGACATCTTTACCAACTGAACCATCATTTAGGCAAACTGCATTAATATGGACCTTGCTTCAAGCTAAGCTGTATACATAAATAATAAAACTGCAATTTGCATTTATAATGCTATTTGTGGTATAGCCCTACGGAAGCGTATTAGGGCCACAGTGAAGAAAAAAAAATACGGACATAGGGAAGAAAAAAACAAACTATATGTTGAGAATAAAGTCGACATGTTGACTTTATTCTCGACATTTCCACTTTAATTTTGACGCTTATGTCGAGATTAAAGTCGACATTTCCACTTTATTCTTGCCGTTTATGTCGAGATTAAAGTTGACATTTCCATTTTATTCTCATAGTTTATTTTATAATTAAAGTAGAATGCTGTAAACTAAACTTCATCCTAAAATCAATGTTAAATTTACTACATTTTCTCAAACCCCATCATTAGTTAATGTAGCACATTAAATGCTTTGTGTTAAATGTTCCCCGACCCAGTTGTTAATCACTACGCTTCTTAAACTGACTTCCTCCACACTAAGAGGAGGCACCGGCAGCGATCACCGCACAGAATCCATTCACTTCATGATATTCCTGCTCTCTGATAATATAGAATGCAACTTTTCAATTCAATCGGGGGGGGGGATAATGTTAACATTATTCAAAGTTATTGTCTGTTTTTGCCTGCATTTTTATTACTCTTTAATTTAATATTGTTTTTTTATCAGTATGCTGCTGCTGGATTATGTGAAATTCCCCTTGGGATTAATAAAGTATCTGTCTATCTATCTATCTATCTATCTATCTATCTATCTATCTATCTATCTATATACTTGATATCATTTTCAGGATGAAATACATTAAAGCAGGTATTAAACATGCATGGTATTGAGGCGGTAGTGCAGCTCCCTCGCAGTAAGGGGTCCCCAGGTGTATGTTCAGTGTAGAGAACTTTATGGCAGGTGTGACGAGGCTCCAAAAAACTGGATGTATGAATGGGTATCGCACAGGTTTAACTTAAATATTGTGTAAATGTTGGGTTTGTGATCTGGTGGTCGAGACACGAACACAGAATTCAATGGATGTTCATCTGAGCAGGCTTTCTTTATTGCATGCGTGCTGTCTGCCTGACATACCAAAACCCCAGTTCCTATCCTTCCTTTTTCTTTCTCCACATAACCAATTACCACACGATAAACGTCTTTGTGAAATTAAAACTAGTTATAAACTTAGCCCACGCAGTGTTCAGAACTTAAAAAAATCTTTGTTATACATGTTTAATTATGCCATCCATTGAGGGTTGCGACCATCCCACCAAGCATTGTGTGCGAGGCAGGAGCAAATCCTGAACGAGTCGCCAGCACATCGCAGGGTGAATACGAGCAAAACATACACTAGCAGGGTCAATATAGCATAACAAAACCCCACATCCTACATAACTTTGAAAGGAAAGTGAAGCACGCCAAGTAAACCAACCAGAAAAACATACAAATTCAAGGCAGGGTACACCCAAGACACCCTTGCTACAAGGCAGCAGTGCAATCTCCACGCTGCTGTGCCCCCACATGATTAATATATGCTTTAATGCATTTCATCATGAAAATTATATCAAGTATTTATCTTAGCATTCTAAATGTTCAGAGAGCAGGAATATCATGAAGTGAATGTATTCTGTGCGGCGATCGCTGCCGGCGCCTCTTCAGTACAAGAGGAAGTCAATTTAAGAAGCACGTACCGATTTAACATGGCTCGGGGAACACTTAACACAAAGCATTTAATGTGCTATATAACTTATGACAGGGTTTGAGAAAATCTAATAAATTAAATTTTCATTTTATGATGAAGTTTAGTTTACAATGTTCTACTTTAATGACAAATTACGAGAATAAAGTCAACATGTCGACTTTAATCTTGACATAAACGGCGAAAATAAAGTAGAAATGTCGAGATAAAATCAACATGTTGACTTTATTCTCGTCATGAGCATCGAAATTAAAGTGGAAATGTCTAGAATAAAGTCAACATGTCGTCACACTATTACACAGTACCCAGGTACATTACACTGTATTTAAAAAAAATAAAACAAGTACAACTTGGCTTGCAGTATTATCCAGTAGTATAGAAACAGTATTTACACATTTGAACATAATGGTCCACATTCGACCTTTTAAAACCAAAGTATCTCCAGGCAACAGACGTGACTCCTTTTTTTCGGCAAAAGTTCTTCTATGTCATCATGTTCAACTTTATCGTCAGCTACAGCTTCAGTTTCGGAATGTTCTCTGTCCATTTTCACCGTGCAATACCCACACTACCGCATGTGCTCCGTTGCATGTCTATTTAGCGGTGTAGCAGTGAAAAAGAGCCCCCACGCAACACCTCTGTGATTAGCGGTGTAGCAGTGAAAAGGGTCCCCCCTGAGCAGTTTCCCGCTGCACCACGTTCCGAACGTCATTTAGGCAATTTAAACCGGTGTTGCGGTATAAGAAAATCCATATCATAACAAAAATAAAAAACAGTTTTCGATATGACCCGGTATACCGCCCAGCACTAGTCTGAGATACACAATAATTTATTTTAACATTAGAATTTTTTTTGATGTGTTTCTGGGGGAACAAAAGTCCCAGTGTCTTATCATGCCTTGTTTTAACCATTAGAGTTTGAGTTATATTAATACCAGTATCTCTCAGGCCGAAAAATAACTCATTTGTTAGGGCCCCAGTTTTGCTACAAAGAGAAAGATTTTTGCTATTAAAAATCTTATTATGAAGTCAAGTTTACTGTTGCGTATACATACTATAGTACAATTTCTCCTCAGAACAGTTGACTATAATACAATGCCCACTAGTGACACACAAACATACATACTACAAAGCATACAGCTATGTATAATATACAACTAGTAGGGCTTTTTTTTGTAAACAAAACATTAAAAATGTTATTAAACAGGCCAGATGTCAAAGCATGGACAAAATCACAAAGACTAAGCATTAGCCTTCATTGTAAAAAACTAAATTTGAAGTCAAAAAACATAGTTCCTAATACTTGTCAGACATCCTTTCCCTTACTTCTACTAATGTAACTTGTTTGTTTTTGCAGACCCAAAGCCTAGATTCCAGTTTTTCTAAGATCAAATCAGTTTGTGAAGAAAACCACAATCACAATGGTGATGTCTACAGTGGGCTGGCGCCCTGCCCAGCATTTGTTTCCTGCCTTGCACCCTGTGTTGGCTGGGATTGGCTCCAGCAGACCCCCGTGACCCTGTAGTTAGGATATACTGTAGCAGGTTGGATAATGGATGGATGGACAATGGTGATGTGGTGATGTCACCAATAATAATAAATCCAGATTAATCTCAAAATAACAATATCCAAAGCACAAAATAAAAATTTTGAACACCCTACCTTGCTTAGTGTTCATAACAACTGTGATTTATATTGTGTCATCCCTTTTGCTTAGTTACATTTCATAATTATTATTTAGCCTATAATAATGAAAGTCTTTGTTTTTATTTTGAAGATAGTGACACAATGCTTCTTTTTGTCCAAAATTCAAGCAAAAACAAACCCTATTTCTAGAATTAAAAACAGTACTTTTACACTAATTTAATACTGCATGTTTGCAGTAGTTCTTAATACAATATTTCATACTTGCCTTACAATTGTAAGTGGGCTGCTTCCATAGGAATTATATCACATTTTGTTATTCGACACTAGTAATCCAGAAATTACTTTAGGATTCCCTTGGCTACAGAAATATTACCCCACTTTCAACTGGCCAGCCAAATAAGTGCTTGCTTTGAGACAGGATTGTTTTATGTCATATCCTTGTAAGGCAATCCTCCTGCTTTGTATTCTTATTCTACTGATATTCTGCCCCAGTAGTAAGTGTCATTTTTTGATGTCTTTTTTTTAAGTAAAGGTCTTTACTTTTGCCACCTCATCATTGCTATGACTGTTCCATTGACTTATTGGAAGTTGCAAAATTTATAAAAGACAAAAACTGATTATATTAGAGAACATTGTAGCCTTTAGCTTGATTTGTTTGTCTAACAGTTCCATTGGTATTGGCCTTTTCTTCATTGAGAAGAAACTGTTTGCCTCAATCTTTGTTTGATAATAGAGCTTATAGTTTTGTGATTTTTTTTTAATCTTACAAGGGATAAAAACGGAAATCTGACACACTATGTCACCAAGTTGAGTAGTCTGAAAGCAGAAACAATTTGCCTTCTGACAGATTTGTAGCAGCTGTTAACACTTTCTGAAACTCCTGATTTTAACTGAAGAAGTCAGAAATGATCCAGTACCAAAACAATTCCAGAAAGTCTTAAATTTGTGCCAAAAAATATTCAAACAGAAGTTTTTAAGTTGAGGACATGATATGCTATTGGCAGGACACCATGGAATCTCAAGCACCAACTAAAATATACTTCTGTTGTCCAAAAATAAAAAGGTGTTTTGTGTTATATACAACAATGTGCACTAAAGCCCCTGGTTGTTGTCTTTTGGGCTTTTTACAGCCTAGCCCTTCCTCTCCCAGGTGGATCTTATTTTCATGGATTTAACGATCTATCTGGGAGTTATAAAGCCATTGTAGCTAGAGTAAATGCTATGTAGATTCTTCAAAGCAGAGGATGTTATTCCAGTTAATAAATGACGTATAGCTCAGGAGTTACTGAACATTTTTGAGCAATTCTATAGAGTACATAGGTATCCCAAGTTGGAAATCTTACACTCTTACAATTTGTCTAATGGTTCAGGAATGATTTTTGTTCAAAGTTCGGAATCCAAGTAAATCACATCCCACGATGTCACTCTCAGAGCCACAAAGCAATGAAAGGTCAAATCAAGTGGGTAATTCAGGATTTACTTATAGAAGTGTTTCTCCAATGCATAATTAATGACAGTCAGACCTCCCTGGTAGGAGCTCCTTCCACTAACAGAGTTTTCATGTGATGTCGTTAAGACTACAGCATATGAAATCTAACCATCTGAGATTTTACCCATACATTCAATACATTTTCTTACCCAGCCGTGCTGAGCAAATGAGTAATATAAAGAAAAAGTGGCAGTTTATGTCGGACAGAATTTAGAAGGTTGAAACTTCTGCCAAGACTTTTTCATATAAAAGAAGGAAGGTACCTCCAAATTTTAAAGCAGGGCAAAATGTTTGGCTCACTGTGTGGGATGCCTTCTTGAGGGTTCTGTTCTGGAAACTGGTACAGAGATGCAAAGGCCCCTATCCCTAGTTAAGAAGGTAGGACCCGTGTCATATAGGTTATCTTTGCAAAGTTGTTTCAAGGTACACCCAGCTTTCCATATCTGTGGTTTAAAGCCTATTTTTCAGTCTCCGTTGTCTATCCACTCAACCACCTCCTCTGGTTATCATAGATGGTAAAGATGAATACAAGGTACTTACATTATTGATTCAGCACCACTTTTTGATATTTTTGCATGACCACAGCCATGTTGTTTACTGGCTGCTATACCTATTGCCATTCACATGATACAGAAGCTACTTGATAGTATGTGTAATCTTATTTTGCCAATAGGTAATGGTTTTATTATATTTTTGGTTTAGATTTTTGTGGGGCTACTAACTTTGATTCTGTTGTATCTCTTTGGGTTAGTTGTGTCTACTGTTTATTAATTGATAAAACAATATGAACACCAACAATTACCTACATGTTCATACCAAACTATTATATGAATTTTTGGAATGACATTTAACATAAAAAGACATGATGTATTTCAATTCAGTTTATTCATATTAAATCATTACAGAGTGCTTTATATACAATAAATGCTTATGAAAATAGTAATAAATATTTCAAAACCTTTATAGATACTGTAGCTCAGGGGTGCCCAATACGTCGATCGTGATCAACCGGTAGATCGCAAAGGTAGTGCAGGTAGATCACGTTGCAGTAAAAAAAAATTTTTTTAAATGTTAGTCTATCGTATATCCTCCATTTGGCATTTGCCACTTGATTGACATACAGGGCGGCCAGTCTGAGATCTTTCTTCTAACACACTGGTCATCCCGCACGCACGATCAAACGCGCAAGCTACTGCAAAACTCCGGCTATCTAAATGATCTAGTTAACCTTCCAATTTATATCGACTAAAGAAGGGATTTAAAAAAATATATGTTGGATATGGGCTGGATGTGGAATTGGAAGAGGATTTTTTTCTCTCACAATGTCACAATCGAAGTGTATTTGTCTGATCTGTAAATCTATCATTGCTATTCCAAAGAAGGAAAATGTGGAAAGGCACTTTCGAACTGTTCATAAAAACTACGAAACTGACTTCCTTCTGAAAAGAAAAGCGATCTGAGAAAGAGAAAGGAGAGGGAACTAAAATCACAGTTAATTGGACAGGCGTCATTTTTCACTCGGCTGAATTCAAAAGCAAAGGCAGACACACCAAAGCATCGTTCCAAGTGAGTCACACGATCATTAAGCATAAGAAGTCCTTCCAAGGTGGAGAGATGATAAAAGATGCCTTCGTTGAGGCAGATGGCTAGGGAGAAATTCCTGCCGAGATTTCGAGACCCCTGGCCTTAGAAAAAGGAGTTTCTCCTTTTCATTAAACATGCAGAATACAAGCAACTTAATAATGATCAATGGCTGCTAGACTTGGCATTTTTTTTCCGATCTGACCAACATGTTGAATGAGCTTAATTTACAGCTGCAAGGAAAAGACAAAACCGTGGTCAATATGATTAACTCAGTTAATGCTTTCAAATAAAAAATGCAACATCTGTCCTCAAAGCTTCAGATCCTTGATTTTGGGAACATCAAAAACCTTGTGTCAGAGCTGGTGACGCAATGGAAGGCGTGTGCGCAACTTGACAGCATACGCTGCACAGAGCAGATTGAAAATTGCCTGTCAGACTTTGACAGA
>JANRMT010062797.1:22625470-22635935 GCA_026402145.1 Polypterus bichir lapradei | reverse complement strand
CCTGGCATTGGACTTGGTGATGTGACGCTTGCATGCAGCTGCTCGGCCATGTAAAACCATTCCATGAAGCTCCCACCACACAGTTTTTGTTCTTACATTATTACCAGTGGAAATTTGGAACTCTTCATCTGTGGAATCACCTTAGCAGTCATTGACCCTACTCTGTGACTTTACGTGGTCTTGCGCTTCATGGCTGAGTTGCTGTTGTTCCTGAACACTTCCACCTTCCATTATTACCACTTAAAGTTAACCATGGAATATTCAGAAGGGATGAAATTTCACAAACCGTCTTATTGCAAAGGTGGCATCCTATCACATTACCACGCTTGAAGTCCATGAGCTCTTCAGAACGACCCATTTTGTTTCACAAATGTTTGTAAATGGAAACTGCATGGCTAGGGGCTTGATTTTATACACCAGTGGCAATGGGTCTGATTGAAACACCTGAATTCAATAATTAAGAGGTGTGTCCTAATACTTTTGTCCACACAGTATAGATAACTTACTGACTGTGAAACATTCTGGGGTAAAAACCTGCAGTTGACCTAAACATGGTTGTCCTTTATTCCTGTATATGAAATATAAGAAATGTTACAAGGTACCAAGCAATTGATAGAGGAATGTAGCCTGTGTTATTCAATCAAACTTTGTTTTCAGGTTTACAAGTTGATTTACAAACTGTGCCTTTTATGGGATTATTTTAAATCAATGGAATATTTTAAAGATTATGATATACAGCATGGTGTAGTGGTTTCAATCTTACTGTCACTTTTCATAATGACTACTTTTATGTATAACTATTATACATACAGTATATACTGTATGTTTATATATACAGTATAAGTCAATGCATCATGGCTGGTTGGTGACTCTTTGTAAAATTAGCCATTAAGAAAACCAGGTTTAGGTTATTTGCTTTCATATCATTCAATATATCATTCAATGTCTTCACACATCTCATGCAGTATGTTTTGTTCAACAGAAGTGTGAAACCCCTAAACATGTTTCCACTTTATTACTTATTGTTTGTTGTAAATACATTGTTTATTCTTTTATTGTAATATACAACCAATGTGCAGAAGTATTTTAAACATTTAGTATATATTATTTTGCTTTACATACATACATCTCTTTACATCTCTTTAATATCCATATTCAACATACCACATGTTGTACATATGCCTTCCCCCAATGGTACTATATACAGTGATTTGAATAAATTATTTCTTGTCATTCCTCATATTTCCAAGAATAAGTGCTTCTTAAAATAGCACGATCTGAAAATATATCTGTCTTATTCTTAGACCTTAAGCATGGCTATTTCCAGCCTTATTTGATGTTACAAAGGTCTTTCAGTTACAGGACAAATGAGCACACATACTAACAGATAAACTTACACTTCACTGATTTCTTGAAAAAATTTCCAGCTGCATGAGTTCAGTGGAAGCCTGCCCCAAGCTCTCTGCTGGCATATTAATGCTCCCTTTACAGCACAGCGCCATAGTGAATTACATCATTGCCTGGAATCGCACAACTTCAGGCTATTACTATACTATTTATCCCTATTTGGCCAAACTGCAGGGGAAATCTCTTATCTCAAGTACAAAAAAGTGCTATTCTGTTCTGTCAGCCTATGTTTTGTAAAAGATTCATTGTTTTCTGGCCAACTCATTTCAACAGCTGATAGTTTTCTGTTTTCTTTTGTCCATTTATCTGATCTGATAATTCCCCTGTGTTACTACAAAGCTGATTCAATAAGAAATCATATGAATATGCATATTGTAATGCTGACAATGGAAACAAACTGTAGATTTAGTAATATCATAAGATAATAATTGAAATTAATTCTTCTAAATATATAATGCAGAAACTAGCACATGAATAGCATCTTGGCATACATGTCTGTCAGATTTGGTCCTGGGGAACCAGGACAGTTACTGTTCAAAAGTCCATTCATTCCACTTTCTTCATTAGAAATGTATTTCCTTCCATTAATTCAATTGTCTTTTTATTTCACAAAGACTCTTTTCATGAACAGTGTTCCATGTGCATTGTTTTGTGCTAAGGTTTGGTTTAGGGGTTTATGTTGACACAACATTTGTATCATCTAAGCAATCTGCAGAAGCAATTAAAATTCAAGCAAAACATTCAATATAAATTGAAGGCTTTTATATATAATGATTATATAATTATATATAATTATATAATGCACTAGTAAGACCAAATCTGAATTACTGTTTGTAGTTCTGGTTACCGTGCTACAATAAAGACATAGCAGCATTTGAAGCTGTGCAGCGGAGAGCAACCAAGTGAACTCAGGACCTACTTAAAATATTTTGAACACTGACAGACGCAGAGAATTAAACCTGCTTAGTCTTGAGCAGAGGAGACTTGTGAGGGCCTAATGTAGGTCTTCAAAATTCCCAAAGATATTGTTAAAGTAGATCCATTAGAATCCTTTTAATTTAAGGATGAGTCATGTACACGGTGACATCAGTGGAAATTAAGGAGAAGTGCAATTAGGAGCCAGGAAGCACTTCTTTTATCAAAGAGTTGTGGGAATCTGGAACAAACTACAGAGACATGTAGCTGAAGCAGAAATCTTGACAACCTTTAAAAAGTATATGGATGAGATACAGGGACATCTTAGCTATCAAATAAACAAACAAGCTTAATTGACTGAATGTCCTCCTGCTGTTTATCATATTTCATATGTTTTTATATTCTTAGAAACATGCTGCACATTATGTTTGAAGCTTTTATGTGTATCATGTATATTTTGTATTATAATTTTTTACATTTTTTATATTGATTCCTACTGTGCTTTTCTATTGGTTGGTTTAACATGCCCAGAGTTTAGTCTACACATTCCTCCTTAACTTGCATGGCTTTCTTATGGTAACTCCTGTTTCCTCCTGCCAGTTTGCTATTATATTAGTTGGCAATTCTACATTAGTCAAATGTGAATCAATTTGGGTGTTGATGCAGTGATGTCCCATTCCAGTTATGTTTAGTTTACAACACTGTTCATGGGAATAAGTTGTATCTGCTTCCCCGTGCAAAAAAAGAGAGATCAGTAAACAAATGAATACAAAGATGCTTTGTTTAGGGCTGTGAACCAATGTAAAGAGCACTATACAAAAAGAAAAATGATTACTGTGATTACTATTATTACATATGCTGATTTCATTTTGCTATTTTTAGCTTATCACTTTAGAAAAACAGTGGAGTATACAGTGTATGATGCTGTGTACTGTACTGTATTAGCATGTCTCTCTGGCATTTTACTCATTTTTCATAGATATTTTCTAGTATGGGTAATTTTTGTACCCTATTGATGTATGTTGTTAAATAGAGGCCTTAGACAAGCATAAAAATGCTCTTGTGCACTCTGAGAAGAGACAAAAATTAGTCTTTTAAATGTCTTAGCAATGAAGTGTCCATTCTTTAACACTTAGGTGGCGAACAGCATAAACTAAGAAAAATTCAGTTATGCACTATCTAATTATGAAAACTGTTACAGCCACAGAGCCATTAGGCATGACACATCAGTAAGCATTTCCACTGCTGACTGTTAAAGTTCTATTGCTTATCTGGCTTTGGCTTTTTGTCAGTCTTTAGTTAAGGTGAAACAGTAAGTGAATCTGAAATGCTGACAATAGTCCTTTTGCACATGCTAGCTACTCGAAGAATCATCCAATAATTTATGGTGTCAAGATAAGGTGTAAATGAAAATTGGAATTGATATTCTGTTGTGCTCAGCCTATTGATTTCAGCCTATATGAAATGGTCTTGGAAAACAAATCCTGATATATAATAAATTAATAAATGCATTTGTGGAAAACTGACTATAGGGACCTTTTATGAAAATACCAATAATCAACCTACATAAATATTAAAAGGAAATAAGTGATATAAAATATATAAACAAAAATTCCACACAAAATAGGCTTTGTAATGTACAAATAAATGTTATTTCACATAGTACACTTTTGGTCTTCCGTCCAGCCAGTATGTAAGACTGTGATAAAGAATAGTGAGAGCACACACATTGAGCTGGTGTCAGCTTCACACATGAGGATTAATTCTTCCTCTGTTTGCTGTATTCTGCTCTATACGCCCGCACAGGGAGTGTCTATCTAATGACCTGGGGGTGGAATAGCACTTGACTCATTTATGTTGCAATGAAATCAAATGAGTGATTAAATCCTTAAACTAATTAAACAAGATTAATAGGGGTATTTCTTTTCTCTCTGTCTCATTTCAACATTTTAAGTCTTTTTACTCCCTCGTCATTTTCCTAATTTATTTCTGAGTTTACTGTTTTTTCCCATTCTGAACACTTTACTTTTCCCAAGTATTTGTGTCATGTTTCAGCCTGCATTTTCCTCCTGGCTGGTGTCCACATTTATGTTTGGTGTCTGTATTGTTTTTAATTTTGTATTATTTGTATTAATGTTTCTTTTGTTTATAATGCACCTCCTTCTGTGTGTGTTAGGAAAGGGGCGTGGCCTAGGTAATGTCCCTTGTGTTTTGTGAGTGGCTCCCCAAGGGGCAGGGCCACCTGCCAATCACTGCTAGGACCAGCCCTCCTCCCTGCTTAAGGCAGAGCCTCCCATAGTTCCTGGTGGTTCATTGAACACGCTAGCGAGTGGAGAGTTTTTATGAGTTTCGGTGATATTGCTATAGTTTTCTGGATTATTAACCCTATACTTTGTTTTTCAACTTTGTCTTCAGATTTTGTTTTAGGACTATGATTTTTGTTTTTTTTTAACCACTGCTCTGTTTTTGACCAAGATTCTGGATTCTGTATTAGAACTTTGTTGTGTATCACATTGCCTTTCACACAATTCCCATGTGCTCTTTGGAGCTTTGGGGCTTTCACAGATTTTTTGCTAAAATGAAACTTTTTTTATCAAGATTTGTCTCAGTCCTTTGGGTATCTAGTCTGGGTATTTAGGCAGACTTTACTATCCCAGAGGGAAATTTGATTGCAGCAGGAAAGTACAAAAACAGAAGACATTGTTACAGAGATCCAATAGATAAACAAAGACACCACATTTGACAACCAATGTTACTGCATAAACACACACTCACGATGAATACAAAGAACAATTCCTTTCAACAGTATTTGATGGTGTTTTCCCCCTCAAGTGGGCAACTTTGGAAAGTGTTTTTGGTACCAGTGCTTTTCAGGACACCCCGGATCACGACAATTTGATTGGTTTATGAACAGTTAAAAATGTGGCAAGTTAAAAAAACAAACAACAGATGCTATAAAAATGGAAAATATTGCATGTTCTGAAGAATCCCTTTTCTCAATTCATTCACCAAATCTCAATCTAGTATAGCATCATTTCGGTGACATGGAATTAACTACCTAGAGTAGAGATCTCAGCTTTTGGAAACAATGAATCTAGTATGGCCCATCAAGCCTTTGCCAAATTTCATAACCTGTTGAGCCTATTCTTGATGAATTTAGAAAGTTCTGAGACCAAACTTTGGTAAGACACACTAGTAGAAATACTTAATGAATTTGCCACCCTATATACTGTACTTATAAACATAACAATAAATAATAATTATCATATGTTTTAACACGAAAGTGTCTACAAAAGGCACTTTAGCTTCCATTTTTTTTGGGGGGACAAGTTAATCCTGGAAATGCCTAAATTATTAACCTTGTTTCACATGTACACCCCACCTTACTTACCACTAGAATCTTTAATAATGGCTGGACACCATTATAAAGGATTCTGCACTAAATCTCTGAAGTACCTTCACAATGGCTGAGACATACCTTGCAAGGGCTTAACTTATGAATTGCTGTGATTCTGGAACCACAAAATAATAAAAACAGGTGAGGCCTTCAAAAAGACTCACAAAAAACAGACCAGAAACCTGACTGGCCATCCCCAATATAGACCTCACCTAAACAAGCCTTACTGTAGGTGATTGGGAGGCTTCAGGCCAGACTAGGCCCCACAATAAAGAGAAGGCTTATATAGTGAAAATAATAACAAATGTTCTCCAAAAGCTCAAGGTATGTCCCTCCAGGTGGAGCACCGTAAAAACTCTGGATGAAAGCAGAGACAAGTCCACAAAAATCCCTACAAATCTGAAGACTTTTCACAAAAAAACTGAAATGTATATATATCCATAGGTCTGAATCACAATCTGATTATTTGGGAAGTCACCTCCCAGGTAACGCTTGTGGATGCTTGGCCAGACAGCAAACATCCAACATGCCCTCTCAGTTGCAAGAAGCAGATCATAGACATGTTATAGAGTACCTGTCAAATAATACAAAGAGTACATGACACGTGTTTCACCCTAATTACACCCTGTTTCTCCAGTTCAAATATAATTTGTCCCAGCATTTACTTTTGTTGCAAATGGTGTCCCAATGCCCCATAAATATTTTCCCTGTTATCCTACACCAAGATCTGAACCACACAATAAACCTTTTTATCTCCTCAATGTTTCCTTGACTACAGTGTGGCACAAGAGGAACTTCAAAGAAGACTGCCTTGTCTGCTCTGCTCCCCGGGTTAGCTCTTTATATTGGTCTTTTAGAAATAGCAACATAACCTGTACCTATTTCTTTGGTTGTGATGAGGACAATGACAACTGTTTTCATTGTATCTGCATGCATTTACTTTAAACTCTAAATTAAGTATGTGTGTATCAGTGTGGTCTGTGATAGGCTTGTGTTTCATTTAGATATGATTCCAGTCACTGGAACAAACTATGGCCTCCTCCCATCCTGCTCCAAATGACAAATGCAGAAAATGGATAGATTCCTTGTACAATTTAGATGTGGCTAATTGCTGATAATAATATTTTTTCCTGCTGTACTAAAACAGTTAAATATATACATGCAAGTCATAATGTTACTCCCCGTTTTGAGAGTTTGTTACACTTAGTCAATCAGCTGAAAAATTTTACCTTGTTTCATTTAATCTGACAGAAGAGCTTGTCTACATACAATTCACTCTGCATATACTGTAGCTATTTGAAGTTCCAGGGTAGGACAGAAATTAATGGTATTCCAAGAAGATTACTACAGTAGATGGAGAAAAACCTTGTGCATGCAAAATTTTAATTTATCATTTCAAATAGTAGTAAAGTGATTTGTCACATACTGGCATAATAAACTCCTGTTTCAAAAGATGAGCTTTAAAAGAAACTGTTTCAGGCCTTACATATTAAACAGCATTTTTTTACCATGATAATAAAAGAATAAAAACATATAGTAGTGTCTCTCAGTGTAATATAGTGTTGCTTCTAACTCTAGCTTTAGGGTTAATAAAGTTCTTTATTGTTTGTGTAGCACCACTTGCTTCCAGCTAGTATAGCAGCAGTGTTTAACCCCTTATGCACTAAGGGGTTTTTGACATTATTTTGCCTACATTACATACCCAAAAATAAACGGCTGTTAGTCTGCTTTTGTAAGAAAGGAGCTGTAAATGGCTTTTAAGCAACACATAAACATTTTGTAACTATGTAGGTATAATTATGTACTCATCCAAACCTTTACTTTCAAAATTATTTTTCATGACAGCCCCTGAAACAATTTCTGTTTACCGCTGGACACAGCAAACCTTACATTTTGTACAATAAATTGAAGTTACAGTGCTACAATTCACATACAGCAGGGGTGGGCAAAGTCAGTCCTGGAGGGCTGCAGTGGCTGCAGGTTTTTGTTCCAAACCAGATGCTTAATTTAAAAAAATCCTTGTCAATTATTTAATTTCATGACGTGTTAGTGTTTTAACTCTGCCATGTCAAGTCATTCTCATATCTTACATTTCTATTCCTTTCTAAATCAAATAGTGCATAATAAACAGACACAGGTGTAAATGGAAACCAGCTAAATGGAGAAATGCTGGTTTCTTTTGTCATTTGCATCTGATTGCTAATAAAGGGTAATTCAAAACCAAGAATACAGTTTTTTAAGACTAAAATAATCAATAAGGGTTCAAAATCTTAATGAGTGAGACAACTAAAGTGAAGCAGAAGTATTACTTGAACAATAAGCACTTCTTATTAAGCAACTGGGTTGGAACAAAAACCTGCTGCCACTGCGGCCCTCCAGGACTTTGCTCACTCCGACATACAGTATCTTCTCCTGCTTTCTGTTGCATATGACCCAAATAAGTTCAGTGTGTATTTTGTTGCTTTTTTCCTGCTTTTGATATCTGGAATAAACTAAGTACATACATACAGTATATTTTCATGTCATTTTTTTTTTTCAATGGTGGGCTACGGGGTCAATGCCTTTCCTGACAGCCCTGAGAACATAGCTATTCATACAGACACATACACCTAAACAAGTGTTTCTCAACCACTTTTGAGTCACAGGTGGCAATCACTGGGTTGCAAGCACATAAAACATGTTCACAGTATAATCCGCCCTGGCACTGAAGGAATGAACAGAAGTAAGCGAGATTTGTTATCCCATTTCCAATCGTGCTCACTTCACCAAGCACTCACTTCATAATCTCACCTGTAACCCCCTCAATGGCCGCACTTCAATTTTATTTCTCAATTGTGATCACACTCATTCTTTAGGGGGAGGGTTAAAGGGCGAACGGGATAAAATTATCCATGTTGATCCCCAGCAGGGCCTATGGGAGGGGGAAATTGTACCATGAACAAGACACTTGCTGAAATGTCTTTTGTTTTTCTATCATATTCTCATGATGCAGTGACATAAGCGGCGTGATACAATGACATTTGTTTAAAGGGGGTCCTCACATGCAACTTCAAGTGAGACAAGTAGAGCGTAACAGTACTCACAGGTACACTAGGAAATCTTGCCTGTACTCTTAGGTTGAAATTGAAAGAGCACTACTCAGTAAACACGAGACAGGGAAAACATGCAGCGGACAGCATCCAGGTATTGTAATTGAACCTATGGTGGTTGAACTGTAAAACTACATGTCGCGATGCTTCAAAATTGTACTAAAAGCTGTGCTCTCAAATCAAGTGGAGCATCAAGTCCTTAATCAAAAACATTCTCAACAGAGTCAAAATTGTGATTAGAATCTGACTCAAGCTTTATGCATAGTAGTGAGCTGTCACAGAGGCAATTTATTTCATGTCTTTTACACACAACTGTGACATGTAATATGAATGACCAATCATAGACAACTATTCATCATTAAAGTGGGATGAAACTCATCTATACAGTGGTAATGAGCCTTTCGCTATATGTGGCTAGAAGTACGTGAGATCTTTGATAAAAGCAGATTTACCCAGTTGTGATGCACTACTCACCTCTGGCTATACATGTGCAAATGGCATATTTCAATAATGAAAGAGAACAGACAACATGGAAACATATGATTTATTTGAAAGAAGACATCTATGGGAATGTAAAAATACCATTATTGCTTTTGATTCACTTGTGGGTTTATTGCAACATACACAAACAACTTTAAAATACAGCTTTGTCCCTCCAGTGGCACACCTTGTGCATAAGTGGTTACACAATAAAAATCAATGCAAGAAATACTTAGTGTTTTTACAGTGCTTGGCTTAAATATTTCATACACAAAAATGATGACCAGACATACAATCTGATGTTAATCTGATGTACTGTGCAGTAATTCTCGAAACCTACAGCCAAGTGTAAGATAGAGAACCAGTAAGAAGATATAAAAAAAAATTACAACCTCTATGGCAAGAGGTTGCACTCAAGCAAACCATTGTCAATCCTGACACAATCTGTTTACCAGGGTAACATGAATGCTTTCTCACACACTCAGAAACCTGGACTATTAAAGAGATACATGAAAGGAAAATCGATGCTACAGAAATGGCTTAATAAAATCAGTAATGAGAGATTTTAGAGTTACAGTTAAAGTTGGGGAAATCTTGAACAAAATATGGAAAAAATTGTTAAAATCGTAAGGGGTATACAATGTGGGGATCACAACCATGGATATGGAGGTACCAGGATAGAGAAGAAGAGGATGACCAAGGAGTGAAAGAGAAAATAGATGGACTGTGTAAAGCATGATTTAAGGGAGGAAGGAGTATTAGGCAAAGTAGTATACAACAGACAAGAGTTGAGGAGTCTGATCCAATATAAGAAAGTGAGCAAAGCTTTAGAAGAAGAAGAAGAATATTGTTTAAAAAGAAATGCAGTTTTATAATTGAAATAGGTAAATAACCATGTTTTTGTTTATAGAATTTGCTACATTTATTTGCATCTTCTCACACAACTATGAAAAATAGTTGTGCATGCATTCTGGCAACAATATTACTGAAGAGCTTTTTTCTGAAATGTTGCAGAGCATTGTCGAGTCCCAAAGAAAATATCCAAATAGGAGAGAGGGCTAGACACTGGCAGAGGCTGAGCATCTCTCTGTGCCATTGTCAGATAACAGGGACTGGTAGAGTACATTAATTTTCTTTCTTTCTTTCTTTCTTTCTTTCTTTCTTTCTTTCTTTCTTT
>JANRMT010062797.1:22610009-22625460 GCA_026402145.1 Polypterus bichir lapradei | reverse complement strand
TTTCTTTCTTTCTTTCTTTCTTTCTTTCTTTCTTTCTTTCTTTCTTTCAGTCTTCATCATGTTTTTAATCTCTAGGATGTGTGATTAGATTACACAATAAGATAAAAGTGCATAAAATTATAAAAGCAGCAAAGTAATGTGATAGTAATGGTTAGCACTACTGCGCCACAGTTACATTCCTTGGTTTGATTTTTGGCCTGACTTTGAGTTTTCTTTAGGTATTCCAGTTAAGGGAGTACATTCTAGGTTAATTGGGGACTGCCATCTAGCCCAGCATAAATAAGTTTGAGTATGTGTACAAGTATGCCTGTTTTTTGGCCTTACATGTAAAGTTAGGTTATTAAAAATAGATGGATCAATTATTTTATTAAATGCACAAAATATTATGCCTGAACCTGGAGTCTTAATGGAGGTTTCAGACATACTGTGCAAGTTGCTACTATTGAATGATTCATCATGTGTCTTCATCATTATGAGGGACAACAGCACAGACCTGAAACATTGTGCTATCAGAGCGGCATCTCAACTCGTTGTTAGTGTGAGGACCTATTCATATCTTTTGTGTACTCAGATCAACACTTCTACATAAGGACAAAGTGACTTAGTTTGATGTTATTATTGATGACCATACTTATCTGGTTGATTTATAAGTAAAAGTTAAAAAGAAAAGAGAGAAAAAGGCATCTGTCTGCTCATCTCTATTTTTTGCATGTGTGTGTTTATGGCACATGTGCTGTAAATTGCACGCACATAGGCTTTGAAGGAGTTACAGAAATGCGCATGTATGAATTATATAGTAACCACCCAAGTATAAAAGGACAATCAACCACAGTTATGTTTCTTGGCATCATTATCTCCAGTTTTAGATACCTGGATTACATTTGTTTCCTGTTTTATTGTTTGTTTAATCAAAGAAATTAAGAAACACTTGAATCAAAAATAGCAAAATAGTTCAGGGTAAAAGGCCATTGTTTATCTCAAATGATTATTGTGATTAAGACAATACTGGTTTAATTTATTTTATTGTCTTTTTGCCAGGCTATTTACATCTCTTAGTATATTATTCATTTTTATTATTGTTGTTTTCTCATTGCCTCTTCTTCTTTATCATTTTTTTTTATTTCTGATTTTGACAGTTGTGACACAGTATAAATGCATATTTTTTCAAGACTGGTACCAAAAGAGGTCGATAGTTCAGATAGCATTGTCCCCTGTGTGCTTGGTCAGCAAAACTTGACATTACTGACTTGACCTCTGGGGTCAGATAGCATCTTTGCTGCTTCAAAACAAGCTGTTGACACATTCAGGAATTACATATGCTATACCTATAGCAACCCACCAGTGACAATACATATATTAGTAGGCATTTTTATAATACACCGGTGTGCTTTGTAAATTAAAAAGTGTTGCTATCAGGACTCTTGCAGTTAATTTTTTTTTTATAAATAAAAAATTTACAAAACTTTAATTAAAGTAATAGATGCACAAATAAAGCTTTCAGTATAACATAATTGCTTCATAAAAAATAAATTAGCAAACTATACAATAAAGATAAACATAATATAGGATTCTTTATTTAAAATCTTGAGCACATAAAGGAGAACCCAGTTCTTCAATATTGTTGGTATTAGTCTGTTTCCTGTCAAAGAGTGTTACAATCGTAGGTGATGTTAAAAAATCTTTTCTGCTTCAGATGCTTTTTTTTGGGGATTTTCTTTATTGTTTTTAAAGGTTTTATACATCAAAAATGTTATGTCGTTTTCTAACCTGCTTAAGGTGGGGGAATAGAGCCTATAGCAGCTAGCATAATGTGCAAGGCAGCAGCAAGCACCAGATAGGCCTCCTGGGCGAACACACACCCACACACCAAACACACAGTAGGGGACAAGTTAGCATTGCCAATTCACCTAACCTGCATGTCCTGGGACAGTGGGAGGAAACCGGTGCACCTTGAGGAAACTCATGTAGACACTGGGAGAACATGACAACATTTTATTTTTCCTGTTGACACCATTGTTTTGTGGAACTGTTACTATGATGCGCTGTTGTTAGAGGCATATGATGACACCAGTGCTACTGTTTTATCGTGGCCATCAAAAGTTCCCTATAATACTTACCTCTTTATTAAGGGCAGACTACCTCTATAAAGGATTCGGCACTAAACTTGTAAAATACCTTAACAATGGCTGAGACCCACCGTGCTCTCAATTCCTCCCCTCTGAATTTCCTACCAAATACCAAGACCCTGCTTCTGCTGGGAGTACAGAACACAGCCTGGTCCCAGTTCATTGCCTCTGAATGTATTTAGCCTGAATGAACATAGCCTTTTATTCCTGAATTTCTTGACATTTATGACCTGGGTGACATTTCTAGGGTGAAAAAAACAATTAGGTAATACTCAAAGTTTATTTCATCCTAAACTTGTCTGTTTGTAGAGAAATCAGGTATATGCCCAAATGTTGAATGAAATAACCGATGTACACTGTACAGTAAATATAAATGATTCAAACCAGTGTCACACAGCAACTTTTGTGTCAAGTGGTTAATTGATTTTTGGTTGCTACAGTCTTTGTCTTCTTAGGCCAGACATGATGCACATTCTGTCTTCTCCTTTTGGAATGTCATTCTGTATGCCAGTTGTGATGCCCGGCTTGCCTGCAGCTGGTATTGTCTCCTTGAACCCGGGCATCAATAGTAATTACTGAGACATACCAATGGCATGTGAGGCAGACCACAGATGTCTCTAACAATACTTTTCAAATTCTGTCCTTATTAGAGTGCTTTGGTGGCTGAAAGCAATAGTTGCATCAGGCAAAATTGTACAACTCAGAATTTCCAGTGGTCTTGTTACTTCTCAGTGAAGCTACTTTTAGCTAGTTTATCTGAACTTTAACTTGTATAATCTAATCATTATTACATTATATTAGTATTTACTCTTACATTTGCAAATCTACCAATATTCTTCAATCATATTTGCATGCATTCCAATATTGTCTGTTGATTATTATCCTATGAGCCAGTCATGCGCTTGTGTTTCCAAACCTTTTGTCCAACAAAAGCACTTCTTTATTAAACTCTTGTTTAAGTATCTACAGTATAGTCTTGTTCACTGTTTTATTACTTAAACACTGCATGTTATTTTAAGTGAGGCAGAACCAGATGGCATGTAAGTGTGGGCAAAGGACCAGACATGCTAAGAGAGCATTGATCCACTGAACACCTGAGCAGCATAGCTAAAGCACCTGCTGAAGATGCCAAAGGTCCTTTTTAGGACCACTCATAGTAAGGGTAAAGTATCTAATTTCATTTCTTTGTCTCCTGCACCCCCTGGCTCATTACAATATTTTTCCTTAACTGGCTTTTGTTAGGAGATCGAGGCATCGATCCCACCATTTTCTAACCTGCTTATTCTCAAAGCCAGCACCTTTTCCTGGCAGGGTTAGTCTTAAACAAGGTGCAAAGCCTGGGTGAGACACTACTTGGAAGATTAAAAGCAAATAATTTAATACTAAACGGAATTTTTGGTAATGTTGAAATACACACAGTAAATCTCTCTTTATGATTTTTCAGTGCTCTTGTCTTTACTCCTTTTACTAACTTTCTCAAAATGAGAAAAATGATCAGTGTTAGAATAAAGATGCTCTCTGATTAAGCAGAACAAGCAAGATTATCCTAACTAGTAATATATTAGTAATTTTAAGCATTTTCTGTCTGCATGAAAATATAAAAAGTATTTTTTTTGATGTTCACATTTTGATTGCTAATTCACTCTGAATTTTACAAATTCAGTTCTTATTGTATAGTGTTATCTTTTGTGAACATAAATAATAGAATATAGATATTTTTTACAACTGGAGCTCAAGCATGTTAAGCAAAATACTCAGGATCACTCAGAGAGGCAATGGTTCTAACAGAGACACCAACCTTCTGATCGCAATTGTTAGCCACCTTACCACACTAGGATAATTGTCTGTCAAATGCGGAATGTAAAGTGTGAAAAGATAAAGAAAAATACAAGAGTAAAACTGGAAAATATTAAAGATACGCTAGGCTACTGCTTTCATCCGCCAAGAATAAGTTAACTAATCCACATACATATGAGGTGAGCAAGTATAGCATCTTTGGGGACATTTCAGATTTGGCTGTATGTTATCCTTGATATATAAAGGAAATAAAAACTGTCAGACTACTGAAGGCTAAAGTCTGTTCTTGTAATGGATTTTGTTTTAGGTTGCTAAGTGTATTTCTCCCAGTACAGCTCTAACTGTCAAAAATGAAAAATAATGGGTGACAAAAGCAATTAAGGCAGAAATCTAGTTACATGCCTCATTAACACTTGGCTACACACAAACTCTCTCTGCAGAGCAAAACCCTCATTTTTAAGCTACAGGTACAGTAACTTTATATTGGTACTCATTAAGTGGCAATGTGTATTTATTTAGTATTATGGTTTAGAAACACATATGAAATGTTTGTTTTCATACAACAGAAAATATATTGCTGTGATATAATAATTATTGTGTGGAAAATAAATGTAATAAGCATAAAATGCTGCGTAGTGAGTGCAGTCAGGTTGATCAAATTTTACACTGACTATTTAAAAAAACAGGAGATCAAAATAAATTTAAATCAGCATGTGTCTTTGTTTTATTCTACTGGCAACTGCAGCCAGATAACCTTCTAACGACCCTTAGCCAATGCTGTTGTACATCTGTGACCAACTCTTATTGTCATCTTCTATAAATGTCTGTTCAGCTCTGTAGTGCTTACACAGGCCTGAAGCAGATCTTGCGTCATCACTAATACACCTTAACCAATGACACATTAGTACTTTTTTCTGCAAGCCAGTTTTATTTTTCTTTACTGGCTGATTTGTCTCTTTTGTAGCCCTCTCTACAGTACAAAACTAAAATGTATTTTTTCAAATGACATCTGGAAGTATAAACATCTCTGCTGTCCACCTGTTGCTTGTTGACTCTTGAACTAACAGCATTCTTCACTAACATGTTGTTCTGGACATCTCCCTGTCAGTTGCTAGAATTCCGCACCTTCTTTACTTTTTATGTTCATTCCTAGCTGGTCTGTTTCTCAAAATATTTTTGTAACTTTAGATTCCCACTTCAGTTTTTCACTCAGAAATTGTATTTGATTGACCACAAGGATAATCTTCCATGATAAATAAATCATGGGACAGTACTGCAGCATCCTATTATGAAAATGTTATTCTGGGTCGTTTGTCTATTCTGCAACCTATCAGTTTTCAGCCTGGCTCTTTTTCACTAACACTTTCCAATTCTAAATGCAACCTTGGGCTGATGATCTATGACCAGCTGTCCCTCAAAGACCATGTTGCAACAGTCTGTCAGTCTTGCAGATTCACTCTGTACAAATCCACAAGATCTGACCGTGTATGACAGAGTATGCAGCACAACTTTTGGTGCAGGCTTTGATCTTGTCACCTCTGGACTGCTGCAACTCTCTAAGGGCAGTAGTACCAGCATGTGTCACCCAGCCACTGCAGATAATTCAAGATGCAGCAGCATGTCTGGTGTTCAACACACATCATTCCTCTTTTCAAATCACTACGTTTTCTTTGTGTAGTGACACCTAGTATGTTCATATCCTTGATGCTTTCCTACAGAGTAATCAGTGGGTCAGAATATATATATTTGGAGATACCTGAAAAGTCCTGTGCTCCTTCTCAATCACTTAGGCCTGCTGGTGAACAGTTTCTGGTGATGCCACCTCTGTGTAGCATCAAATCTCAATTTGGATTCTCTTCATGCGTAACTCCTAGCTGGTGGAACAAGATACCCACTGCCATTCAAGCTTCTGAGTCCCTAAATGTGTTTAAGAAGCATTTGAAGAATATCTTGCTTGGTGAGTTTCTGTTTAACTGATATTAGTTGCTTGGTTTTTCTAACCAAAGATTTGTAATTCTTTTCTGAACTTTTCAGTTGTGATAATCAATTTGTAACATGTTCTGTATGACTTGTTCCCAAACAGTTCCCAGCACAGATTGATGTTTACTCGATTATGCTGACGTGTTTTCTTTTGTGGAAAGTGTATTCTTTTGAATTGAAATTGGTAATTAGTAGGAATAATGTGAAATTTTAGTATATATTATCATTAATAGATATTTATTATTTTCATTTGTTTATGCCAATCTCTCAAGGACAGTATTTCTTTTTGTGTATTTCATTTGTATGCAGTCCCCCTTTAAAGTCTGTAGATGTGAGTATGTGTGCAAACCAATGCTTGAGATACATAAACATAAATGCTGAGACCCTGTGTGTTACACTAATGTACAGTATGAGCATGGAGCATTAGCTTCAAGCACTGTAACAAAATGTTTAATTTCCCCATTACCTAAGTTCGAAATTCTCCCTTCTAGTTTGCAATACCATAATCAAAAAGCAATTCAGTTCTCCCTTAATGTTTTAAGTGCTGTGAATAAAGAGCGGGGGCAGGGAGTTGCTTTTCTTCTATTTTTTCCTGTCCAGGACACCGTCCCATTCTTCAGTTATACAATACAATACAATACAGTTTATTTTTGTATAGCCCAAAATCACACAGGAAGTGCCGCAATGGGCTTTAACAGGCCCTGCCTCTTGACAGCCCCCCAGCCTTGACTCTCTGAGAAGACAAGAAAAAACTCCCAAACAACTTCCCTTGTAGGGAAAAATGGAAGAAACCTTGGGAAGGCAGTTCAAAGAGAGACCCCTTTCCAGGTAGGATGGGCGTGCAGTGGGTGTCAAAAGAAGGGGGTCAATACAATACAATACAATACACAGAACAGAACAAATCCTTAATACAGCATAATAATACAAATTTTAGAAGCATGGAGCAGAATTTAACTGTAGATGATATCCCACAATAAGATTTGGATATTTTTAGAGTCCTGGAGACCTCATCCATCAAGCTGCCTCCCCATTTGGCCATTCCACGGCTGAAACGTTGCTCGGCCAGCCAATCCGATGAAAGGACCCCTTTTTCCTATGATTCCTGTGATCCTCCATCAGGGATGACTTTACCATAGGCAGGCAACAACTTGGCAGGTGGGTCGTGGCACCAATTGCCACATTTGAGTACCGAGAACAGAAACAGAATAGGTGAGGGTTAGTAACAAATTATAACAATCATGTTACTTATGTTTTAGTGCTAATGACTAACAACAGAGATGCAGTATGTACAGTTAATCAGCAGCTCTAGTCAGAATATGCTAAACTGAAGTAGTAAATCTTCAGCCGAGATTTAAAGGCTGACACCGAGGGGGCATCTCTTATAGAAGCAGGAAGACCATTCCACAATTTAGGGGCCCTGTAACTAAAGGCTCGACCTCCCACTGTTATTTTATTAATCCTTGGAATCATAAGCAGACCGGCATCTTGAGATCTTAATGTGCGCTCAGGTTTGTAAGTCATGATAAGTTCAGACAAGTAAGCCGGACCTTGGCCATTTAATGCTTTATATGTTAAAAAGAGGATTTTGAAATCTGCCCTAAACTTAACCGGGAGCCAGTGTAAGGATTTAAGAACTGGAGTTATGTGTTCATATTTTCTTGTTCTTGTAATAATTCTTGCAGCCTCATTTTGGATTAACTGGAGGCTGTATAAAGAACAGTTTGAACCGCCAGTGAACACCGCATTGCAGTAGTCAATCCTACTAGAGATAAATGCATGAATTAATTTCTCACAATCCTGTTTATTTAGAAAGCGCCTTAATTTCCTAACATTTTTAAGATGGAAGAAACATGTTTTGGACAACTTTGTAATATGTGCTTTAAATGACATGCTAGAATCAAAGATAACTCCTAGATTGCGGGCTGATTCAGTAAAATGAATTGGGATTCCAACTGAGTTAAATGATGACAAAATATTGCTGTGATCAGCGTCATTCCCTCCAACAATTAACATCTCTGTTTTATCTGTATTTAAAGACAAGTAGTTCTCATTCATCCACTCCTTTAATTCACTAACACAACTAATTAAAGACAACATTGGAGATACTTCATTTGATTTAAATGAAAGGTATAACTGGGTGTCATCTGCATACGAGTGAAAATTAACATTATGCTTCCTAAGTTATCTGGTCATGCTATTGGCTACCAGTGGTATGTGTGTGGCCTGTCAATCAATTCTTCTGCGTCCATCATTTGCATAAAGCAAAGTTTCATTGCAGCCAAGAGTATGTATGTTAGCATAATATTAATAAATATCAACAAATAAAAAAATTACCAACAAATAATTCTGTAGCGACACAAAATTTCAATCAAATCCATCAAAACATTTTTCATATTTTTGGGATATTTAGCTTTTCTATTGTGAGAGGGTGGGCTTTTTACTCTTAAATATTGATATATCAAAATGTCTTTTCTTAGCTGATACATACTGACCTACATGCACTATTTTGCCAAATTTCACCCTTTTAACTAAATGGGAAATAGTATTCTTGTTGATGAGTGTGTGAGTGAGTTGGTCAGTCAGCTTTAAATAGGTTACATTTAAGTGTATTTCAGAGAAAAGACTGACATTTTTGATTGCAAATTAGTAGATGGTTGGAGGTTTGGACTGTTACAAATAATGATAAAAATAAGGTAAGAAAACCCATAAATACATAAAACATCACCACAAGCCAAGGTAAATAAGTGTAAGTGTAAAGTGATGTGCACTCTGCTCAGGGATGATTACTGCCTTTCTTTCATTATTCCAAAATTGAATGTGCCCTCCCATTTAATTTAAGTTAGGTGAGATGAGGGATGGATTGAACCTCTTGCAGCAGAAGAACAATTGGAGTATGGATTGAACCTCTTGCAGCAGAAGAACAATTGGAGTATGGATTGAACCTCTTGCAGCAGAAGAACAATTGGAGTAATATACATAAAGTGAAACAAACGCACATTTTAAATACTTGACTTAGGTTCACAAAGTGATTGGATGTTTCTGTAATCATAATGACTTTATGTTCATATAATTGACGAGTATGCAAATTGATTTGTTTGCATTGAGCTTGTGTGATTAATTTTATATCCCTTCTGTCAACACATGGAATTTTAATTACATGCAAACAGGCTGTCATTTATACTGTATCTGTTCACTAATGCCTTGTGTTGAATGGTGCCTGTTGTAGTATAAAGATATCATGACTTACAGAATGCAAAAGGACAAAGACAGGAAACAAGAACAAGCTGAAATTAAATATAGAACAGGACAAAACAATGTGAGAAAGTAGGCATAGAGCAATCAAGTGAGAACCACTTATAAAGACAAAGCTTTAGAGAAATAACCCACTGGATGTTGTTAACAGAAGTAAAAGAAACAAAAGGCACCTATAAATTTATGTAACTCATTGATTACTCAACTGTTAATTTGCAATGAAAAGTTCTTGAAAACAATCACTTTCTGTGTGCTTTTCCAGGTGAGGTATTGTTAGCTACATGCCCAGCTACAAGCTGGACAGTTGAGGCCAGCAACAGTTTCCATGGCCTCCTGAGGTTTTTCCAGGAGTCCATTGGTTATTCAGTTAAAATAATTTCTTCAGCAATTCATGGATCTTCTTTAAGTGGACAATGTCTGGTTCACCTCCTGTTGTAGATATCCATGAGGCCATAGAGAATAAACATAGTTTCTTTAGATGAAAAAAGCATCCATTCATTTTCATACCTTCTTATATTGGTCAGAGTGATGAAGATCTAATTAAATAGAAAACAATGTTGTTATTCTTCCACTGATTATATTAATTCTAAATAAATATCAATTCTTCTTTACAGAGTCTTTCATGGCAGCATCACATGCATGGCATATAATGTCTCTGGAGTGGCACTCAGTCTGTCACTGAGCACACTCACTCATGTTGGGCCAGTTTAGATGCACCAGTTAATCTAATTTACAGGTCTTTGAGATGATCTTTGGGAGAGCTTTAAACGTTTGATTCCTGAATCTGTGCTTTAAGTGTTGGTGATTAAAATGTGGTCATAAATGAAAATATTTTGAAGAGAAATTAACTGAGTTAAAGAACTGCACAAAATTGCATTTGTTTTCTGAAACATTGCTTTGTTAATATTCTTTTTCTGTGGTTTCACTTTCCTGTTTATTTATAATATCTAACATTATTGAATTTCCCCATGGGATTAATAAAAGTTTATCCAATCTAATCTAATGATAATCGTTTCTAATTTTATTTAAGGATGAATTAAATTGGTTGCTTAAAAAGAAAGAATCAGCCTTCTAACCGTGATTAATAAGATCTGTTGCAACACTTTATGGTTTTGCAGGGTTTCACTGCAAACCCTTGCTAAGTGAGAGGTTTTCTTCTAACTAGTTTCACAAGATGTTATGCTATAACCCTGTGTAGACATATCAGAAGCACTGGTTTAGTTTGTATGAGTTCCAATATTATGGACAGGTACACTTTAGATATTATTAGCTCTTCCACTCACAAAGAATATCTGGAGTGGAAGGGATAGGTGAAATCTATGAACCTCCACAAGGAGGACAAGTTTTTAGAAACTATGAGCACCCCTTCCAAGAAGATACACTTTTAATTATTATTCAGGTACTTCACAAATCCAATGACAAACAAATGATGTACATGTCTATGTGGATATTGCGTGATATTTTGTGTTCAGTTTTATTTTTTTGCTGCATGTTGTTTTACTCCACTTATTTATTTTAAATAACAAATAAGAAAAAATACTTGTATTATGCTGGCAAATTTTAGCAGGATATAATATAATTCCTGATATGTTATGTGTATGTTATGAGTTTTGACTCATTCCAGGTGCAGTGTAATTGACAGAGGTTGGTGACATTTTTAAAAATGTTATTACAAGTTGAAATGCCTTGAGATTGTAGATGAATTTGATGCAGAAAGCCATTTAAATAATCTTCTTGGATTTCAATGTTACTTAATCCCGTTTTGTTTGTTTTTGATGTAATTGAGTCAAAGAATGAAGAGTTGCAAACTTTCAAAGCTAATGAAAAATACAGTTAGAAAAATATACTTTCATGAAAGTTAGCACAGCTATATTATTTTCATTTTTTTAACTATGAGAATAAGAGTGCCATTATGCATTTATCAGTGAACAGAGATTTGAAATAGAATAGTGAAGCCCAATGCAGAAGTCTTAGGTGCAGAGAATTTTTTAAGTCAATAGAGAAAGATGACCTACTTTACTTGGATTAGAGAAAATATGAATTAATTTGCAAAAAGATCCTATGCCTCAATGATTTGTTGTGATTTTTTTTTTAATTTAAATTGCCTAAGAGATGAATATTTGGAATTGTATAAAGAATGACAGTCTTAACGATATTACTGCCTTCTATTCACCACCCTAACTAAAAGATACTGAAAAAAGAAATACATTATTTACAGAGAGAGGTAAGTGCAGAGGTATAATTTTACTGTCTTCCATTATATGTAATAGTGTTATCGTGATATTTCCCTCTACTTACCCTTTACTTATTTCCTCCCATGATAAGTGTACTCATCAGGTTCGTTATCAGTTTGGTCTACTGTTGCACCTTGAGAATAACACACACATACATAGATATACGCATACACACGGACCCTAGCCACAACAGTGCCCTATTAATGATGCATACACAGCTGATTAATCTCTAGCACTTTAAACCACACAAGTGCCTTATGAATAACACATACACAACCTGTCACTCTCTTAGCAGTTCAAGAGACTTACATATTACAGGCACAATCAACATACAATGTTTTAAATATATCTCACCTGAATATTACTTTGGTCTCCAGGAATATATTTAAACACACAAAGGCTCAACATCCTTGGCTACAGGCCATTTTCCAACCAAGAATGCCTTACTTTAACATACTGTTCCCTACTATTGGGTGGAGCTCTCACCCTCAGCCTTAATAAACCTTCCAAATCTGAGCGTATGGCAAATTCCCAACTGTTCCAGGTGCGCTAAGAATTTTACCTTATTACTTCAATCATTCTAGATATGAAGACAAAGTATAGAAAGTTAAAAGCAACATGGTATTTATGAAAGACCAATGATAGTGAAAAGCATAAAAGAAAATGTGGATAGCAAAGTTTGGGCATACATAGTTTTTAAAAAAAGGCTTATAAAAAGTTGAAGATGTCAAAAATGAATGTTCTGGGGTGGCATTGATTTAGCAATCGATATTCATGGAATCCTTTAGCTGACAATTAGATGAAAATGGTCGCATGTTGCTGGTGCCCTCTTCTGATGTCTCTCCCTGTCGAGGCATACTTATTAAGAAATTCCACGGGGGTTTTGCAACACGTGATTGTTACATACACCTGAATGGACTGGCTGTCAATATGACAGATGAATTTGCTCAGACTATTTAGTCTGTTTGAGTATGTCCATTTTCCCAGACAATTAAGTTTTTGATGTTTTAAGAATCTCCTGTCTCAAGCTGAAAAATGGTTTGGCCATTTCTAGTCCCATGGCATCTCCTTCTGTTCACAGGTTTCAAAGTAATCGTATACAGCTTAAAGCTTCAGCATGTCTGCCTTTCCAAAGCTGTAAACCAGTTTAATCCTCGTGCCCATCTCTTCACAGGTGATAAAATTATCAATACAGCTTGAGACATCTCCTGATTTCCTGCTCAGTTCAAACAGATGTTAGTGTGATTGATACTGGTATAATTCAGGAAAACAAAATGCTTTGATATTAAACTGCCTATGCAAGTGTCCTGTATTTAAGTTCATCATGTTTTGTTTTGAGCAAAATATAATGTAAATATAGACAAGAAATTGCAGATTTTGCACACCATAACAGTAACATATACTGTAGTTGTAAAAGCCTATTACATTTGTGAACAGCATGCACTTTATTGATAAAAATACTCCTTTGAAATTAAATATCTGTGGACTCTAGAGGCGCTGTTGTCCCGTTGAACCCACCATACAGACGTCCAGGAGACACGTGTAAAAGCACCAAGAATAATTTTTAATTATTTTTCTTAAATAAAGTGTATAAAGCACCGCACACTCCACAATTCTCCAATATTCAATAATCACAATAATAATACAGTGGAACCTCGGTTCACGAACGTCTCGGAAAATCTTTAAAAAATATATATTTACATACAGTTCGTATGGTCTGGAACGGACTATTTGTATTTACATACAATCCTATGGGGGAAATTACTTCGGTTCACGACCAAATCGGTTTATGACCAGAGTTTTGGAACGAATTATGGTCGTGAACCGAGGTTCCTCTGTACACAATAATCAAATCCTCCACTCCCAGCAGCTCCATTCCTCTACCACCCAACACCGGCTCGTCCTGCTGGGTTTCCCACAGTCCTTTTAAAGTCCATGATCCGGAAGTAATCCTTCTCCGGATCAAACTCCGCATCGTCCTTTCTCAAGTGTCCCGGAAGTACTTCGGGCTTCCGTCTTCGCGTCTCCGAAGTCCTTCTGGGTTGGCGTAACAATAATAGTCCCCAGGTTCTTGGTGAGCTCCCACTGGCGGCACCCACTGCACCCAACAGGGCTGAAGAAACGGACTCCATGTCCCATGCTGCCCTGCGGGAATCCGGGGAACCATTTCCATCCAGGGGAGCTGCCATCTAGCGTCCCGGCGGTGTAGTGCCCTGAAAAGGATATTTTTCCTCTTTCTTTTAGTTGAGGGACGTCCTGGCCAGACTGAAACGCCGTCTGTCCATCACAATCACATAATGTCTCTTAATTTTTGAGTATCTTTACTCTTGTGGGTGATTTGTTATAATAAAAATGAAGAATTCCATGATAGTGTTATTGCATTTTTTATGAACTTTGTGTAATAGCTTTGTTTGCTATCTTTTGGATATTTATTGTAGTTATCATTACTTCAAGAGTTTTCTACATGCAGATATTTAACTCCAGACTAATTGGAGAAGTACTAAAACAACAAAATAATGAAATTCACAGACGTAAAGATAAAATTCAAATGCTTCTAGTATCATGTATCTTAGAGAGGGAAATTGAAAATCGGTTTTGGCTTTGGTTTAGGATCCTTTTTGTGTTTGGTTTCTATTTCAGCAAATAGAACAGTGAAAATTTCTGTTTTGGTCAATATAGCAAAGATAAATTGAAAATCTTTTGATATTATGTTTAATACTCTGCCAGTACATTAGAGTAATGCAGTACTTAGACGTGTCTGCTATTTATGCTTTTGTTTATGAAATATTTTGATTTTTAGGGGGATTTTATATATTTTATTGGTATTGTGGCATAGCCATTCAGTCAGTTTTTAAAATGGTCGATACCATTTTGAAGGATAATTTCACACAATCTCACCATTTTGTTGTTTGTGGTCAGTTATGTTTTTTCCTTAGTGCTCAAGTGATGAAAAAGATTTTTAAAAAATATACTCTGGTTTTGAATTTTGTTTGTTGTGGTCTACTGATCTCCCATGTTAATGACCTAGCCACTTGGCCATCTGTGCTGCTCTCTTATTTAATGACTGTCTAATTGGACACACCACACTGTCCAACATGAGCTCTAAATTCAGATGCTGGAGGTTTTCAAAATGACTTTCTGTAGCTACAGTGTCTCAATATGGTCTTCTCGGCAGACTCAATGAGGTAAAATATGCAGGATTATTTGAAATGAGCAAACAGTTTTATGAAATTTGATCAAAATCAGACTGAAAGTAGATAGTAGGGTGATTTATGATTTGTAGTGTCTAACTGAGGCACTGAACATAAAGAATCAAGTTGAATCGCTCTGTGATACTGCATTTTAAACTTAAGGTATTATACTCCATATGTTTTAAAAAATTATTTTATGTCTTTTAGCACATGATAATAGATGGCAATTTGTACTGGGAAAATGAATATAGATCACCACAGAGTTTAGAAAAAAAGTTTGTTTTTTGATTTCAGTGTTTTTTCTCTTCAACTTTTGACATGAGAATTTGTGAGTTGCTGTGAATAACTTTGTATTTTCTTTTTATTGTTTAATCTGCTGCTGCACTTGGTGGGTGGGTTGAAGGGCATGTGCCGATGGGAGTGAGGGCATAGGTTGGTTGCTTGCCAATATTACTATGCATTTTGCTCATTAGGAGGTTGCATAACCACATTTGTGCATGTTACAGAACTATCTCCCTGCTAATACAAGTACTAATGTGGCCTCAATTTATATAAATGTAGTGCTGTGAATGTTTTTCATTTTTAAAGCATATAGTAGTTTAGTAGGTTCCATCTCGGAGTATATTGCATACTCCTTCTTTTAGGATTTTAAGTACAAAATATTTGAAGTATATTTGATATTCCTTCTGCTGTTTGAATGAATCCCTTGCATGGCTCCAGCTATTTAGTTAATTATTAAATGATGAATTCAATCTTTGTTGTGCTTTTGGGTGGGACTCATATAGCAGACAGACAAACATGAAAAACAGATAATTAAAGTGACCGATAGATAGATAGATAGATAGATAGATAGATAGATAGATAGATAGAT
>JANRMT010062797.1:22564925-22601928 GCA_026402145.1 Polypterus bichir lapradei | reverse complement strand
GCCCCAGTCTCAAGTCTTTTGCAGACTCCAAGAGGTTTTCTTCCAAGATTGCCCTGTATTTGGCTCCATCCATCTTCCCATCAACTCTAACCAGCTTCCCTGTCCCTGCTGAAGAGAAGCACCCCCAGAGCATGATGCTGCCACCACCATATTTGACAGTGGGGATGGTGTGTTCAGAGTGATGTGCAGTGTTAGTTTTCCGCCACACATAGCGTTTTGCATTTTGGCCAAAAAGTTCCATTTTGGTCTCATCTGACCAGAGCACCTTCTTCCACATGCTTACTGTGTCCCCCACATGGCTTGTGGCAAACTGCATACGGGACTTCTTATGGTTTTCTGTTAACAATGGCTTTCTTCTTGCCACTCTTCCATAAAGGCCAACTTTGTGCAGTGCACGACTAATAGTTGTCCTATGGACAGATTCCCCCACCTGAGCTGTAGATCTCTGCAGCTCGTCCAGAGTCACCATGGGCCTCTTGGCTGCATTTCTGATCAGTGCTCTCCTTGTTCGGCCTGTGAGTTTAGTTGGACGGCCTTGTCTTGGTAGGTTTACAGTTGTGCCATACTCCTTCCATTTCTGAATGATCGCTTGAACAGTGCTCCGTGGGATGTTCAAGGCTTTGGAAATCTTTTTGTAGTCTAAACCTGCTTTAAATTTCTCAATAACTTTATCCCTGACCTGTCTGGTGTGTTCTTTGGACTTCATGGTGTTGTTGCTCCCAATATTCTCTTAGACAACCTCTAAAGCCGTCACAGAGCAGCTGTATTTGTACTGACATTAGATTACACACAGGTGCACTCTATTTAGTCATTAGCACTCATCAGGCAATGTCTATGGGCAACTGACTGCACTCAGACCAAATAATTACTGAATAATTACGCACACCCCACTTTGCAGTTATTTATTTGTAAAAAATGTTTGGAATCATGTATGATTTTCGTTCCACTTCTCAAGTGTATACCACTTTGTATTGGTCTTTCACGTGGAATTCCAATGAAATTGATTCATGTTTGTGGCTGTAATGTGACAAAATGTGGAAAAGTTCAAGGGGGCCGAATACTTTTGCAAGCCATTGTATTTGGAAGGGCACCCTGAATCTGGGCCTGAATTTTTCTTGATTAATGTTCCTTCCAGGAAATGTTCCTGTCCTTTGTATATTTCTTTTAGGTGAGAGAAGGGCAGGTGATTACCAAATTACATTAAATTCACAATGTTACTGTGTATTCTATATCAATATGTTACTGTAATACACTATACTTATTTCACCTTTAAGTTGACTTAAAATATTACCATACAGTGGTAAAGTGGTACATTCTCTGGTTAAGAGGCACTCAAGTTGTCCAATACATGGGATCAGAACATTTTCAGATGAATGAATCAATAGATCTCAAATAATTTGTTTCATTTAACTCACTTTTTCCAGTAGATAATTTCAGGGGGACAGATCATGAATTATGAAGGAATCCAATTGTGTTAAGGGGTATATATGTTTTATAGCTCATGTGAACATCACCAGTTTTTACAATAGGTGAAGGCTGCCCTTCAAAAGAAAACCTGGTATCTAGCCTACAGGGTTTATATAAAGATAACATTGTTATGTCATTGTAGTGTACAGAGAATTCACAGTCCATTATAAAAATCCTAAGAGGTGGTTTTAACTGTAATCTTTACTATCTGATATTCTTCCATCATATGGAGCCATAAAATGTAATGATTCTTTAAATGAATTCTCCACCCAAAATGTTTTTTAAGTATATGCTACTTACCCTATGTAGATTGTAGCTGTAGCTGAGTTAAGTTATTAATTTTATGTTTTTCTCGAGAAAGGACAATTTGTCTGATAGAACAGTATCAAAGCAGGCTAACAACAAATAATATCAAAAGCAGCCATGAAAAAAATAATCTCATATTACTCATCTTATGTAATCCACACATCAAGTCACCATGTTGTATGTTCACAACGTGCTAAACACATTTATATTTTGATAACATACTGTTAAATGAATATCTCTGGAAAATGAAAGTAGTCCACAAACAGGAATATCATTTTTGGAAGGAGTATTCCTTTAAGTTTAAAATTCAGTTCAACAAGTACTTATACAGAGATGCAGAACTGTTTTAGAACTCGATACACATTGCACCACATTAACAGCCCATGTACAGTACAACCATACTCAAAAAGAAATCTTCCATCCATACCAGGTGGGCAAAAACATATATATATATATATACATATATATATAAATATATATATTTGACAAAGATTACATAAAACAGTGATTAATTAAATTGGAGGTACACAGTCAATATACTAAAACATTTCCCTGTCCACTTTGGAACACAATCTGAAGGGGAAATCAATAATTAATAACTGACTTTATACCTAGATGAATCTAGATGGGTTCTAAGTACTATATAAACTTGTAGTGTTTGTTCAAGCAGCGTTGAAACCAAAAGTATTTTTCTAATTTAATATAAAAAGAAAAGGGCTATTCCAGAAGTCTTTTATCTAAGCTGAAAATACACTTTTATCTAGTCATAGTAAATTACACTTCTGTTGCACAAAATAATTTAGACAGAGTAGCCCTGCTGAACACATGCTTCAATATACAATGGTGCCCATGATGTCATGAAACATTGCACGCTTACATGGCAAAAATGCATGCAGCATGGTAACTGCATGTGCCTGTAATGCTTTTTTTTATTGGCATTACCAAAATGCAGAAACCAGAGTGCAAAATGCAAACAATAAAAAACACATAAAATTATTATCCAAAAAGCCAAAAATAGCAGACTGTATTGGTCAAGGATAATTTCCACAGTAAAATGCAGTCCAAGCACTTAAGCAATCTGTACTCCTCCTTTTTGAGTTTGCTAGGTATGAGTAAAACAGAAGCAACGTTGTATGTTTCAAGATGGCCATGAAGAATTGTATTATTCTATTGCAGTTATTAAAGTATATATGATAACTGTTTTTTCTTTGCTGCTTGACATTATCCTTAAATGTACATGAAATAACATTCTTAAACCCACTTAATCCAATTTAGTTTGGCTTGAGCTTATCCTGGTAGCATTGGGAAGAAGACAGGGAACATTTCTAGAGGAGGGCAACAGTCCATCCTAAAGCACTCCTTCAAAATATAGAAAAAGAGAGTTTAGCAGGATACATAGCATAAATAGTAATTATTTGTCTTTACTAAGTTTACTTCCTTTTGGCTTGAGTTTGGAGCCATGAACTTTCCATACTGTTTGAAGCAGTTAACGTACAGAATGACATTTGGAGAAATTAAAAAAACAAAAAAGCTACAATCTAGTCTGGAAGTAGTCTTCACTTGTGTATTCTAGAGCAAACATTCCATGTCTTGTTTTTTGTTTTATTCTTTTGTAAATTAGAGCAATACACTGGAGACTGACACTCTCACTAGTGCAACCTCAGACCCTCAAATCATTCTGTCAGCGATGCACTTTTAATTGTGGCATAGTCATCACCAAAGCCAAAGTGACAAAATGAATGGACACTTCTTGGTCTTATAAATTATTGCCATTTTCAAGTCACTGTTCAACTGAAGAAATCACTGTGTTAATAGAAGTGCAATTCTCACCATTTTTCAGCAGCCTAGATATACTTCTGCTTAAACTTCTCTGTGTATTTTTAAAATATGAATTTGAAATTCAGTGAAATGTATATCTGAATGTTTGCAATGAGAGTAATCTTCTCAGTCTGATTTAAATCTGTATTTAAAATATTTTGCTACATTTATACCCTCAAGTTTGCAAATTGTTACATGATGGGAGTTTGCAAGAGAGAAGGATTTAATTTATTTTATTTATTGCTTTGCTGTTAACAGTTTGTGAGGCCTGTTTGTCTGTGAAAATAATTATCCCTGCAATAAATGTAATGCTCTGACTACACTTTGACAATAGTTGTTAATGTAAAAAGAAATATATAGTATTGCTTTTAAATGCCAATAAAAACATAAACATATACTGGAGAGCCAATTATAAATACTGCATACAGTGACATCCCGAATCAGCCATTTTTATAAATCGTCACATCTACTGTATGGTTCTATGGAAGAGTTTCTGTTTTTTTCAGGACCAAATGCTTTAGTCACAGCAAGCAGACCACTAAAGGGAATGTGCAGAACTGCAGAAGATGGGAGCACAAAGAGAATACACTAATAAATGTAAGTAATTTGTTTTTGTACTATAAATTGATTTATTTCTTATTACATCTGTTCATCCAGTTTGAATCAGACGGTGCTGGAAGCCTATATAGCAAGGGTGTCCAACTCCTACTATGGTTGCAGGTTTTTATTCTAAACTTTTTCTTAATTAGTGATCAGTTAATCCTGCTAATTAACTTATTTTGCCTTAATTGTAAATTACTTACTATTTAAGACTCAGATCCCTTGTTTCTTTTTTTTTTAATTAGCAGCCAAACAATAATTAGACACAAAAGAACCATCCTCTGACCAGCTAACGTGTTCTTAATAATGTTGATTTGCTCAGGTCCACAAAACATTTTGATGGTACTCTTAGAAAAAGAAAATAAATAATTTTGGAAAAGTTCTGCTGTGGCAGAAGCAGAATGCAAGCACCAACAAGCCATGGAATTAAATAATGGCTTTAATTAACAACAAGAATCTGCTTCTAATAAAGAAGCAGGTTGGCGTGAAATTGGTTGGTGTTTGAGGTCCCCACTTAGCTTGTCATGAGTTTGGCTGCTACTTAAGGAAAAAAGAAGTAATTCAGAGGACAGTGTCTTAAAAGAAACATCAATTCAAATGATGGGAAAAGAAGTTAATTAACATCAGAAATTGGTCACTGACAAAGAAGAGTGGCAAGAAAGGAAAACTTGAAGCTACTGTAGACCTTCAGGAACACAGCTAGACACACCTACCATACAGGTAACAAGGGGTCACCTAGCAAAAGTTGTTCCCTGGGCTCACACATATTCCCACACTCACTTACACTGGGCCAGTTTAGACTTGCCAGTTAATCTAACACACATTTGGAATGTAGAAGGACTCAGAGAAAAACTGATCCAGGCACATGTGTAAACTCCATGCAGACCTGGCCAGAACTCAAACTCAAATGACCTAAAAAGCAGCAGTACTGCACACTGTGTCGTGCCACAAACCATGTTCTTCAACTAACATTAAACCAACCATCCATTTTCTATGACTACTTTTCCCTTATCAAGGTTACAGGTACAGTCCCACCATTGGATTAAATGCACAAATGCACACCATTAACTGCCAGTCTTTATTATCAGCTCAGCATCATGCAGTTATCGCACTGCATATGACTGGCAGGTCTTTCCTAGATATATGTAAAATGACAGCTGTCTGGAGCATATTTTAATACAATTAATGAAACCAATAAATCATAACAATAATAAAAATTCTTTACATTTATGTAGCACTTATGTCACTACTAGAAGTGCTTCAGTGAGCAGGGAGCCACTTCAGCTACCACTAATGTGTAGCATCCACCTGGATGATGCAACACCAGTCATTTTTGCTCCAGTATGCTCATCACACATTAGGTGCTAGGTAGTGAAGTGATGAGAGAGATAGCCAGTTAGAGGCAGGGGATGCTTAGGGGATCAGAATGACTAGGCCATGGTGGACAATTCATCCAGGACATTGGGATACATTGTACTTCTTACAAAGGATGGCCAGGGATCTTTTATGACCATAGAGAGTCAGGACCTCGGTTTTATGTTTCATCTGAAGGACAGTGCCATTTTTACAGCATAGTGTCCCCATCACTGCACTGGGGCATTGGGATGCACATTCAGACCACAGGGTAAGCACCCCCTGCTGGCCTTGCCAACACCTCTTCCAGCAGCAACCCACACTTTCCCAGATGGTCTCCCATCCAAGTACTGGCTGGGCTTAGCTTCAGGTGGATGGCCTATTCTGAAGTGCATGTAGTATGGCTGCTGGCTATTCATGAAATAAAAGAAACCAAAATTGACAGCCAAGTGATTGTGAACTTAAATACAAGGACTTGGCACAGCCAGTAGAAGCATGGGGAGCAGAAAGAGATGCAAGAACTAACAGAGAATTGTTAAATACAAGCAGACAATAAATGCTAAAGTATGAGGCTTAATTTAAAGGACTGCAGGTGTGTAATAAGTTTGGAGTGTGACAAGAATGTGTCTGTCAACAAGGATTAAGTTTGGCATCAGGTTGCCATGACAATGGAGGAAGTGATACAGTGTTCTAGCTAAAATATATATTTTTTAAATGACTGCTGCTAGCAGAGGAGAAAAAGCATCAGGAGTGGCAGAAACAAGAGGCAGCTATTAGAGCTTATGATGCCTCTTGCCTGTAGCAATGGGCACCAGCCTCTTCTGGGACATGTAGTGGTCCATGAATTGAGATGGAGCAGGGCAAGTGAGGAAGTAGACAAGACATTCTGTTCAAAAAGTGTGTACAGTGTGTATTCAAACAATCAGAGTGCAATTGTGCCTAAATAAATTAAAACATTTGATAAATAAATTAACTTGTCTTAAAAACTGTGGTAGTCAAATTCCCATAATGTTCTCTTACTTTACTTTGAAAATTCAAATGATCAAAACAAAAATCCACCAATATTTGTTTACTTTTTTTTTTTTTGCTGCCAGGACACCAGACAAATCCCCTCCATGAAAACCATCTTTGCATTCTGCCACTTCCTTTGGTGCCCGCAGATCACTTCTATGAAGACCTCAGCAGTTTCTATGCAGCCAGGCCACTGTTGCCACTCCCACTTAGCTGATGAAGACCTCTACAACATTCTTTCCTTCAGCTCCCATGGCTGTGTTGCTGCAACACCCAAGGTTTACCCCAATTTGAGTCCCTCCTTCTGCCAGGAGTCTCTCTACTGCTATCCTCTTCTCACTGAGGTTATTCAGAAGATTTGAACACTGCCTCTCTACTGAACTTGCGAGAAGCCATCAATCTAGCTTCTTGGAAAAATAGTCAGCATAGCTGATGCCACCTGACGTCCTCTTCCTTGAAAAAGTAAACACCCATAGAAAAAACCTTCAGACGACTGACAGCTCATCTCCTTCACTCATCCTTCTTTGATCTTTTTCTTGTTTCTCTTTTCTCTCCCCTTAGCCTTTACCCTGCCTGGTTTTATCTGTGGCAAATCCAGCTAATGATTTTTAATTACTGCACTTCTCCTCCCATAATTAACTAAACACAAGAAACTGCACATGCGATCTGTTTGTCAGTGGTTAGGCCACCAGGAAATGCTTTTAAAACCCATTAAAATCAATAATAAATTAATCTGTTAAAACACTGCGACAAGACTTATCAGAGGGCTAATAAAGGAGACAAAGGTGCACGGCACCAAGGTATGTCTGCCTTAATAAGGTGGCCACCAGAAAATGAATGAGCAGATGAAAATATTTGGGACTTCTGAGTAAGGCTTAGTTGTTCTCGAGTTGACCCTGTTTGGTGCATAGGAAAGGTTTTCTTTTTTTTCTGGGATAGTGCTGAGCCAGCTGTATATAATTCTGTTGCCCGTTTTCTGGTTTCAGGTCACCTTCACCTAAAACAATTTAATTGGACATTCATAATTTTAGTGAACATCAGGCTGCAATCAGAAGGTTGCCGGTTCGAATCCTGTAAATGTCCTGTAAAGTGACTCTACTTCATTGGGCAAATTAAGATCGTGTTCAGGAATGGCTGCCTTGAGGAAGCTGAGATCAAACTGAAATCTGACTTCTGGTCTGTTCTGTAATTATTTAGTCTGGGTAGAAGAAAAGGCCGGGCCAAGACCAGAATTGATATCACTGTTCTTCCTTCTAGTGTTACCTTATTCAAAAGGCTCAAGAGTATCGCCTCCACTGTCCCACTAGAAGGTCTGGAGTTCCATGCTAGACAGGAAACGCCTGAGTGAAGCAGCTTGAAAAATCCTTTCTGAGGGACTCTAAAGTTGAGTCTCAGTTTACAAACAAGTTCCATTCCTACAGAAGATCGTAATCCTATATTGTATGAAAGCTGAAACTATAACTGAAAATTGCCCTTTAATGGCATATTGGGAAAAACTGATTATTACTTATTTTATAGAAAACTGTTTCAAATATATTAATTAAATGACAGTGAAGCAATATTACTGTACTTTAATTCACAAAACATAATTTACACTGAATTTGAACCATGGGTATGTACAGCATGACAACCTTCTACTTAAACATCCTTTGATAATTATATGGTACCTCACAGCTTTGTAAAAGGCATAATAATAACACAAAAGTGTACCACTAACCGATGATTGTGAAATTGTGAGACACGTGCTGTCTCTGCTGATGAATCATTCAGTGTTCGCGAAGGATAATTTGACTTCTAAGGTTCTTTTTATATTGGTGAAGTTAATATTGGAAATGCCTAAATTGATTTACATGTACCCCATGTCATATTTACCTATTTCACCTTTACTCATCACTCTTTCTCATGAAAGACAGCAAAGGCCGAGGCTGAGGACCTTGGCTTCATTGCTTTAACAGAGGCTTCCTTTCAAGATGTTTATACCCTTCGGCATCTGATTCGCTACCCCACAAAGAGCTACACTTCAAACACATTAGTAATGGTCAAGGCAGGCTACCTCATCTTTAATACTTTAGCAGAGGCCAGTGTGATGCTTATATCATTCAGCAACCAAATCATTACCCCTGAAAGGGCTATGCAAATAACATAACAGAGGCTAGGAGATCTTCCTGCCAGAACACCTGTATCCTTTGGCTCCCAGAATCGCTAGTTCTGATAGAGCTGAATAAACAATGTGTCACATTCATCACTCGGGGCAGATGATATCAATACACAAGGCAAGTTTCAGTAAGATAATATTCAAACTTTAACCCTTAATTACTCGCATTGGTGTATTTTGTGCACCAATCTCAATTATTTTTGTCCAACAACTTTTTGCTTGAAACAATCGGCAACATCTGCCATCTATCCTCTGCTTGATTCACTACAAGTACAGTGTCGCAATGGTTTCCCTCCAGTGTGTCCCCAGTTGATTTTATGAGAAGGATGAACAGTCACAAGTTGCATATGTTGCATTTGGTACACCACACTCGTACTTACAGTATGTATATATGACAAGGATGAGAGGTTCTTCTTGCAAAAACTTTGTCTGCAAAGAACATTCAACAAGTTAAGTGAAATGTGATGCAAGTGCACATCCTGCAGTGGATGAAAGTGTGACCGGTGAAAAATGAGCACTGGAGAAGTGAATCAGGTTTACGAGAGGCAGTCAAAAGGTTCCTGGAACTGTGATAGTGAGAGATCAGATTATGCACACATTGTTGTGGAGGGGAGCGCAGCACATCTGTAGACTAGTTACAACAGGTCTGGATTGGTTTCGGCTTATACTATTGCTGTGCTCCCTTCCACAACAATGTGTGTGTAATCTGATCTCTCACTCTCCCGCTATATCAAAATTCCAGGAACTTTTTTATTGTCCCTCATATTTTCAGATAGCCCTAGACTGTGTCATAGTATTCAGTAATATGGTATTAAATTACATTAAAACATGTACAATTTAAAATTATTCCAATATTTTATTTACAACCTCACAGCATGCATATCAATAGCCATTTTAACACTGGTGCATAAAGTACACCGCACAAATACTTATGAGATGAGAAATGGTGTGAGTAGTTAAGGGTTAATTAGTCATTACATATGTTTATTTGCAGTGGATCCATGCATCAAATATTAGAAGACAAAAGATGATATAAATTCAGGTCTGTGAAGCAACTTCCTTTCAGTATGACCGAAAGAGAGATGTCTGTATAAATTAAAAAGTCTATTTGTCTTTATCAAACTAAGGTGTTCTTTAAAAGTAGGTGCCACCATTGTACAATGCATTTTCATTTTGTAGGTGGTGCTGTACTTGTGTTTTCTGACAGCTTGATGTTTCAATGTGGCTTCAAAACTGCCTTCACCCTCTCTTTCTCATACCAACACTGCATTCTCATATTAAATCATCTGCTTCTCTCAAAAGCTGTATAGTATTTGTATCAAGCAAAAAGAAGTGATTTCTTTTATACTGTAGCATGGTGGCTATTTTTAATAAATGATATCAGTCAAAAATTTGATGACTGAGAATTTCCCTTGGTATTGCTACCTGTCATTAGGCCACTTTAGTTAATGATGAAATATGTTAACAACAAACTTCCCATGTCCCCACTTCACATATTTTTCTAAACATATACATACTGGTTAATTTATCTGAGATTAAACACATTTTTATTCTACTAAAGAATAATACATATTTTTAACTCTTGTTATATATTTGCATATTTTTCCCAGAATTCTTTCTCATTGCATAACCACATCCCAGTATGCTACACTCTTTCAAAATGCATTATTATTCCCATCAGTTTGTTCAGCGCTGGTTCAAAAGAAGAAGAGTCCCTTTCCTAGACTAGACTCAACCTTGGCCCACAATGTCTTCTAAAAACTTGACTTCGATCAGTGGCTCTTGTACCTTGTGTTCATTCACAGCACCTCCTCAAAACAGTTTCGGCAGGTTCTAACTCATTAACTCAGGGTCATCTTTTGAGAGCAGGATGCCCTGTGAGTCTTTAGTAGATTTTGCTTCTTCCAACCTGCTGCTAGAAACCTGTTTAAATGCACAAAATTAAAAGTAATGATAGTTTTTCCCTTATGAGCCATATAATATGGTCTCGGTTCCATAGTTTATTCACTTAAAAGCTAAATCTTATCTAAATTATCCTACAATGAAAACACACAACTTAAGTATTACAATCCTTATTTAAATACATTGAAAAGGTAAAAATGTTTATGCCCATTACACTTGGAGTGGCTAGACTTTTTGAGAAGGCACAGCTGGGACATGTACAGAGGGAGCTGGGAATTACAAGCAGTGGGCTCTAACGTTCATGTTAGTTGTCAGCTGAAGATCTAACCACTTACCTATGACAAAGTATACTGCGCAGCTGAACATGCTGTCAGTTGCATTCGCCGACTACATTCATTGAGAGGTGTGAACATACAGTAAGCACAAAATGATTTAAAATGGTAACAAAGTACATATCGTAATGTATTATATGTCAGCATTATTGACGGCTTCTGCAGAATTGTCTGCGTTGAAACTAGTTTATTTCACTTGTAACTAAAAAACAAGGAAGCTGGTAATTGCAAATTAAGAGAAATTCAGGCGACAAGAAAATGTCATTGGATTTTATGTGCTCATGCATATCTATGGAATTTTCATAAATAAGGATTGCTTTAACCCAAGAGCTGTACTGGGATCAGGGTTGACTATACCTTATACTACCCCAGGACAAAAGACTAGAATTTCATACAGCAGCCCCGTATCTTCCCAGTACCCTTGATCTGAAATCATTTAAGCAACCACTCTGCTGCCTCTCCAACCCCCCACCAACGGAGCAACCATATGGTGCTCCCTCGTGACCTTCGGCTAGCCTTTCCTGAACTAACCCTTGAATGAGCAACCTGCTCCAAACTAGTGGACCTGTGATATTACATGCCAGCCGTTAGGTCTTGCATTCTCATATCCAACCTCACTGGCTCACTCACTCCCTGAGCAGTGCTTTAGCATGGTCACCTGCTCTTGTCCATCATGGAGGAACCTTACCTTTTTCCACCCAGGCTGCAAATTACTCTATCTCCTGCAGTGTTGTCCCTGCCTATCAACCTTGCAGGACTCTGTTCCTTACAGGGTTTACCCACTCCTGCCTTACTGCAGTGGTATCTTGGCATTGTTTTGCTTGTGCAGCACGCTGTCTGTCTCTCTGTCTCCTGGAGGTCTTCAGTGGGACATATCTCAGCTTTTTTCTACCTTGGTAGTGCCTTTGCTAGCCAGGCTCTCCATCAATGGAGGAATAAATGGGAACCTATTGATGGTCTGGGACACAAGATCTTGATTTAACAATGACTCCTGAATGTCATTCTCTGATGCTATATTGTCTCTTGTTGCATAGCAACAGCCTTCTTATATGAGGCTCCTAGTTGTTGATTGTAGACAGGATTTACAAAGGGTTCTTGCATGATTCAGGTTCTTAATGTTGTCCTTTGTATAAGCAGATTCACTTCAATACCAGAATTGAGCCTCTTTTAATGTAAGTCATCACAATATGAAGAAAAGAAAGGGTACAAGTGGCCCATCTTGGATATCATTTGAATGCAGCCAGGTTACCAGAACACAGTGACCTTCTACTTGCAAAAAAATACCTGCACATCAACCTAAAGAATATTCACGTCCTATGTATAACTACAGTTAAATGCAATACAACTTGGAAATATAAATAAACACGAAAGCAGACTTGTTGACATTCATCGAGGTTCAGTACAGAAAAAGGTATGAAAAATCTTTCAAAGTATTAAGCGGACTTTGGTTAGATGATGAAACAAAGCACAATTGATTACGATTCGAGGAATGTTTCCATTTTACAGGGTTAGCTCTTTTCCATGGTTTAAGGCTCAAAGCTCCAGCTCTGAAACACTAGCATTATAAGTTCCTTAAAAACACTGATAAAATACTAATGATTGATGATTTATTTTCACACATAGCTGAAATCAGATAACCCTTTTAGCTAAACAGCATTGTCTCTTTATCATTTTACCTCAATCTGCCCCAATGCTAAAGTAACCAGCAGGTCTTCTGAATGTTTATTATTCAATTCCCATCCACACCACTACATTTTCTTTTAAAAATGTAGGACTTAGTCTTCATTTTCAACCTCTTATCCACATTACTCTGACGTTTAAAGACTTTTAAAAATGCTTTCCAGAGCTGTACAATTCTGAAAACGCAGACTCTGATTGCACTCTGACTTGCTGCTTATTACATAGCCCTTCCCTGATTGGATCCTGCTTATTACAAAGTATCATTCTCTGATTGGTCATCTTTCACAGAAGACAAATTAAAGTTGTAATTGGTGCAAAAGATAAACTTAATAATCAACAATGACATGAAACTCAACTGCTATAAATGCACAGTGAGGTAGACGCTAAATAGTTAATTTTTACTGTGTATGTTCCAATAGAACATGCAGTTACAGAAGAAAAATTAAATCATGTTGACATGGGTATAACTACTGTCTGCAACAAAACCTTTCAGGCAACATTCACAGCTCTTCAGTCAAGCCAGTGTGAAATGCAAACTGATAAATGTTTGCTGTGTCAGAGACCAACTCATCATTTGCTGTCACTCTCTCATCCTTTTAGTCAAATAAGGTGGCTACTCACCGTACTTCTACACCAACGTTGGTTTCGCTTTTAGCCTGTTTTCTGTAGATGACAGTGGACTTAAGCAAGGTTCTTGTCCCAATATTAGGCTACTATTTCATCCCCTCTTCAGCTTCTGAAAAAAAGGGTCTGGAATAATTTGAGAAAATATTTAATAAATAAATAATACATACGAGTGGACCAAAAATTCCTATCAGTCAGTAGGATGCAAGTAGGGTGTATTTCTCAAATATTCCACCAGGTATTACATGACTACAGTCTGTTTAATCAGTCCGCCAAATGGCATCATGCTGACTTCAGAGTGCATATTTCTGACTGAATTAGGTGATTTTTTTCTCCAAGCCACTATGGCAGATTTTCAAGAAACAATAGTTATTGTGTTTTTGGACACAGATTGACTTGTTCATTAAAGGGGTTGTTCCCCTTGGATAGTCTTTTAATCAAAGACATTACATTGAACTGCTGATGCATCGGTGCCACCCAAAATCAGAGTGGCACAGTGTTAGCGCTACTGCCTCACAGTAACGAGACCAGGGTCCGCATCCCATTTCCTCCCTGTGTTCAGTTTGCATGTTCTCCTTTTGTCTGCATGGTTTCCTCCCACAGTCCAAAGACGTGCAGGTTAGGTGAATTGGTTACACTAAATTCACCCCAGTGTGTATGTGTGTGTTTGCCCTGTGATGGACTGGTGCCCTGTCCAGGGGATTGTTCCTGCCTTGAACCCTGTGTTGGCTGGGATGGACTACAGCACCCCCACCCTGTGGCCCTGTTCAGGAATAAGCGGGTTAGAAAATGACTGACTGAATGACCCAAAACCACATTTTGTACCACACAAACCTAGTTTTCAAAGAGTTTTTACAAAAAACTGCTGCTTTGCTCCTACCCATATTCACCAGATGTTGCTCTCTATGACTTCCCTTTTGTTCCCTAAATTAAAATTTAAAACCGAAGGGAAGAAGATATTCTTCCATGGAAGAAATCAAGGATGCTCTAGACATGCTAACAAAAGATGAATACAAGAAATGTTTCCAGGAATTTGGAGAAGCACTGGGACATATGTGTTGTATCTCAAAGACAGTATTTTGAAAGTCACTAAAAGGGAATTGCTGTAAATTTTATAATATATTTTGTGAAAAAACTGCGGTGGGTTGGCACCCTGCCCGGGATTGGATTCCTGCCTTGTGCCCTGTGTTGGCTGGGATTGGCTCCAGCAGACCCCCGTGACCCTATGTTCGGATTCAGCGGGTTGGAAAATGGATGGATGGATGGATTTTGTGAAAAAATATCATAATTGTTTGTGTCCCCCCTCATTGTTGGACTTTAAATCTATTCTAGTGTGGAAGAATAGAGGCTTTGGTGATAGTGACAGGGGAAATTACATTGTGTAATTGTGCTGCATGTCCCATAGGTGGAAAAGCAGAGACACCAGCATAAGAGATGGAGAGCAGCAGGCTGGAGAAATTCCTGTAATGATGGAGAGCAAGAGACCCAGCAAATGAAATGAATACTTGGAACATCTTTTTGTAATAAGCGGGAGGGCAATGAGGTAGCGGCAGAGGTAGCAAGACTTCCATCCACTAGAGGGAACACAGTCTAAGAGAACTTACTTGGACATAGGTTTATAGGGTCATCCCCTCTAGGAGCACTTTTAGCCACAGGTTCATTCCTCCATGGTGTGTTAAGAAACACCTCTGGGGGTCTTTTCTGCCCTCTCCTATCAAAATCAATACTTCTTCCAGACTAAATATTGTATTCTATTTAATTTGTTACTTATGTACAAATATACAATATTTATTTATCAATTTATTGTATTGTTTGTTCTGTGAGTCTGTATCTGTTCTTTTATGGTTTTTTTTTATTTTATTGATTTTATTGAAATCACACAACATTCCATACAAATAGATCGATTTTACAAGAATAGAATTGAAAACAAATCAACCCCCACCCCTGATAAAGAGAGCATGAGCAGCAGAAAAAAATGTAAACCTAGTAAAAATAAGTAAATATATAAATTAATAAGTGAATATAGATGAATGGAGAAGAAAACGAAAGAATAGGGAGAGAATCTACTCCCTCAGTGCTTTAAAAGCTTATTCTAAAATGTTATTGATTAGATCCTGCCAGCATTTGAAAAATATCTGCACAGATCCTCTAAGTGAGAATTAGATTTTTTTCCAATTTCAAATACTATATAACATCAGTTACCCACTGACTTAAAAGAGAAGAGTTAGGATTCTTCCAATTGAGCAAGATAAGTCTGCATGCCAGTAGTGTAGTAAAGGCAATTACAGTTTGTTTGTCCTTCTCCACTTTAAGCCCATCTGGGAGTACACCAAACACAACTGTTAATGAGTTATGAGGGATTGTGACACCAAGGCTGTCTGAAAGGCATTTAAAAATGTTGGTCCAGAATGCTGTTAATTTGGTGCAGGCCCGAAACATGTGACCCAGTGAGGCTGGAACTTGATTGCAGCGTTCGTAGGTTGGATCTTGCCCTGGAAACATTTTGGACAATTTTAAGCGAGGCAGATGTGCTCGATATATAATTTTCAGTTGAATAATTGTATTCTTTGTGCATATGGAGCTTGAGTGAATTTTATGCATTGCTAGCTTCCACTCCTTTTCTGAGATGCTGAGGGAGAGATCCTTTTCCCATTGTCCTCTTGGATCTTTGGAAGGGAGGGACTGTAAAATGGGAGGTGGGAGGTGAGGAAAATTGGGCAGGTTCTGTTTAACAAAGTTTTTAATTTGGAGATAGTGAAAGAAATGTGTTGCAGGAAAGTTAAATTTAGAATGTAATTGTTTGTACGATGCAAAGACGTTGTCTATGTACAGATCTCTAAGTAATTTAATCCCAAATGTTTTCCAGACATTAAAAACTGCATATGTTTGCGAGGGTTGAAAAAGAAGGTTCTAGTGCAGAGGTCCCACCGATAAATGATTCTCTATCTTAAAATGCTTCCTACATTGGTTCCATATTCTGAGTGAGTGAAGCACTATTGTGTTATTAGTATATTGGCGATAGTTTGCATTTATTGGGGGCAAAGCAAAGAATATAAAGAGGAACTGCAGGATTTTATTTCTATTGCAGACCAAGCCTGTATATGTTTATCTATTTGTGTCAATGTCCAGGTTTTTATATGTTGTATGTTTGCTGCCCAGTAGTAAAATTGAAAAATAGATAAAGCCATGCCACCTTCTGTCTTTGGTCTTTGTAGGGTCGCTCTTTTGATACGTGGATGTTTTGAATTCCAAATAAATGTGGTTATGGTTGAATCTACAGTGGACCCTTGACTTACGAACTCAATTCGTTCGTGAGGGCTGGTTGTAACTCAAGTTGGTTGTAAGTCAAGACTATTTTTCCCATAAGAAATAATGGAAATACCCATAATGCGTTTCGAACTTCCCATTGCAACACTTACTTAACCTTTTCATAATAAAAAAGGGTTTTATAATGTGCATAATTTACCAAAACACCAATACTTTTTCTAATGTACTAACCAAAAGTTATAAAAAGTGCCTAGCCTACCAGAAACAACAATTTCATACTGTACTCACCATTTAATTTGACATCTTTGAGCTGCAGGAAGGGAGTAGGAGGAGAATGAAACGGAAGGTGGTTATTGTTTAGAAGGAGCCTCCTTATGCAAATCTTTTCTTTGTAAAATTGTCGAGATGGTGGATTTCGACATGCTGTACATATTAGCGAGATCGGTCACGAACGCCACTCTCATATTTCCGTACAATTTCCTTCTTCGTTTCGATTGTGATTGCTGTTTCTCAAGTTAATAATGACAGTAGTCGAGCACTCAGTTCAAAGCTGGTCGTGTTGTTAACTGCTGTAATAATACACTCCAAAGCAAGCCGGTGCTGACTTAGCCTGATGACATCATCATGTGCCACGCCAGCCCACTAGCTAACATCCCTTAACAATCGCTTTCTTTACCTTTGTTACCTTCTCTTCCTTCCTTAGCAATTATGCGTCTTGCTTACCATGGTCTTAGTGAATTATATATATAGATAAATCACTGCACTGACCGAAATGACATCCACAAACACATGTATCTGGGCTCCGACTGACGCTTACGAACGCTCTCGGCTATTTGTCTGCAATCGCACAAGCGGATACACGTGACCGCATTCGGGTCGTAACACAAGATGTTGGTCGTAAATCAAAACAAAAATTTTGGTCGTAAATCAAGTTGTTCGTATGTCAAGCCGGTCGTATGTCAAGGATCAACTGTAATTTCTTAAAGAATGATATATTGATGTATATTGGAATATTTTGAAATAAAAAGAGAAGCTTAGGGAGAATATTCATCTTAACATTGTTAATTCTTCCAGCTAAAGTGAGATGAAGGGTTGACCATCTACGCAAGTCTTGCTTGATTTTTTCCATACAGACACCGAAATTTTCTTGATAAAGAGCTTTATGTTTACTTGTGATGTTTACCCCTAGATATTTAAACTGATCTGTGATGATAAAAAGGAAGGTGTCCAATCCAGTATTGTGTGCTTGAGAATTCACTGGAAAGGGCACACTTTTAGTCAAATTAATTCGGAGAGCAGAAATCTTTTGAAATTTTGTTACTGCAGGCACGGTATTTTGTGGGCCTGATATATACAGTACCATATCATCTGCATATAAAGAAATTTTCTGTTCAAGTTCTTCTCTGATAATCCCCTTTATCTAATAAGCACTTCGACAGTGAACTGCCAATAGCTGAATGGCGATTGCAAAAAGTAGTGGTGACAAGGGGCATCCTTGTCTGGTACCACGTTCTAGTTTAAAGTAGTCTGAATTAATGTTGTTAATACAAACTGAAGCTTCTGGATTGGTATACAGTAGTTTGATCCATGCACAAATATTCGGGCCAAACCCAAATTTCTCCAGTGTAATGAAAAAGTAGTTGCATTCAATCATATCAAATGCTTTTTCTGCATCCAAGGATAATAAAATCTCTGGGATGTTTGACTTTGCGAGTGAGTATATTACATTAAACAGGCGTTGAAGATTGGACGTTAAATATTGGCCTTTAATAAATCCAGTTTGATTTTGAGATATTACTGAAGGCAGCACTTTCTCCATCCTTCTAGCTAGGACTTTGGAGAGTATCTTAACATCATAATTCAGAAGTGAAATTGGTCTGTATGATGCACATTGTAATACGTCCTTATTTTGTTTAGGAAAGACGGTAATTAATGCTTGATGAAAAGTTTGAGGTACAATTTTATTGTCTCTAGCTTCTCTGAATGTTGCTAATAGGAGGGGAGCTAGCTGAGTGGAGAATTCTTATAAAATTAGACAGGGTAGCCATCGGGGCCTGCTGATTTCCCACTCTGAAGTGACTTTATAGCATCTAATAATTCTTATAGTGCCAAAGGTTTATCCAATTCCTCTACACTAAGAGTATCTATTTGTGGTATCTCTAATGCATCCAGAAATGCATTAGATTGTGTCTTGTCTTTAAACTCAGTAGAATATAAGGATTTATAGTAGTCTCTAAATGTGTGCATTATATTTTTATGGTCAAAGATTATGTCTCCGTTTGTGTTGGTAATTCCTGGGATTGCATTGAGAACTTCTTGCTTGTGGATTCGTTGAGCTAAAAACTTATTAGCTTTCTCTCCATGTTCATAGTAATGATGTCTTGATTTAAAAATGAGTTGTTCAGTTTCTTTAGTTGTCAAGAGGTTGAGTTCTGAATGCAAAGCCTGCCTATTCCTATGAAGAGCCTCGCTCGGACACCTGGCATGTTCTTGATCTATTCTAGTAATTTCATTGGTTAGCTTTGATACCTACTTGGTTTCCAATTTATTTCTGTGGGAAAGATATTAGATACTCTGTCCTCTTAAGAAGGCCTTCAGGGTTTCCCAGAGTATTCCTGCAGAGAACTCTGAGGATATATTTGTCTCTAGAAAAAAACTGATCGTCTGCTAATAAAAGTGGGTTAAGAAGCCATCTGTGAGATGAGTATGTGGGGCATAATGATTTTATCTCCAAGATCAAAAGGGCATGGTCGGAAATAACAATAGCGTTGTACTTGCAGGATTTAATCATAGGCATGAAATGGTTATCTACAAAAAAATAATCAATTCTTGAGTAGCAATGATGCACTGGTGAGTAGAAGGAATATGTTCTTGAATTTGGGTTTAGAAATTTCCTGGGGTCTGATAAGTTGTGGTCAATTACAAATTGTGTAATTGTCTTTGCAGTGTTAGATGTCATCGCCCTGTGACAGGAGCCCTATCTAAGAGTGGATTTAAAAACACAATTAAAATCCCCAGCCATTATAATTTTATGAGTGTTCAAATTGGGAAAGGATGCAAATACATTTTGGATGAATTCTCTATCATCCACATTGGGTGCATAACCATTTCTCAAAATCGCTTTACAATTAAATAAATTACCCATAACAATCATGTATCTCCCTTCAGGATCAGATACAACATCTGATACTAGAAATGAGACTGTTCTATGTATAAGAATTCCCACACCTCTAGTTTTTTTTTGTAAAGCTGGAATGGAACATTTGGCCAGTCCAGTCTTTTTGTAGCCGGAACTGATCCTGGCTTAATAAGTGGGTCTCCTGTAAAAATACTGTTTTAGCGTTTAGACTTGTTAGGTGAGATAATACTTTCTTTTTAATTCATGATTCAGGCCTTTAACATTCCAGCTGACAAAGTTAACTGTCCTATCATGAAGACATTGATTCTGAGTTTTTGATATCATTTTGTAGTCTTAACCAAAAGTGAGACAGCTTTGACCTTAATTTCTAATTTTCTATTGTCTTGCAGTCTATTGTTACATTGGTGATTATAATTATAAGGATTAAAAAGATAGATTAGAGATAGCTTGCTCTCTTTCTCGCCCTCCCTAGTCCCCCCACTTTGCCTCCCCACGTGAGGCTGGACCCTACTTCACAAAGTCCCAGTCCTTTGACATACCTAGAGACAGAGCACATCCAAAACAAAACAAGCCCCCCAGCAGCGGTGTATGTGAATTTAAATTGAGATATCTATTGCCAATAGTCTAAATACTATAAGCATAATAAAAAAAAAGAAAAGAAAATCTTCAACATTCTTGAAATGTTAAAATAGTAAACCCAGGGAATGGTGTTAAACAGTGGCCCTGGATAAGCATAGTAAACCCTAGTGCAATAATAACAGCAACAATAAACCAAGGGTATGATGTTTAACAGTCTCCTTTAGAATAATAAAAAAAATAAATAAAAGAAAAGAAGAAGAAAAAAAGCGTTACTAATTTAATTTCTTCCACCCATACATACATACATAAACGTGTATAATTGTAATTAAAACAAAAACAGATAGTGACCGAGAAGGGAAAAGAATGTATAATTACGGTACCAGTGTCATTGCAAACAGATCAGACAGCCGGTGATATCTTCTTTACGATGCCATGACAGGGTGCAACTCATGGTCGTATTTCAGGAAAGTGTCAGGATCAGCTTTCTTAACTCTTTATCTGCTTCCTCTCTAATGGTATATATGTAATGTTTGCCTTGCCTTGGTGCTTGCGCCACCACCATCTACTCAAAGCACCATGATGTTCCAACAATGATGGATAGATTAAAAGCCAGAAGTCTGTATCACCATCAACCTCAAGTGACTCCGTGAGGACCCTAACTACAAAGAGGACTATTTCATTTATGTTATGTAGAATGTCCAGAGGGGACTGGGCAGTCCCGTAGCCTGGAACCCCTGCAGATTTTATTTTTTTTCTCCAGCCGTCTGGAGTTTTTTTTTCTGTTTTTTCTGTCCACCCTGGCCATCGGACCTTACTCCTTTTCTATGTTAACTAATGTTGTCTTATTTTAATTTCTTATTTTGTCTTTTATTTTTCTTTTCTTCATTATGTAAAGCACTTTGAGATACTTTTTGTATGAAAATTTACTATTTAAATAAATGTTGTTGTTGTTGTTGTTGAATCACCACTTTCAGTTTGGCAGGATACAAGAGGCTTTTCGTAAGCGCTGTTTAATATTATAAAAAGAGGCACACATAGCAGCTGTTGAGGGTGAGAAATCAGGGAAAATATGAATAAGGTTATTTTTTAAATATAATCTCTTGTTTCTGTCTGAGAAGTGAAATTACATTTAATTTAAATTGCAATTTCTCAAAACGCACAATAAAAGTCCTAGGTTTAGAGTTGTTAGATCACCGTATGCGATAAGCTGCAGCTATCTCGGTGTCTGATTTAAAGTCCTCTCCAATTATTTTGGAGAATAGTTCAGCTACGAATTTCACTGGGTTTGGACTTTCGCGATTCTCAGGTAGACCTTCAGTTCTAATATTATTCCTTCTGTATCCATCTTCCAGAGCAGCAAGTCTGTCTCCGAGTTTTTTGCATTCGGAATTGGGAGCTGCTGCTTTTCCATCAGCGGTGGATGCTAGATTTTTGGCTGTTTCAATTCGAGTCGTGAATGTCTGCTTAACATCCTCCAGCTGATCGGCAAGTGTGCTCAGTTTAGACGCATTTTCCTGAATGTGCTTCTAAATTTTTTCCAGCATACATTTAAAGGCCGCCTTAGAGCTATTATATACGCGTTTCTCCGAGCCTTTATTATCCTGCCGCAGCTTCTCACTTGTCTTCTCACTTATCTTGAGCATACTATTTATTTCTTTCTTTATATAATTGTTTATCTCTTGCTTGAGCTCAGCGATTATCACCTTCAGTTCGGACAGATCATTTCTGCTTTCGTGTACTGTAGGCGAAGCGGCAGGCTCTTTTATAGCCGATGTTCCTGGCTTGTGAGACGTAGGTGAAAGCGCGGACTGCAAGGCCTTTTCCAGGTTCAAATGATCTTCTCCAATTGGCGAGCTATCGTGACCTGCATCACTTGCACATTCGCTCCCATTTTCGTTCTCAACTCCAGGTCAGTCTCTGACGGGCCGCATCTTGAACTTGAACTTCGACTTGCCTGTATAGACTTGGATGTAGCTTTAGTTTTCTTTTCCGTTTCTTTCTGAGCCCCTTTCTTGCCGACCATGTTTATATAAGCTTGCATATACTGTAATAGAACCCTCGGGTTGGTTAAATACAGGATACCTCGGGATAATAAGAAATAACACCGCTGCTAAAGGAGCTCCGCTTCAAACGTCCATCTCCCACAAAGGACGAGACCAAAATCCCTGTTCTTTTATGTTTCTGCTGCTGTGTGGATCTAAGTTTCCTCTTGGGATTAATACATTTATTAGTAGCACTGCTGCCTCACAGTACGGAGACCTGGGTTCGCTTCCCAGGTCCTCCCTGTGTGGAGTTTGCATGTTCTCATGTCTGCGGGGGTTTCCGGATTCCTCCCACAGTCCAAAGACATGCAGGTTAGGTGCATTGGCGATCCTAAATTGTCCTGTGTTTGTGTGTGCCCTGCGGTGGGTTGGCACCCTGCCTGGGGTTTATTCCTGCCTTGCGCCCTGTGCTGGCTGGGATTGGCTCCAGCAAATCCCTGTGACCCTGTGTTAGAATATAGCAGGTTGGATAATGACTGACTGACTGGCTAATTTAACGAACTCAATAGAAAATGTGTTAGAAAAAGACATTAAAATCACTTCAAAATAACAAAAAAGACAATAAATACATGAACATGTGTAATTCCATAACACTCTCAGCCTCAACACCCTCAGGGTTGTGCCACAAGCAGCCACCTACTGTATGTACAGATAGTCCCCTCATCTCCAGGATAATACAGTGGAAGATCTGTTCCCCCTAGACCACCTCTAATTTTCAGGTACAAATTTTGGTTCAGCCCAGGCTTCTCCTTTCATACTTTTTCTCAGGCCTAGCCATCTGCCTTTGTGTTCTTTTGAAAACGCCATTTCGTAAGTGAACCCAGCTGACGTATCAGAACAAACAATAAAGACAACCAGGGAGCGAATGCCAAAGCAAATCAGTGAAGTTATATTTTGGAGATGAGTAAACTTGACACTGATAAACTTGTCCAGGTCTGCTAAAGCCTGGTGGCAATTCTAATGATTACATTTTATGCCAGTCCTTTCTGGTCATTGCTGCCTTCGTCAGTATTTTCCTTTCCCAGACTTGCATCTTCAGATAGCTATGCCTGTTTTCTCTGTTTGAATGTTTTATGACACTGGCCTTAGTCAGTGAGGTTTTTCTTGATTGTTTTTTCCATCAGGAGGAAGCTTTATTTGCCAAGTGAAATTTGTCAGGATTAAAGAAATGATTTTAGAATTTGTGTTACTTGCACTTTTGCTTTTCTTCCTGTTTTTATTAAGGACATTGTAGTCACCTTCTCTGTGTGCCGGTTATTGTGAAACTGTGCACAGTTGTGACGTTAACCACATCATGAGTGTCTGGCTATTTAAAGTAGGGAGTGTCTCATCTGTCTGCCTGAGCTTTGTGAAAATAATGGAAGTACTACTTGCTGAAAAATTTCATTAAAAGCATCTGTTCAGTGACTTAAACCAATGTTTTTCAACCTTTCTGATGTCACGACCCACTTTTTCACATGTAAATCTCTTCTCCCTTGGTGATTGTCAGAGATGGGGAGAGGAGGTCCCGGTGGTGAATCAAAAATGATCATCAAAGTGGAGATAGGGGTTTTCCCCTTGGTGAATCGAATTCCATCGTCATTTTGGGGGGGTGTCCTGCTTGGTGAATTGAGCGAGTCAGAGATGGGAACAGAAGTGTATCATGCTACAATGCCAATTTCTTAGGCAACCCACCACGGCCCACTATTATTATAACGAAAAGGAACTCGTGACCTACCAGTGGCTGCTGTCTCGCAGTAAGGACACCAGGGTTCAAGTCCTGGGTCCTTCCTTCATGTCTTTTACATGTTCTCCCCATGTCTGCATGGGTTTCCTCCAGAGCACCTCCCACAATCATGCAGATTAGGTGAATTGGTGGTACTAAATTACCCTAGTGTGTGGTTGGGGTGTGGGTGCCCTGCCCTGGGTTTGTTCATGCCTTGTGTCCTATGCTAGCTGCAACAAGCCTCCGTAAACCCCCATGACCATGTACCTGGTTAGAAAATGACTGATTGGCTGACCCACCAATGGCAGCCTGCAACAGAAAATGGGACACAACATAGTGGTTGAGAAACAAAGATTAGGTGAGATCCACACTACTACATTTTCTTTTCTTTTTGCCCACCCTGGCATTTTTTACACCTGAAAATGGAGACCTTCAAAATACTCTCTAGAGCCCATATACTTGTGTCAAAGATGGCTCAGTGTTTCAATGTGGACTGGTGAAAACAGACTTTTGAAAATTCAGACTCTAATCACAGTCTGATTGCTCTTCCTGCACTTCTCTGATTTGATCTTTCTTATTACAAAAGTCTCATACTCCGACTGGTTACCCTTCATGGAAGAAAAACATTTTCCAACATAGCTGACACAGAGGAGATGGTTTGCATGGTGCTTGCTGTGTTGCTTACCTGTATGCATCTAAATTACATTTTGTATAGTTTGAATGCTGCACAGATGCGCTACAGTCACTACAGTTTTCTGATTAATTCCATGGCTGACAGTGTTACCAGCCTGTCAAGGATTTTTCCACGAATTTGCGAAATTGCCCAGTGTAGGCGAATGGCTGCATTTAAGGTCAGTTTATTTTTGTAAATTGGTTCATTTACCTGTGTTAATGGGCGGCACGGTGGTGCAGTGGTAGCGCTGCTGCCTTGCAGTAAGAAGACCTGGGTTCACTTCCCAGGTTCTCCCTGCGTGGAGTTTGTATGTTCTCCCCATGTCTGCGTGGGTTTCCTCTGGGTGCTCCGCTTTCTTCCCACAGTCCAAAGACATGCAGGTTAGCTGCATTGGCAATTCTAAATTGTCCCGTGTGTGTGCCCTGCAGTGGGTTGGCGCCTTGCTCAGGATTTGTTCCTGTGCTGGCTGGGATTGGCTCCAGCAGACCCCGGTGACTCTGTGTTAGGATACAGCAGGTTGGAAACTGACTGACTGACTTTTGTTAATGATGTGAACATGCTAGTGCGTACAAAATTGTGTTTCTAAATGAAAACGTAGTAATGTGGATGTAGCTTTAATTTTCATTTTGTTCTTTGAATTTGGCAGTCTGATTTAGTATTTGACCTTAGCCAGCTTGAGTACTGTTTAGTATTGCCTTTCTGCTAAAAGCATCTGTGGCTATCTTACATTTAAGGCTCCACCGGACACTACATAAGATGTCTCCTTTGTAACAAAAAAGGTGCTAGGCTAGCAAGAAGTTGCCAGGGATAAGGGTACCAGTGAGGTGACAGGGTACACCTTGTGTATCAAGTCTCCTGTACATAGAGAGAGACTCCGGCAGGGAGAGATAGGGGATATGAGGCAGCAGTAGGCTCTGAGGAGAGTGCAAGTAAAAAAGAGCGAGAGAGGAAGTGTGTAACACCTGCCCTCTGGAATCACTGGGGGGGGAACAACTCCCACAGGAAATCCAACTTTTCATTTCAAAGATTACAAAGGATTCAGCAGTGCTGGGACAGATGACGTAATTGTGCAGCTTCCACGAATGTTGCACCTGCAATTCGGTCACTGACTATTTGGACTTTTCAGAATGGTTTGTTACCTTGTGTCGCTAACAGCTAATCATCAGGCCTCTTTAACAGCTGACACCTACTGCTATCTGGAAGTCCACCTAGGATAATTTCTCTCTCCTGCTGCATTTTTATTTGGGATTGAGTTTCTTTTCTGGTAAACTCCCTTTTTGTGTGGGCCAACATCCTTATTGTTTCATCAGAATCATGGTACTAACTTGCTCGATGTCGTCAGTAGTGGACGTGGATGGGAATCCCACTCCTTCTTTGTGCTTAACATTTGTTCGGCCATTTTCGAACTTCTCAATCGATTCATAAACACGCCACCATGGTAAAAACTGTCTCCATATTGTACAGAAAGCTTTATACAGCCCCCATTACACTTCTAGTCCATATAAATTACTATTCGCTGTGCTACATTAGTGCAAACAGAGGGCACAGCTGCCATGTTTTCTCCTAGAAAACAACAAGAGAGTTTGACTGATCAAGGTCGAGACTTTACCACAGTGATCACAGACACACCATGTTTTTGCATGTGCACGGGGAAAGCAGTACAGCCAACCCAAACAAAATTATTACAAAAGTGCAGATAATTATTGACTTACCATTGTATATTCAAATATTACATCAGGGAATCACACACTGGTTAGACTGTACCACTGGGAATATCATATTATGCAACGCCACCAACTGTCTCTAGCTCTCTAAGATTATGTAAATGAAGGCTATGACTTTAAATGGTTGGAAAAGTTGTCTAATGTGACATGGAGTTTACTTACCCATTTTTGTTACAGCCAATAGCATTATGCCTGATGGGGTTAGTGCTGTACAAAGGGTTAACTGGTATGTCAAGTTCTGCCACAACTTCTGCCTTTTTCATTTTGTCACGGTCCATAAAACATGAGACATCAGACAGACAAGCTTCTCTTCTGTTTCTGAGGTCCAAAGCCCCCGTGCTTCTTATTTCTTGTCAACGCATTCTGTGCATTGAACCTCTGAATGAACATTCATTGATGCCAGACCTCATGGACACAGAGTTGACCCTACGACCAAAGACAAAATCAAATATTTAATTTTATTTCAGAGAGTCTTGGACTGGTTGGAGTGAGTCACTGGTGATATCACATTACATGACTAACATTCATGGGAGCACACCACTAACTCGCTAAAGGTTATGTAAATGAAAACTATGACTGAAAATTGCTGGGATTGTTGATTCATGTGATTGATTAATGTGATATGGCCTTAAGAAATGAAAGTTTAGATTCAAATGCAAAAAGAGAAAAGAGTAGAAATTGTTAGGTGTCAAACTAATGTGTGGATCTTCCAGAGGTCACATCAGATGAAACGTGACAACTCACCTCTGAATCTTAGTCACTTCTGAATGTCCTAGAGGCCTTTGGAAGGTACTAATAGATCTCAACAAGTCCTCAGCTCATAGATGCTGAAGAACCTTTTGGAGATATGTAGACATATCGGTCACTCATTTTAATCAGACTCAATTGTCACCCTTTTCTAGTTGTTTCTAATTCTTTTGTGTTTATGGATCAAATAATTATGAAAAAGGTGAAGAGTGGCTGTGGTAAGGTCCATTTACTTACATGTGCCTGTGCTGCCATCTAGTGACAGGCACTATATTAAATAGCAGATTCCTAACCTCTCTCTTTCTCTCTCTCTCTCTCTCTCTCTCTCCATTCCGCTTCCAAAAACGTGGATCTCCGCAAACTAAGAGTAGCATTATCTTTTTAAACTGGTCCAGTTGGCTGCATTTCAAATGACCAGTCAGATTGATATCTCACATCTGGTTTTGTGCTGTCCACAGTCACAGACAGTTGCAGACCATCAGCCTTTAACTGCTTTACTCCCCGGCCCCTTAATGTTATTGATTAAATCTGTCAGACCTCTTCCAGACCCATCACCCCAATGGACATATGAGTGGAGTCTCATGGATTCCGCCCTCCTCAGCCAAGGCGGCTTTCACATTTGGCCACCTGTATATCACTTTAACAATGGCTAGAACCATGAAAAAGCTTTGATTAAAAATTGAAATGTGGATAACCACTAAGCAAATTAAATAGTGTGGCATGTCATCAAAAACAATTTTAATAGAGATGTAGTAAAATATTTAAGAACTGCAGCATGCTACGGGTACAATAAAGTGTAGCCTCTATTCGTCCATTCATTCTCCTCTCTAAAACTGCCTTAGTTTTGGTAGCAACAGGATCAAGAAGGGGAAAAGTCTTGGATGGGATGGTGGCCCAGTGCAGGGCACAGTCACACTTGCGCTCTTATATGCAGTGTATACTATTTATATACAGGTGCAATTCAAAAAGTAAAGGTAACTTGAATATTACCTGGTAACCATAAAGGAAAGAAGTTGACATAATACAACACGTTTGTGATGGCTTATGTGAAAGTCCTGAAGTTAGAGTTCACATCTCAATCCAATATGAATTTGTGGCTGGACTTGAGAAAAACTGTTTACTCACAATCTCCATGCAGCCTGACAGAGCTTGAGGAGTTTTGCAGACTGGAGACAAATGTACGTGGAGTGTGCAAAGCTGATACAGAGAGACAGAGAGAGACCTGAGCACACAGACTCAAGGCTGCCATGGCTGAGAACATGCATCGACTAGATACTGACTTGAAGGGATGAATTCTTATGCAGTCAATTACTTTGTGTTTTGTCTTACTACACATTGTAGTATATGAAAGAACAAGAGGGAGATGGTGAAGAATTGATGCCCAGCAATTCTGGCAAACGTAAAGAAACTGAAAGTCCAGGTAAGTTATGGAATGATTGTGGATGCTCTCATCAAATGACACCTCCTCCCTCAGGCATTTTATTCAAGAATTCTGGGAGCTCCGTGCTCTTTAGCTTCCGGTCTGAGAAAAAAAACGCTAACTTCTGGTGGCTTTAGTTTTAATTGACCCAGGGGCAGAAGTGGTGGGACATCTGTGGATGAGCTATGGTTAACATCAGAATGCTTCTTCATTCAGGCTGCAAGCAAAAGGAAAGAGGCTGTTAGGGACCACTGGTATATGATCCTTACTTTACCAGAGTTGCCTGGATGTATCCTACACATGCGTGTGTGACAAGATCATGTGAGCTTTTCTTGGGGATTCAGTCAGGTGTGGGATCACTTTTTATGTGGGACCAATGTAGTAGTCTGTGCCTTATATGAATCCACAGTCCCAAATTCCCATATAATGGGAGTCCAGAGCAGTAGAGGTTTTCAGACAGGAAAGATTCAGAGATGGCGAGATGGTAGCCGTCCACTATGAGACGTAGACTTTAGACACCATTGGTACAATTGGTTATTTCTTTAATACCCTCCTTGTGGTTCTGGTCTGTCCTGTAACAGAATCTTCTTATTCTTCTTCTTCTCATAGATGTCCAAATGATTCAAACCAGGGCTCATAGAAGGCCACTTCAAAATTAGTCCAATGTTTTGTTCTTAGCCATTCTTGGGTGCTTTTAGTTGTGTGTTTTGGCTCCTTATCCAGTTCGAGGACCCATGACCTGCGAGTGTGACAGAGCTTTCTGACATTGGGCTGTACGTTTTGCTCCAGAATGTCTTGATAGTCTCGAGATTTCAAGGCACTCTGCAAAGCAGCCCCAAAACATAAGCGAGCCTCCTCCATGTTTCACAGTACGTCTGCTGCTCTTTTCTTTGAAAGCTTAATTTTCTTGTCTGTGGACACAGAGCTGGTGGGATTTGCCAAAACGCTACAGTTTTGTCTTATCTGTCCAGAGGACATTCTCCCAGAAGAATTGTAGCTCATCAATATTCATTTTAGCTAATTCCAGTCTGGCTTTTTTAGGTTTTTCTTTCAACAGTGGAGTCTTCTTCCATTGAGCCCACTGGTGCAATCAGACATTGATGGACCTTGACCTTGGAGTTAAGCTTGTATCTTTTTGGAAGTTGCCCTTAGCTTTTTGCCGGCTATTCTCACTGTCCTTCTGCCCACTCTGGGGTCGAACTTTCCACTTGTGGTTGCGTCCAGGGAGGATGGCTCAGGCCCATAGACCTTAAACTTATTAATAATATTTGCAACTGTTGTTACAGGAACAACAAGCTGCTTGGAGGTGGTCTTCTAGCTTTTGCCTTTAAAATGCTTGACTGTTATTTTCTTTCCGATCTCCTCAGACAGCTCTCACTTTGGCTTTCTCTGGTCCGTGTTCAGTGTGAGACACACAATGATACCAAACAGCAGGGTGGCAAAGTGTTTCTATTTAAATAGGCTGAATGAATGACTGCACAATTGGAGACGTGTGTGATACAAAGTCAAGAAAAACAAGTTTGAAAAATCATCCAATTATTTATGATCTTTTCCTGCAGTACCAACAAGTGTGTCCAGGCCATTTTAGAATCTCTTTGTAGAATAAGCACTTGATCTCTTGTCACACTTGCTTTGCTTTACCGGATGTCATATCAATGGCAAGCAGGTATTCTTAGGACAAATGCTTTTTGTTGCATCAGTTTTCACGAGCCATGCAGCACTTTTTCAATGAAACCAACAATATGTCTACGTCTGTACAGTACACCAGCGTCTAATTACATCAGGGCACAAATTGATGTGTCATCTTCACATTATTTAGAGTGCATAGAATCCTTTGCTGCCCATCTGCCTCTTAGAAACTGAAACAAAGGATCTATTTATAGAGAACATATTGCCGTGATGGGTGAGAGCCGACCCTGGAAACACGTGTGCGGTGCTGCACGGGGCCAAGTCTTTGCCTTTCACTGTGGCCGCCCCTGCTCCAGTCCACGGCACCTGGCGGGTCGAAGGCCACACCACTGGAAGCTATTAAAATGTCATGTCTGCCTCGTGTCCCCCAGCGATGAAGTGCACTACCTGCCTTTGTCTCTTCTTATCTCTTATCTGCTTTGTCTCGTTTTACTCTCTGGTGTCCTCCTGCAATTCGTCGTCTGGCAGTGGCCTCTCATCCTCAGTTCCTCTGCCATGATGTGTTTACTGCTTTGCATTATTCAAATCGTCTGATAAATAGCTACATATATAAGATTTGCGGGGCTCAAAGATTTGCCCTGGCATGAGACAAGCCTTTAAGTTTATTTACATCAATACTGGTGTGGGATGAAAAAATAATAAAAGGCAAAATCATTCTTGTGCCGTCAGTCACTCTCAGACCTCTCAGTGTCATTCAGTGACTTCCTTCGTCCCTTCTTCTCCTTACCCCTCAAGATCACCAAGTGGAGAGCACCTGCCCGCCATAATCCAGCAGGTGGCACCACATGTATTAAATCATACTAAAAGATGTGACAATTCAGGGCACTGGATGTACAAGTACAGGAAGCAAAAAGTTATGGGGAGGGAAACCATATCAGAATTAGGTGATGTTACATGCGGCGAACCCTAAGGGGTCAGTGCTGGGCTGCTGCCATTTTTGTGTTCATAAGGATTACGTATGCTTTGAAATCACTTCATTTTTTTTGTTCAGTGCCTCCTGACACATCAGAATGGGAAAACCATCACATCTACTGTTCAGCTCGTCTTGATATCTAGTTAAGCAAGATGTTGAGCTTTCTAGGGTTGCACTGTGAAGGGCTGGGTTAGCTGATGCTGCCATCACTCCTTGAACCTGGTAACATTAGCTTCCACTGTTATGCTGATGACATCCAGCTCTATCTCATTAGAAAACCTACTGATTCCTTTCCACACTCCTCACTTACTAACTGCATAGCAGGAATCAAATCCTGGTTATCTTCAAATTTTCTTAAATTAAATACTGACAAAACTGAGGTTCTCCTTCTTGGTACAAAATCAACATTAACCAAAACTGATCATTTTTCATTTGTCATTGATAATTCCTCTGCCTCCCCTTCCCCACGGGTTAAGAGTCTGGGTGTCATCCTTGACAGTACTTTATCCTTTCAGTCCCACATCAATAACATCTCCGGGTCTGCATATTTCCACTTGTGTAACGTTAATCGTATTCGCCCCTCCCTCACTCCCCACACCACTGCTATCCTTGTTCATAGCCTTGTCACTTCTTGTCTGGATTATTGCAATTCCCTTTTTTTTGGTCTTTCTCGCAAATCTCTTTATAAGATTCAACTGGTCCAGAATTCAGCTGCCCGCATCATTACTAGAACCCCCTCCATTCACCATATCACTCCCGCTTTGCAGCAGCTTCATTGGCTTCCAGTTCAGTTCCAAATTCAATTCGAAATTCTCCTACTAACTTTTAAGGCTCTCCACAACCTCGCCCCCCCATATCTGTCTGACCTCCTCCTTGTTGCCATTCCCTCTCGTACCCTTAGATCCTCTTCCTCCATCGACTTGACTGTCCCCTTCGTCTGTCTTACCACTGACTGAATGCTCTGCTCCCCAGCTTTGGAACTCACGCCACCTGAGCTTAGAAATATTGAATCATTTTCACTTTTCAAATCTAAACTTAAAACTCATTTGTTTAAGACTGCTTTTTCTTTTTGATTACAATTGCTCTGTCTGATTTTAACTTCTTTATTTTACTTTTGTTTAGAACATTAGAATCGCTCTAGATGAGAACAGGCCATTCAGCCCAACAAAGCTCGCCAGTCCTATCCACTTATTTCTTCCAAGAAAACATCAAGTCGAGTTTTGAAAGTCCCTAAAGTCTTACTGTCCACCACACTACTCTGTCGCTTATTCCAAGTGTCTATCGTTTTTTGTGTAAAGAAAAACTTCCTAATGTTTGTGCGAAATTTCCCCTTCACAAGTTTCCAACTGTGTCCCCGTGTTCTTGACGAACTCATTTTAAAATAACCGTCTTGATCCACTGGACTCATTCCCTTCATCATTTTAAACACTTCAGTCAGGTCTCCTCTTAATCTTCTTTTTCTTAAACTGTAAAGGCTCAGCTCTTTTAATCTTTCCTCATAACTCATCCCCTGTAGCCCTGAATCAGCCTCGTCGCTCTTCTCTGGACCTTTTCTTGTGCTGCTATGTCCTTTTTGTAGCCTGGAGACCAAAACTGCACACAGGACTCCAGATGAGGCATCACCAGTGTGTTATAAAGCCTGAGCAGAACCTCCTGTGATTTGTACTGCACACATCAAGGCGCTATATAACCTGACATTCTGTTAGCCTTCTTAATGGCTTCTGAACACTGTCGGGAAGTCGATAGCTTAGAGTCCACTATGACTCCTAAATCCTTCTCATAAGGTGGACTCTCAATTTTCTGACCTCCCTTTGTGTATTCAAACCTAACAATTTTACTTCCTATGTGTAATCCTTTACATTTATTGACATTAAATTTCATCTGCCACAAATCTGCCCAAACCTATATGCTATCCAAGTCCTTCTGTGATGATATAACAGATTCCAAATTATCTGCTAATCCACCTATCTTGGTATCATCTGTAAACTTAACCAGCTTGTTACTTATATTCCTATCCAAACCATTTCTATATATTAAAAATAGCAGCGGCCCTAACACTGACCCCTGCTGGTCACCACTCTTAACATCGGCCAATTCTGATGAGGTTCCTCACACCGTCAACCCTCTGCTTCCTGTGTCTGAGCCAATTCTGCATCCATCTAAAAACATCACCCTGAACTCCCACTTCTTTTACCTTGATGCCCAACCTCTCATGTGGCACCTTATCAAATGCTTTCTGAAAGTCCAGATAAATAATCTCATCTGCTCCACTCTGATCGTATCCTTTTGTTGCCTCCTCATAGAATTCCAACATGTTAGTAAAACACGACCTCCCTCTTCTGAGCCCGTGCTGACTGTTCCTAATAACTCCTGTCCTTGCCATGTGTTGCTCAATCTTATCCTTAATAATTCCTTCCATTAATTTTCCTGTGATGCATGTTAAGCTTACTGGCCTATATACTGGTTTATAATCTGTGTTTTGTCTATTGTTCGGTGTCCTTGAGTGTTTAGAAAGGCGTCTGCAAATAAATAAAATGTATTATTATTATTAATGTCTGAGATGAGCTGGGCAATGAGGGCACCTAACAAGAAGAGATGCTGCGAAGTGATGCTAGTGCTCTTATTCAAATCCATGCAGGATTCAAACAGCGCAAGTGGTCGTTCCATTATAAATAAATAAATATATATATGAATAAACATACCATAAACACGGGGGTTCTCAAGTGGAGGCAAGTTGGGGAGCATGCACTGGTACAATGCGTTGCCGCACTCACTACATGACGAAACAACTCGGGATCCCAGTTGGCAACTCCCTAGGCAGACACGTGGTCCAGTCCCGTTCTCCTGAAGTGACCCTCTATCTGCCGCAGCCAGGTGTTACGTGGGCGACCCCTTGGCCTGGTCCAAAACCAATAAATAGCCCAGTAATTATAATGAGGGTAAAATCACTACAGAATCCATACACTAAAATCCCAGGAACCATGGTGCTTCCAAACTGAAACCAACACCTCCTCTTCTTACCCTTTAAGGGTCTCCACACCAGAGGAGATGTCAACAACAGGTGTAGTCAACCTTTAAAGATGGGCTTGGGTCTCCACCACCACACCAGGCATGCAGCGGAGTGCAATGCCAATCCTCTTCTTGTCTCCCAACTCCCTTCTCCAGGATACAACCGGGAAATGTCCAAAGAGAAAAGGTCACCTCTGCTCCCTGGTGCACTCATCAAAAACAACCACTGTCCCTTGAGCATCGAACCACACACTCCTCTTGGGACCACAGTCACGACGTCCTGCTTCCCCTCCACGACACCACAGGCTCCACCACGATTCTGCCAGTCTTTCCCTTTCACATTCAGTTCATCTTCTGATCTTCTCTGTTTCTCCAGTCTATTCTGCTCAAATTGTACTATTCCTGTTTGTCGCACTGTTGTCAGCTGGCAATCATTATTCAGTTTCTGCATGTGTGCGTCCTGTAAAACAACCTGCCTACAACCACATCTCCCCTGTTTTTGTCCCTCTAGACCCAAAAAACATCACTTTAATGCCATTGGTGGGCCATATTTTGTGCAGCAAATTACACCCTTATGAGAAAGAGTAAACCTGTAGGTGCCTTCAGCAAAAATGATCAGAAAGACTTGAAGTCGTGCATGCCACATCAAACAACCCTTGGGGTTAACCCCCTAATTGGATATGAGGGCTCAAAGTTACTCCTTTTCAGAAAACCTCGAAAGAATGGAGATTGTTAATATATGGTGGCTCTCCGGCTAAACAACCTGGACAGGTAAGTCGAAGGCTGCTGGTTTGAATCCTGGCAATGACAGAAGAAAGCAAGGCTCTTAAGCTATAATTGCTCCGGGGTGGTGTACAAATAGCTAACCCTGCGCTGTGATCCACAAAAAACTCTGTGTGTGTCTCTGGGGACTTGGCGTATGCAAAAAATGACACATTCCTAATACAAGAAATTATATACAGTACACCCCCAAAATTTGCAGGGGTTACGTTCCTAGAACACCCGCGAATTTTGAAAAACCACGACTTTTGGATGTGGTTCAAAAATGCCTTTTAAATGCCTACAGGGATGCCCACACTTTTTCGGCTTACGAGCTACTTTTAAAATGACCAGGTCAAAATGATCTACCTACATTAAAAATGATATATATATATTGTGACAGATAAAGGGCACAATAAATAATAATAATAATAAATAATAATAATAATAAAGAGCTCCTTTGAACCCCTGTCCAAGACTCCAGACACCAGATAAAAATCCAAATATTGACTTTATTTATAATCCACAGTGCACAAAGCACCCTTCTCTCCACTATTCTCATAAATAAACACAATTCTCCAATACAAACACAATCCACCACTCCCAGACACGTTGCCACCCTTCCACCCAGCTCAGCTCGCCGTCTGGGTGCTCCCACAATCCTTTTATAGTCCCTGACCCGGAAGTGTTTCAATCCCCAGTCCATGTGATCTTCTATCACTTCCAGGTCAGATCAAAAGTCCTTTTTTTCACCCCGGAAGTACGTCACTTCTGCTGTTGCTCTGCCTATGACGCACTTATATGACTCTTTGCTCCTCCCTGCAGCTCCCTCTTGCGGTCCCTGTGGTATCCAGCAGGGCTGTGGATGAAAACTCCATTGTCCATGATTCCCTGCTGGTCTTCGGGGCACCTCCATACTGCAGGGAGGGCACCATCTGGGGGTATTGGCCAGGATGACAAGCCGGCCATAGACCACAATATTATATATATTGAGGGCTCTTGCCTCCTCCAGACCACGAGGGGGTGATCGCCCTAGTTGTGTTGGAGGCCACAGGTAGAGGGCTTGGAATGCCAACTCTGTAGGGGCCCATGGCCACCGCCAGCCGGCGCCCCGGTGCCTGAAGAACCCTGGACCTCAGCGCCTCCGCCACACCAGGAAGTGCTGGGGGGAAGAGGACTTGGAACACCCGGAGGGCTTCCGGGTGCGCAGCCGGCACTTCCGCCACATGGGGGCGTGTCCGCGGGGGATTGCCGGGGAAGCAGCTGGAGCCCATCCGGGTTGCTATTTAAGGGGCTGCCTCCCTTCCATCATAAGCAAGAGTCGGGTGGAAGAGGACGGAGCTGAGAGAGAGTGGAGTGGAGGTGGCCAGAAGGAAGACATCAGTGACTGTGAGGCCTGGACTTTGGGGGATCGATGCTGGAGGCACTGGGTTGAGCACGACAATACTGTAAATATTGTATACAGTAATCCCTCGCTATATCGCGCTTCGACTTTTGCGGCTTCACTCTATTGCGGATTTTATATGAAAGCATAACTAAATATATAACGCGGATTTTTCGCTGCTTCGCGGGTTCTGCGGACAATGGGTCTTTTTACTTCCTGTACATGCTTCCTCAGTTGGTTTGCCCAGTTGATTTCATACAAGGGACGCTATTGGCGGATGACTGAGAAGCTAACCAATCAGAGCACGCAGTTAAGTTCCTGCGTGCTGAATGCAGTGTTAACCAGGAAGTCTTGTCTCGCTCATTCAGCATCAACGTGTTTCGCTGTGTAAAGAGTTGTGCTCTTTTGTGTTTATCTTTGTGCATAGTCAAGCCCCTCATTATGGCTCCAAAACGATCTGCTAGTGCTTCAGGGGCCGTGACCAAGTGCCAACGAAGATGTTAACAAATGCCGAAAAGGTAAACGTTTTGGATTTGTTGAAGGCTACGATTCTTTTTATTTAAAAAGTAGGAAAGGAATATAAGATCTACGGCCGCAGTGTCCTTTTAACCAGGGTGCAAAACGAGTTGTAAGTGGATGTAATAAGGCAGTAGTCTGGATGGAATCTGCTTTAGGGATTTGGATTGAAGACTGCCAGAAGAAGAA
>JANRMT010062797.1:22521701-22550796 GCA_026402145.1 Polypterus bichir lapradei | reverse complement strand
CCAATAATCAACCCTATGACTGCAGAGTTACTTTTCTAACTCATTCAACCAGTTTAGAGTCAGTGCCTACCCAGATCCCACGTGTCTCCACTATAGGACATGGTGGTGCACACGTCCATGCTCACTTGAATCAGGCAAATATACGGGCATTAATTCATCCAGCATGTATAACTGTGGGCAGCAGTACTTGTCACCTTTCAGATTTTGTAAATGCTGTATACAGTAAAACTCGTACTGCATCATCTGGAGTGGGCAGTGATGAGACCACCTCTGACCATCAATATGGACTGTACATAACAGAAGACCAAGTAAGGAGACAACTGAGGAAGCTGCACATAGAAAGAGCCACGGGACCAGATGAAGTCAGTCCTCGAGTTCTTAAGGCCCGTGCTGACCAACCCAGTCATACTTTGCTCTCCAGGGCACTGCACCCCATGCCCAGCTCCCAGAGGCGTAGCTAGAGTTTTCAGCGCCCGGGGGACAACTGAAGATTTCGCACTCCCTCCTGTTTGCCAAAATGCAATGGGGAAGGGAAAGAAAATTTTTAAAAATGTATTTAAAATAATAGTATTTTAAGAAAAAAATTTCATATAAGTCTCCAAAAATGATAACGCTGTCTCGTGTTCTTTAAAATCTAAATTCGTCATTAGCTTTTGTAAGAAAAAATTCGTTTTCCGCATTTAAAAATGATTTTAAAGAAAGTATATAGCAAATTATAAAGCAAAATAATGATATATTTATAAAAACTGCATTACTTACAATTTATTCGTACGGAAATATGATGGGGAAACGTCTAGACTTTTGCAGCCATCTACTAGAATACTTCACCACAGCCCAATCAATTTTCTATCAAACACATAAACACAAATCACTTGGCACACAGAAATGGCGTTTGCAACAACTTAGACAATGATACACAAATGCACGGGTGTTGAAATCCAGACCTGGAGGGCCGCAGTGGCTGTAGGTTTTCATTCTAACCCTTTTCCTAATCAGTGACCAGTTTTCACTGCTAATTAACTCATTTTCCCTTCATTTTAATTGACGTGACTTGGACCCCTTAGTTGTCTCTTTTTCCTTAATTAGCAGCCAAACAATAATGAGACACAAAACGAGCCGCCACGTGACCAGCTAACCTGAAAATAAAGAAAGGTGAAGGTCTCAGTCATGTTGGTCTGCTCAGGTCACCCAAACATTTTGACGGTGGACTTAGAAAATGACAGAAAATCAACCGTCTGCTGTGGTAGAATGAGAGCAGGAATAAGCCATGAAATTAAATAAGTGGTTTAATTAACAGCAAGAATCGGCTTCTCATTAAGAGACTGGTTGGAGTTTGAAGCCCCAGTTTAGCTGGTCATCTGTCGGCTCGTTTCACATCTCATTTCTGTTTGGCTGTCATGTAAAAAAGAAAAGAATCAATTCAGAGGACTGAATCCTTAAAAACAGGGCAATTAAAATGGAATGGAAAAGGAGTTAATTAGCAATGAAAACTGGTCACTGATTAGGAAAAGAGTTAGAATGAAAACCTGCAGCTACTGAGGCCCTCCAGGACTGGAGTTCGACACCCCTGCACTAATGCCTCATGTCAGTCGCGCGACCTGTTTAATAACGTCAAAAATGTTTCTGGGTGGGAGTCAAGCATGTTAGAGTAGCGGAGGGGATAAATTCTTGTCTGTTGGGTATATAGAACTACTATGTGCTTCGAAATCAGAAAGAGACAAAAAAACACAATGGAAAAAGATATCCTCGTACTGATGGAGTGATGGACTGAGTATGCAAATGTTTTTTATTTACTTTTAAGTGCATTTAAGAATGGAAAACATTTCATTCTAAAATTTCGTAACATCAATTAGGCGCCCCCTGGATGCTGTGCCCCGGGACAGATGTCCCCCCCTTGCCCCCAAGCTACGCCACTGCCAGCTCCAGCTGTGGATACCGATATCTTTGTTCAATCTTTGTTTTAACTAAAACTATCAAGAGTGGATCAAATTTTATTTTGTTCTTTGTGTAGAAATTCCTTCCAGACCAATTCGCCAAGTGGACCCAAAACAGGAACTGAAGATTCCCGATTGAACCGCCTTACGGATCAAGGGGGCTGCATAAGCCCCTCCACCATGCCAAGGTCATGATCCTAGGAGGGGACGTGCGCATCAATCAACACTGAGGCTGCAAATTGGCTTGTCAGCTGCTGCTCGGCGGTGTCCCCTCCTGTTCTGCATATCAGGTTATGTAATCGATGTGCTCTCCTCTTCTATGCGATCTTTACGTTTTATAGACCAGCAGCGTGGCTTTCCTGTGCCTGCATTTGATCGATGCACATAAGCAGCCATTCTGTCAGCCAGTCACTTTCTGATCTTGTGGCACGATGGATGTTCTTTCTTGTCATCTGCCGTGCGTCTTGCTGCCTGCTTGATGTTACGGCAGGACAGGCAAAGATTTATTTTCTTCATTGTCGTGCGCTGCGCATGGGAGAGGCCGCACGACTAAATCAGCAGGTGTGCAGTGTTGCGTGTCTGATTCATTTTCAGGTTGTTGGACTTTTACAAAAGCCATAAGAAGACGAGTCGTGTAAAGACTGTGAATTAGACAATAAAAAAATGAATACTACAAAACTGATCATTCAGCCCAAGTCCAAGGTCAGAACTCAGAGGGTGAGTTTGCGGTCACTCGCAGACGCACAAGATGAGTGGCCAGTGTGTTTCAGGTAGGAGAAACTAGAAAGCCTGCTGTTTGTAACACAGTACCTCGTAAACCACAAGGCAATTAGAAGAACATGGAGACTCCAGGAGGCAGTGCTGCCTGCGAGCTGTGAACGTTTAGAAGTGACTCCAAAAGAGAGTATGAAGTGCACCAGCCAAAGTGGCCTGGAAAAAGGATGAAGGACATCAAAAGAATCTGAAAATGAAGAGAAGAGAAGAAATGGCAAGATCTGGAAGGACATAAACCCGATCTGTCAACACTTAAAGGATAGCCCATCCCAGAAGATGAAAGCCTCAGTGGCATTTAAGGAGCTATTAGCCCTGTTAGTGTCTTTGATATCTATCTGTTTTTACACCGCGCATTTTAGATTTATCTAAAGGCCATATCACGTCACACGACTTTCATCATTTCATCCATCCATCCATTATCCAACCCGCTCTATCCTAACTACAGGGTCACGGAAGTCTGCTGGAGCCAATCCCAGCCAACACAGGGCGCAAGGCAGGAAACAAACCCCGGGTAGAGCACCAGCCCACCACAGGGCACACACACACACACTAGGGACAATTTAGGATCGCCAATGCACCTAACCTGCATGTCTTTGTATTGTGGGAGGAAACCCATGCAGACACGGGGAGAACATACAAACTCCATGCAGGGAGGACCCGGGAAGTGAACCTGGGTCTCCTTACTGCGAGGCAGCAGTGCTACCCACTGCGCCACCATGCCACCCTCATCATTTCATCATTTACATAATCTTAGCGAGTTGGGGGCATTTGCAGGTTTGATTTTGTTTTAAGTCTTAGGGTGGGCTCTGTGTATGCGAGAGCAGACAACCAATGAGCACGGATGTGGGGATGGACTATGATGGACTGTGAATGATTACGTGTCGTGGCCTGAAGGGTGCACTCCAGCTCTCCAAACACGGCACAGACGGACACAGGCTTTTATTTGGTTTTGGGAAACTCTTTCCTCACAAGCGCTTCCCACCACAGCCAACACAGTACAATAATAAAGCAGCCCACAGCACTTGCTTGTCTCTTTCTCTTCAGCACCTCTCTCTGCCTCCACTCCTCCCAGTAGGCATTGTCTTCTCCATCCTGACTCGGGCTCTGCGAGGCTTCTTTTACATGACACCTGAGAGTACTCCCAGTGGCCTGTTAGCGTGGTATGGAAGCACTTTCCCGGGTGAGGTGTCCAGGCAGCACCCATGGGACCCAACAGGTCTGAGTAACAGGACTCCATCTCCCATGAAGCCCTGAAGGAATCCATAGTGCTGCAGCAACCAAGGGGGGGTGCTGCCATCTAGTGTTCCGATATAATGCACCCTCTCTCCCGTGGTCCTACCAATATATTATAGCAGGGTAAGGGCATCGCCCGTCCACCACAGTATCTTATATCTTGAGCATATGTGGATTAGAAACTGTGGTACGACAGACAGACAGACACCCAATGTCCAAAACACACACGTTTAGTAACATTCTTCTCCACACACAATGCTCAAACCAGCCAAACTCAGTCTCTTTTTCTCTCTCTTCTTCTCTTTCTGCCGCCTTCACTCCTCCACACACAAGCTCAGTCTTCTCCCTCCCGACTCCAGCTCCTCTAATGGAGTCAGACGGCCCCTTTTATAACACCCTCGGATGTGCTCCAGGTGCTTCCTGATGATCTTCTGACAGCACTTCCTGGTGTGGTGGAAGTGCCACATGAGCACCCGGAAGCACTCCGGGTGTGCCTGGAATCTCTTCTGGTTGTGGCGGAAGTGCTGCAGTCCAGGGCTCCATAATCCTGCGGGCACCCTCTGGCGGTGGCCACGGACTCCAACAGGGATGAGCGTCTGAGCTCTGATCCTGTGGCCCTCATTGTCTCTCTCCCGGTCCTTCCAGGCATCCCGGCTGGGCAGGATCCCCAGCCATCCGCCACAAAACACAATACAATATTGATAAAAAGATGTAGTAGAAAAGCCTAGGAAGGTTTAAAGCTAATTATACTTGGACTACCAATTACTCAATTATATGATGTGCTGAGCTGCTTGGCTTTCCACCTGACTGGTGAGAAAGGGGGGCGTTTGAGGTCGAAGCTGTAAAACGCTGACAAATGGAAGAATCGGAAAGAAAAGTAGGACTTGGATGAGATTGGTACAGGAGCCAGAGGCCGCAATCTGTTTGCCGCCCCACTGGCCCACAAATACCACAGGAAAATGTGAAAAAGTCGTAAACACCAGGAAAAAACAATGGTGTAGGTTCATCCGTAGCCATTGCAGCCAAAGGTCCTGCTAGAATGACTGACCAGCCCACTTAGTAACACAAGAACAGCTCCCACCTGAGCACTAAATACACTGGGTGTCTAGCCTTCAATGAGAAGAGCTGCTATCCATCTAGGCTGTACTGTGTATGTGTGTCACAATACGGTTTTCAGGATTTCTATAGGTGAAGGAACCTAGTTGTTTTCTTTATCGTGACTTTAATGTTGTTAAAAGTTTGTGATGAGTAGTCCGTGGCACAGGGTGACTTTTGAAGTAAATAATCGCATCCCTGTACAGGTTGTGGAATATGGCCGGCAGCTTCTCCCGGCCAATACCCCCAAGCCGCCAGATGGAGCCCTCCCTGCAACATAGAGGTGCCCCGAATTCCAGCAGGGCATCATGGACATTGGGGTCTTTCTTCACAGCCCTGCTGGATAACGTGGGGACCGCCAGGGGACGATGCAGGGGGGCCCGGGGACTTCTATTTGCCTTATAGGCCGGAAGTACTTCCCAGTCGAGGGGACAGAGGAAATGACGTACTTCTGGGCTGAAGAAAAGGAGTTTTACCCGACCCGGAAGTGTTAATATAGTCACATGGACTGAGGGACAGAAACACTTCCGGGTCAAGAAGTATAAAAGGACTGTGGGAGATCCCAGCAGTGGGCCAAGTTGGGAGGAAGGGTGACTGAGCTGCTGGGAGGTGTGGAGGATTTATTATTGAGAATTGTGAATATTGTTATTGTGTATTATTTATTTAAGAATCTTAATGTACGTTCTGCTTTGTGCACTTATTTGTAATAATAAAGTCAACATTTGGACTTTTATCGGGTGTCTGGCATCTGGTCTGAGGGTTCAAGTGGATGACAGTGCCCCCTATCTGTCATAAGGTGTAGGATTTCAATCGGGTGCGAAGGTCCGCAAGCGTGAGATGCAGGCTGATTGTGACGCACTACAAGTTCACAGGAGGGTGGATCAGTCAGGCGTCTCAATGGGGCCGCGAAAGGAAATTACTCCATGAAACCTGCAACCAGTTAGGCAGCAGAGTTAAAAGAAGCTTGCATGGGACAGAAAGGAACAAAGACACAAAAGCGAAAAGAGGCATGGAGGTTAAAGGAAAGGGCGAAGAAAAGGGCAGAATTGTGAGGGAGCCGGTGCGAGACGAAAGGAAGCAGGTGTACGGGAATGGAGCCCTGGGAGAGCAACATGTGGCTGGCGCTTAAGAGGGGGCTTGATGATCGCTCCCGCTGAGCAGCCAGGGAGCAGGACCAACCACAATAGTCCAGAGGACTCACCGTAAAGCCGTGGATGGCAGCGGAAGTCAAAGGGAGTGGAGACTCGGCGGTGCCCCCGTGGATCATCATTTACACAAGCAGGACTGAAGGAAGTCTGCACCGGTTGGTTGACGTCTATCCACACTGCGAACAGGATAAGCCAGATAGACGTCTGTTTTAAAGAGAAGCACCAGGGACTGTGATTTTTAAAGAGAAGAATCCTGCCGTGTTTTAACCTCGTTTGTATGGATTATTTATTGGACTTTAACCTTCACGGATGCACTTGATTTTATGGATTTATTTATGGAAGCTTGCACAACACTTTGGATCTCTGCTTTACTTTGAGTGATTTTAATACAATATAATACAATACAATTTATTTTTTGTATAGCCCAAAATCACACAAGAAGTGCCGCAATGGGCTTTAACAGGCCCTGCCTTTTGACCGCCCCCCAGCCTTGACTCTCCAAGAAGACAAGGAAAAACTCCCAAAAAAATCTTGTAGGGAAAAATGGAAGAAACCTTGGGAAAGGCAGTTCAAAGAGAGACCCCTTTCCAGGTAGGTTGGGCGTGCAGTGGGCGTCAAAAGAAGGGGGTCAATACAATAGAATACACAGAACAGAACAAATCCTCAATACAGTATAAAAATAAAACTTTTAGAAGTACGGACCAGAATTTAACAGTAGATGATATCAGATAATATGATTTGGATTTGTTTAGAGTCCTGGAGACCTCAGCCATCAAGATGCCTCCCCCATTTGGCCATTCCACAGCTGAAATAGCGCTAATCCGATGAAAGGACCAGACCCCTCTTTCCCACAATTCCTGCAATCCTCCATCAGTGATGACTTTACCTTAGGCAGGCAAAACAACTTGGCAGGTGGGCCGTGGCACCAAGTGCCACATTTGAGTACCGAGAAGAGAAACAGAATAGGTGAGGGTTAGTAACCAATTCTAACTATCATGTTACTTATGTTTTAGTGCTAATGACTAACAACAGAGATGCAGTCTGTTCAGTTAATCAGCAGCTCTAGTCAGGGTGTGCTAAACTGAAGTAGTGAGCCTTCAGCTGGGATTTAAAAGCTGAGACCGAAGGGGCATCTCTTATAGGAGCAGGCAGACCACTCCACAGTTTAGGGGCCCTGTAACTAAAAGCTCGACCTCCCACTGTTATTTTATTAATCCTTGGAATCCTAAGCAGACCGGCATCTTGAGATCTTAATGTGCGCTCAGGTTTATAAGTCATGATTAGTTCAGACAAGTAAGCCGGACCTTGGCCATTTAATGCTTTATATGTTAAAAGGAGGATTGTGAAATCTCCCCTAAACTTAACCGGGAGCCAAAGTAAGGATTTAAGAACTGGAGTTATGTGTTCATTAATAAAAGCACTGTCCACTTTTTGCACATACCCCTTGTCTGGATGCATGTGTCCTCATCTGCCTGGCTCATCACTGTGATGGTACCAATGGTGGCAGGTTCAAGAAGGTCCCAGAAGGGTCCGGTAGCATGGAGTTGACCCCCACCGTCACAACGTTCCTCAACAGTGTCGTCTTGTTTTCTATATGGATGCTGCCATATTGGAGTCTGGGTGTGTCCTGTCAAGTAACATACAGATGACTTATTTACTGAGCTAAACGGGAGAAGCACATAAAAAATGAAACCAAACCAAATAAAAGCTACCAAATCCTAACAAGAGACACAAATCACAGTCAAAAAACAGGCGTAAGGGGCGGCCAGTAGCCTTGCCTGGCTGGGACACCCATGAGATGCAAGGATGGGGGTGAGAGTGTGCATAGGGTAGTATCACCCCTGGAGCTCTAACTGGTAGCCCCCCTGGGTTGCAGCGTTGCCTCAGATTCCCCCAGGGCAGCATGGGACATGGAGTTCTTCAACTCAGCCCTGCTGGGTGCCACGGGTGCTGCGGGGACTGGGGAGTCCATTTTAATGGGGTTTTTGTCTTGCCAGGAATTGCTTTCAGACCCCATGTACAGAAGATCAGAAGTACTCCCAGATGTAAGATAAAAGGAGCTGCCTGAGCCAGAGTCTGGTGGACGAAACTTGCAAGGAGTAGTGGAGGAGGCAGCGGAAGAGTGACAGAGAGAGAAGGGAGAAAAGAGGTATACTACTGTACTACTGTGCTTAATTGTACTTGTGACTGTGGGGGGAAACGCTTGGGAAAGAGTGTCCCACAATAAGACTCTTTGTGCCTTTTAGCTTGTATCTGAGCCTGCTGCTTGTGTTGGGTGTTTGGGGAGCAGGAACGCCCCCTGGTGTCCAAAAAGATCAAACCAAATGAAACTCGCAAGATTAACGCTAACATTATTCAAAGTTATTGTGTTTTTACATGCATTTTTATTACTCTTTAATATTGTTTTTTTATCAGTATGCTGCTGCTGGATTATGTGAATTTCCCCTTGGGATTAATAAAGTATCTATCTATCTATTATATAGTGCCTTTCATATCTATCTATCTATCTATCTATCTATCTATCTATCTATCTATCTATCTATTATATAGTGCCTTTCATATCTATCTATCAATCTATCTATCTATCTATCTATCTAAGAAGCTTAATAACAAAAGGTTTCTTCTAAATACATTTAAAAATTAATTCAGGAGTTTTGTATTCACAAATGGGATAACACAGTGTTTCTCAACCTTTAAGTATTTGCGACCCGAGTTTTCATAACAGTTTTGATCGCACCCCCTGAACATTTTTTTGAAACCATAATAACATTTATTCCTATATTTTTTGCTGCCGATACACCACTGCAAGTTTTATTATACCTACTTAACATTTATCTAACTCTATATTTATTTTTCTAGTATCAAAAATGTAGTTTAAGTTAATTTGTTTTGGTTTCAATAGATGTATTTTTAATATTTTTGATTCTTGTTTTCTTTTTTTCACATCTTTGTGCCCACTTTTTTGTTACTTCGCGCCCCCCAGGTTGAGAACCGCCGGGATAACGAAAGGAACCCCCAGCCAACATTTTATCCCGTCGTACAGATTACCCGAGGATCACGACCATCATGTCCTGTGTAATGGAAAGAGAGGACAAAGATAGAAGGTGCCAAGAGGGTGACTGCGTATATTTGGAGGCAGCAAGATTAAAAAAAAAAACACACATGTACAGTGCATCCGGAAAGTATTTACAGCGCATCACTTTTTCCACATTTTATGTTACAGCCTTATTCCAAAATGGATTAAATTCATTTTTTCCTCAGAATTCTACACACAACACCCCATAATGACAACATGAAAAAAGTTTACTTGAGATTTTTGAAAATTTATTAAAAATAAAAAAAATTGAGAAAGCACATGTACATAAGTATTCATAGCCTTTGCCATGAAGCTCAAAATTGAGCTCAGGTGCATCCTGTTTCCCCTGATCATCCTTGAGATGTTTCTGCAGCTTAATTGGAGTCCACCTGTGGTAAATTCAGTTGAATGGACATGATTTGGAAAGGCACACACCTGTCTATATAAGGTCCCACAGTTGACAGTTCATGTCAGAGCACAAATCAAGCATGAAGTCAAAGGAATTGTCTGTAGACCTCCGAGACAGGATTGTCTCGAGGCACAAATCTGGGGAAGGTTACAGAAAAATTTCTGCTGCTTTGAAGGTCCCAATGAGCACAGTGGCCTCCATCATCTGTAAGTGGAAGAAGTTCAAAACCACCAGGACTCTTCCTAGAGCTGGCTGGCCATCTAAACTGAGCGATCGGGGGAGAAGGGCCTTAGTCAGGGAGGTGAGCAAGAACCCGATGGTCACTCTGTCAGAGCTCCAGAGGTCCTCTGTGGAGAGAGGAGAACCTTCCAGAAGGACAACCATCTCTGCAGCAATCCACCAATCAGGCCTGTATGGTAGAGTGGCCAGACGGAAGCCACTCCTTAGTAAAAGGCACATGGCAGCCCGCCTGGAGTTTGCCAAAAGGCACTTGAAGGACTCTCAGACCATGAGAAACAAAATTCTCTGGTCTGATGAGACAAAGATTGAACTCTTTGGTGTGAATGCCAGACATCACGTTTGGAGGAAACCAGGCACCACTCATCACCAGGCCAATACCATCCCTACAGTGAAGCATGGTGGTGGCAGCATCATGCTCTGGGGATGTTTTTCAGCTGCAGGAACTGGGAGACTAGTCAGGATAAAAGGGAAAGATGACTGCAGCAATGCACAGAGACATCCTGGATGAAAACCTGCTCCAGAGCGCTCTTGACCTCAGACTGGGGCGAAGGTTCATCTTTCAGCAGGACAACGACCCTAAGCACACAGCCAAGATATCAAAGGAGTGGCTTCAGGACAACTCTGTGAATGTCCTTGAGTGGCCCAGCCAGAGCCCAGACTTGAATCCGATTGAACATCTCTGGAGAGATCTTAAAATGGCTGTGCACTGACGCTTCCCATCCAACCTGATGGAGCTTGAGAGGTGCTGCAAAGAGGAATGGGCGAAACTGGCCAAGGATAGGTGTGCCAAGCTTGTGGCATCATATTCAAAAAGAATTGAGGCTGTAATTGCTGCCAAAGGTGCATCGACAAAGTATTGAGCAAAGACTGTGAATACTTATGTACATGTGATTTCTCGTTTTTTTTTATTTTTAATACATTTGCAAAAATGTCAAGTAAACTTTTTTCACGTTGTCATTATGGGATGTTGTGTGTAGAATTCTGAGGAAAAAAAATGAATTTAATCCATTTTGGAATAAGGCTGTAACATAACAGAATGTGGAAGAAGTGATGCGCTGTGAATACTTTCTGGATGCACTGTATTGTGGAATTGTCTCTACAGACACAAGTTCAACACAGAACTCTCCCAAGATGGCGGAGCTTCAGGTTTTGGGCACTTCTGAGAGGAAGAGGCAGGTCCATGTGGACGGACACTGGGAGTGACATCAGAGGTGATCTAGTTGTCAATCAACCGGTCTTTAGATGGAGGAAGAGAGAGTGAGAGAGAGGCATTCGTACACAGCGCCAACCCCAGGAGCAGCGGTAGAATTACAGTCACTATGTAAACACGTGTGACACCTGACAGGAAGCATAGAGATGCGTGCGAAAGGCAAAACAAATAAATAAAACAAAGCAACTGAAACCCAGACAAGAGGTAAAAATCACAGCCAAAATTCAGACAGAAGTCAAAAATCAGGCAAGACACAAAGAGAATATAAAAAAGGTTTTGAAGGATTTATCTGCAGATTGAATAAAACTAAGTGCCAATGCTAACCTCATATCCCGTCTGCTGAAGAACGCCCCTAGAAACACAGGACATGACTCTAACAACAGTACGCAAAATGGCTTCCATAATAGGAAAAGGCTATAAGACTCCAAACATCAGCCCTGACCGTGACAAATAGAAGCCACATCACTAGCAACATGGGAAGTGGCACCAATGAAGGCTCTCAAAATGGCTGTGATAGAAGGATCTGAGAAATAGCATTCAAGGTGTAGTAAATACCAAATGAATTCATGTGAAACCTAATCATGACAGGGTGCTTGGACGCATTGCTAGGAGACAATTCTCAGAGGTTGTGTGTCTTGCTTGACCTTACTAAGTGACATTTTACAAAAACAGCGTACCGAATTCATCCAAGATTGGATTCCTGAAAGAAGAAAACTTGGCATCATTTAGTACTGTTGGATTTTGATTCTACTGGTTATGACGTTTCTTTTCTGTCTTTTGATTACTGTTTCCGTCTCCTGTGTCTTAGCTTTGGTCCCTAGTGCCCTTTGTGGCTTATGATCTGCCAGCACATCCACAATTTTGTTTTTTAAATGTTGTCTTTCTCGTAACGACATTTCTTTTCTGTCCTCTGATTACGATTTACTTCTCATGTTTCTTGGCTCTTATCATGTCTTCCCCTTTTCGCTTAGGATTTTCGACTCTGATTTCTGACTACCATTCTGGTTGCACATCCTGAGCTTTCTTATTAAATTGACTTCCCAGTTACGACTCCTCCATGCCTTCTGACTCTTCCATGCTATCTCCTGATCCTGTTTTCTCTCTAAACTTATGTTGCCCCGTTGCTTTATATCAGCTGTAGACACATTTTCGGAATTAAGAACATTTGTTATTAAGATTTATAATGAGTGAATAAAGATTTAAACCCGATCCCCTGCCTGATTGCTGTATCTGAGGATGTAAATGATAAATGACGCATGCAGTCAATCCTGGTTTGGTCTTCCTGTGGTAAGTGCCAGTGACTAATAGATAAATAGACAGAGCTTCAATTGGGGCCATTATTAGGGGAGAGTGGGGTCCTTCTGTGACACCCCATGACAAATCACCTGGAAGTGCGTTTGCAAAATGCACCTACCAAGAATAAGGGCCACGGGTGTCTTGGTCCGCACAAACGGAGGAGAGGCTCATCTGTCTGATGTCTCTTGTTTTAAATACCAAGTGCGGCAGAAAGAAATTGAAAATATCTCTCTATTATATAAAAAAAATCTTGGGTCGAGACATGACCTTTTCAGAAAGACACTTGGACGTCCCGCGAGAACAAACAATTGAAAACATTTAACGACTGAAAAATTTAAGATGTGTAGCAACCGGGGGCACTCCAGCTCCCCAAACACCTAACACAAACAGGTATGGACACAAGTGAAAAGCACGGAGAATTTGTATTGTGGGAAACTCTTCAACACCAAATGTTTCTTGCCACAATCAGAGCCACAAGTACGATAAAGCTCACGATAGCACCCAGCAACTCTTTGTCTTCTCTCTGTCTCGCCCAAATCACTGCCTACTCCACTCCTCCTTGCAAGCGTTGTCCACCTTCCACCCGACTGTGGCTCATCAGTGTGAGGCAGGCAGCTCCTTCCCCCAGAATTCCTTGTAAACGGAAGAACAATCATCTGGGCCAGTCTGCCTGATCGAGAAGTGGGAATGACTCGCCTTTTGTGTTTACCACACGCTTTGTTTCAATCCCATTATTTAATTATGTCTTCTGTCTTTTGTCTTACAAGATTTATGGTGGTTCTTGTCTCCACAAGAAAGGGTTTGATGCTTTTTTCTCCTTCATGAAGAATATTTTGAGACTTTCTTTACTGTATATGTTTAACTATTAAAGTCAGCTCCCCTTTTAGGGCCTGTACAGGCTGATTCAAACAAGAAGCAGTTAAGAACTGGCTGATTTTGGGGTGAGCCTCTTCTGGGCAAGTCACTGAAGGTCCTGAGCTGCTTGATGGTCTTTTGAAGGCCTCATGCACTCTTTTTTTCCGCCATGTTTAGAACTCATAACAATCAGTCTAAAGTCGTGTCTCTGATTTGTTACAGTCCTCAGAGGAAACTCGTACCATCACGAGAAGAATATAAACTCCACACAGAAGGCCCGGCAGCCTGAAACCAAACAGAAATCCCATAATGCTTCCTTCCACACCACTAAGCCACCTCAGTGGTCTTTAGGCTTCATTTGTCCTTTTCAGATTTTGCTGCAGTAGGTTTTTTTTCCACCAAGTTTTTTGAACAGACGCCTTTCCAGATAGCAAAATAAATCATCTGTCTTAGTGTGGCATGATGTGTTTCTTGATGGATGCCTACTTAAGTCAAACAGATCAATGTCAGGATGAGGAAACCCCATTGCCTGCGACGTGAATCCTGAAATATGCGGCAAATGGCATTTTTATGTGTTCATTTATTTAGGACTGATTCCTGAACTCTTCCACAATGATAGCTGACAGACATGAAAAATGTGAAATGAGGGCTTCTGTCAGGACTGTCTTTGTGAAAGGCTCTGTGCTTTATAGAGAGGAGCTGGGATGTCATAAACAAAATTAATATTGCTCTCTTTTTTTTTTTTTTTGCTTACAACACCATTATTCCAATGTGGGAAATCAATGTTCATTCCGAATGTGATTAGCTTATGCACATTCTTATTGCGCTGTCTGTACTGATAAATGTTGTGCTTACTCTTACGACTAAGAGTGCAGGCCAGTAGTTAATACGAGGACATAAAACATTCATAAAGAGTTGTCTGTGTCCACAAAAAGTCCCATTTTTTTCCTAGGTTTTAAAATCTGCCCCAAAAAAGGACATCCAGTTCATTTATCCATCCATCTCTTCCTGACCCTATTCATTCCGACTTAGGGTTAGACAAAAGATGTTTGGAGTCTGTCTTATGTGAGGGTAGGCTGGCAACCCGGCCAGAACTGTACTAGGAATCTTGCCAGGCTAGGATGTCCACAATAAGGAAGGACAGGGGGAGACAGCTAACGCAGGACATTATTTCTCCTGGAACGCTAGATGGCAGCCCCCCTGGGTTGTGATATCACCACAGATACCCACAGGTATTTCAGCTCAGCTGTGCTGGGGTCTGTGGGTGCCGCCAGAGGGTGCCGATATGACTAGCGAGCCCTACTTTGTTGGGCTCCATCCTCATCCAGAAGTGTTTCCGAGCCACAGTTTCAGGATGCCAGAGGTGCTCCAGGGTCTAACATAAAAGGAGCAGCCCCGCTTCATTCTGAGAGCTAGAATCGGGAGGAGGGCAATGAAGCTTGCTGTGAGGAGTGGAGGAAGAGACAATGAGATGACAGGGAGCAAAGAGCAAAGAAACAGGGTGTTACTGAGTGATGCGGTTGTGGCATGGAAAACTATTACCTCAGTAAGAGTTTCACACAAAACAAAAGCCTTGTAAATAGCGAGCTTGTGTTCAAGCCGGTGTGTGCTGGGAGTTTGAGGAGAGCCCCTAGGGACCACACCTAAGAGCATCTGGACAAGGCAGGAAATAGTCAAACAGATGCCAAAAGCCACCCATCCAAGATGGCATCTCATTCTGTCTCCTGAAGGCATGCGTCACCCAGTGTTCATCTTCAGCTTGTCCCTGTCTTTATGAATAGAGTCGCTGTGATTTAAGAAAACCACAGCTGTGCTTGTGCCAAAGAAATCTGCTGTTTCTAGCTGGAATGACTATGGGACCATCGCGTTAACCTTTGTGGTGATAAAGTATCTGGAGAAACAGGTCATGATCCACATTTACCATGACATCTCTGCTACGGTTTGCATACCAGAGTAATAGATCTGTGGTTTACGTCATCTTCTTCGCTCTGACATCTGGAAAGGAACAACACCTACTGTACGTCAGGATGCTGATTTATTGATTTTAGCTCTGCCTTCAACACCTCCAGCATGATGCTAAAGATCAAAGACCTTGTCTGAGCAGCTCCATCTGTGGTTGGGTGTTGGACATCCTGACAAATAGACCCCAGTCAGAGTGTACTGGCAAGAACAACTCCTCCATGCTGTTCACTAGTATCGGTGTTGCTCAAGGCTGCTGCCTCGGCCTAGAGGGATTACAAATAGATGGGCTTGCTGGAGCCAAGCTTTTATATTAAAATAGATGTTTTAGCCCATCAGTGAAATGCTCAGCAAATGGCGCCAGTCTTATCTTCTTCCTATGACAGCATCCATCTGCAATTTGCTTCATGCTCAGTAGGTGTCACTGCTATTCTGTGCCTTTCTGACATGACACCTTCTCGAGCAGTTATAACTGTAATAAAGTTGAGACTCTCAATAACTTTGTGGAGGTTTCTGCTACACCAGTTTTTTGTTTCAGCAGCATATATCAGGCCATTAGCTTTCAATTAAGACCACAATCAAGGTTCTATCCCCAGTGGTTTGTGAGTAATCAGATGGACAAAACCATTAGCATTTTATACTTACAGATTCACACACCCACATACAATAATATACCCTGTGACCCCAAGATTGGATTAGATAGATAGATAGATAGATAGATAGATAGATAGATAGATAGATAGATAGATAGATAGATAGATAGATAGATAGATATGAAAGGCACTATATACTTTATTAATCCCAAGGGGAAATTCAAATAATCCAGCAGCAGTATAATACAGGAATGGCATTAGAAAAGAGCTTAAACACCTGATCTATGGCACCAAGACCCTGATATTTCAGTCCAGGTTACACACAATCACAAGGCTGAATTAAAACCTCCACAGGCCCCTGGGTTACGTAGCTCTTTAACAGACAGTAGATCACACAGTTTTAACAACGCAGCGCACAGGCTCCATATTTCTCATTCTTCATTTCACCCCGAGATTCGATCTCTTCATCGCACTAATTTGGGTGGGGTTTACCCTGGTCGCCATGCGCCCTGTGTTGGCTGGGATTGGCTCCAGCAGACCCCCGTGACCCTGTAGGTGGGATATAGTGGGTTGGATAATGGATGGTTGGTTGGTTCACCCTGGTCATTTCCACTCATAGATACTCATTCGTTCATCAAGTGAGGAGGTTATTCACCTTGATCATTTTGGAATCATGGGTGTTATGGTAGGAAGACTCCTTGCTGTCATCACTGACCCCTGGTCACACACCCAGAACACCTTGATGGCAGATCAACCCTGACCCTAGCATCACTACTAGAAGGAGCTCAAAGCACCGAAAGGGAAGCCATTTGATTTTATATAAACACTAGCAAAATACCCGCGCTTCGCAGCGGAGAAGAAGTGTGTTAAAGAAGTTATGAAAAAAAAGGAAACATTTTAAAAATAACGTAACATTTGCTTTCTATTCATTTGCATAAGCACAGTCCTTCACCAGCAATTATTTAATGTTAGCTCAGACCCGGCACTTAAAAGTTTCTGTTGCACTTTTGCTGAGTTTGTGCCAAACACTATTCTATCCCTGACCATCTCATCTTCGTTTGCATAAGCACAGTCCCTCACCAGCAATTTTAACTCCGTTATAAAGTGATCCAAAGTCTCGTTTATACCTCGTGTCTTCCCAATAAACTTGTATCTCGCGAATATCGTATTTGTCATAGGCATGAGAAACGCCAGTGGCAGCGTGGCTATAAACTTAATTTAAACTTACGGTTTACACCGTGCTTTGTTTCCACAGTAGCTGCACTTATGAATATGCTTGTATGTGTCACTCGCTTGATATTCTTTTGCTGCCTTCTCAATTGTGTAATGCGTTTTTTGTTCAGCGCTCTTTGGAGCTCTTCCTTGTTCTCTACGTACTGCGTTCACAGTCAGTTCACGTGAGCCGCTCTCTTGTGTGATCTTGCGATGTCCACGGCTTTATTTAATGTTAGCTAAGACCCGGCACTTAAAAGTTTCTCTCGCACTTTCGCTGAGTTTGTGCCAAACACTAGACCATCTCATCTTTGTTTGCATAAGCACAGTCCTTCACCCGCGAATATCTACCTTATATAGGCAGGCACTCAATTACGTGGGAGGCGTGATGATGTGGGACGCAACTCCGCCTCACACGGCGACCGAGCTGCAGGCTATGGCCGGTATATATGTACATAAGTAGGTTCCAGTTATGACCATTACGCGTAGAATTTCGAAATGAAACCTGCCTAACTTTTGTAAGTTAGCTGTAAGGAATGAGCCTGTCAAATTTCAGCCTTCCACCTACACGGGAAGTTGGAGAATTAGTGATGAGTGAGTGAGTGAGTGAGTGAGTGAGTGAGTGAGTGAGTGAGTCAGTCAGTCAGTCAGTCAGTCAATCAGTGAGGGCTTTGCCTTTTATTAGTATAGATAAGACACGGAAGAAGCCCCATGGGGAACCCCCACATCAATCCACCATTCAATTTTATAAACAGTAGCATGCAAAAGTTTGGGCACCCTGCTTAAAATATCTGTTACTTTCATTAATTAAGTGAGCAGAAGACAAACTGGTCACCAAAAGACATAAAGCATTTTATGTAAGATTAGTGGATTGTTTTCGCTCTGTTGAATTGTACATGCAAAGGTTTGGGCACCCTAAGATTTTTGAGGTCTCAGATAACTTTTACCAAGGTGGTCTCAGATCTTTATTAGCTTTGTTAGGACTATGACTTCTTCACAGTCATCATTAGGAAACCCCAGGTGATGCAAATTGCAAAGCTGTTTGAATTCTCTGACTCCTCAATCCTTGTCCCAACAATCAGCAGCCCATGGGCTCCTCTGTAGCAGCTGCCTAGCACTCTGAAAAATAAAAGAGCTGATGCTCATAAAGCAGGAGAAGCCAACAAGAAGACAGGAAAGCGTTTTCAGGTAGCTGTTTCCTCAGTTCGTAATGTTATTAAGAACATTAATAAATGACAGTTACCAAGAATAGTGGAGGTCAAGTTGAGGTCTGGAAGACAAGGAAAGCTTTCTGAAAGAACGGCTCATTGGATTGTTAGAAAGGCAAATTAAAAAACCCAGCTTGACTCCAACAGACCTTCAGGCAGACTTAGCATGCTCTGAAATGATGGTGCACTGTAGTACTGTGCAGCGACACCTCATGGTAGAGTCAGCAGAAGAAAACTTTCTTTGCATCCTAGCCACAGCATTCAGTGCCTAAAATCTGCAAATGAGCATCTAAATAAACCTGATGCATTTTGGGAACAAGTCCTGTGGACTGATGAAGTCAAAATGGAACTCTTTGGCCACAATGTGCAAAGGTATAACTGAATCAGCCCGCAGTCTAGGAGGTCTCCTTGACTCCAGCATGTCATTTAAAGCGCACATTACAAAGTTGTCCAAATCATGTTATTTCCATCTTAAAAATGTTTGGAAATTAAGGCGCTTTCTAAATAAACAGGATTGTGAGAAATTAATTCATGCATTTATTTCTAGTAGGATTGACTGCTGCAATGCGGTGTTCACTGGATGTTCAAACTGTTCTTTATACAGCCTCCAGGTAATCCAAAATGTGCTTCAAGAATTATTAGAAGAACAAGAAAATACGAACGCATAACTCTAGTTCTTAAATCCTTACTTTGGCTCCCGGTTAAGTTTAGGGCAGATTTCAAAAACCTCCTTTTAACATATAAAGCATTAAATGGCCAAGGTCCAGCTTACTTGTCAGAACTTATCATGACTTACAAACCAGAGCGCACATTAAGATCTCAAGATGCCGGTCTGCTTAGGATTCCAAGGATTAATAAAATAACAATGGGAGGTCGAGCTTTTAGTTACAGGACCCCTAAACTGTGGACTGGTCTGCCTGCTACTATAAGAGATGCCCCTTCGGTCTCAGCTTTTAAATCCCGGCTGAAGACTCACTACTTCAGTTTAGCACACCCTGACTAGAGCTGCTGATTAACTGTACAGACTGCATCTCTGTTGTTAGTCATTAGCACTAAAACACAAGTAACATGATAGTTAGAATTTGTTACTAACCCTCACCTATTCTGTTTCTCTTCTCTGTACTCAAATGTGGCACTTGGTGCCACGGCCCACCTGCCAAGTTGTTTTGCCTGCCTAAAGTAAAGTCATCCCTGATGGAGTATCGCAGGAATCATGGGAAAGAGGAGTCTGGTCCTTTCATTGGATTAGCACTATTTCAGCTGTGGAATGGACAAATGGGGGAGGCAGCTTGATGGCTGAGTTCTCCAGGACTCTAAACAAATCCAAATCATATTATGTGATATCATCTACTGTTAAATTCTGCTTCATACTTGTTAAATTTTTATTTTTATACTGTATTGAGGATTTGTTCTGATCTGTGTATTGTACTGTATTGACCCCCTTCTATTGACCCACTGCACACCCAGCCTACTTGGAAAGGGGTTTTTCTTTGAACTGCCTTTCCCGAGGTTTCTTCCATTTTTTTCCTACAAGGGTTGTTTTCTTGTCTTCTCAGAGAGTCAAGGCTGGGGGGCTGTCAAGAGGCAGGGCCTGTTAAAGCCCATTGCGGCACTTCTTTTGGGCTATACAAAAATAAATTGTATTGTATGTTTGGAGAAGAAAGGGTGCCGAATTCCAGGAAAAGAATATGTCACTGACTAATAAGCATGGCTGTGGATCAATCATGCTTTAGGGTTGTGTTGCAGCCAGTAGCTGCAGGGAACATGTCACTGGTAAAAGGAACAATGGATCCAAATAAAAAAAACAGCAAATTCTGGAAGCAAACATCACAACATCTGTTAAAAAGTTGAAGTTAAAAAGAGGATGGGTCCTACAAGAAGATAATTGTATGAAACACAGCTGCTCACAATCTACAGTGGAATACCTCAAGAGGTGCAAGCTGACTGTTTTGCTGCCATGGCCCTCACAGTTCCCCAACCTAAACAACACTGAAAGTCTGTGGAGAGATCTCAAAAGGGCAATGCAGACAAGATGGCCCAAGAATCTTTCAGAATTAGAAGCCTTTTGCAAGAACAAATGGGCAAAAATGCACCAAGTAAGAACTGAAAGACTCTTAGCTAGCTACAAAAAGCGCCTACAAGCTGTGGTTGTAGCCATAGGGGGTCTTACTAAGTACTGACATCTCAGGGGCCCAAACGTTTGCTTCAGGCCCTTTTCATTTTTTGGTATTTTGTACCTGTGAATGACAGAAATAAAAATGAAATCTTGCTTAACATATTAAACAAATCAATTCATCTTCTGCTCACTTAACTATTCCCAGTAACAGACATATTAAACAAAGGGGCCCAAACATTTTCATGCCAACGTACACATCTGACTCAATAGAAACCCTAAGGGGAAGTTCTTATGTTATGAGAATGTGTAACACAGCGTGTGGCAATCAAACAGGGGGATGAAACCCTGACCTCTGCAAATCCTAGAAACAACCCTGGCATGCTGGCTCAGTGGCACTCACATAATCAGCATGCTGAGTTCCAATCCCCTGAGCAGACATTGCCTTTGTGGCATTTGCATGTCCTTCCTGGATGTCTGTGGTGGTTTTTGAGGTATAAATGCAAAGATGTGCAGGTTAGATTGGTTGGAGATTTGAAGGTGGCCTCATGGGGGTATAAATATGGGTGGGCCCTGTGACATACTGCTGCCCACATTTTGGGTTGGATCCTGCCTTGCATTTGATGACCCTGCATTGGATTAAGTACGTCTGACGATGAATGGATGGGTGATACAAGTTCTCTTCCCAGGTTATGAGAACTAAAAGTGCCTGTGCTTAAGTTTTGGGAGAAGAAGTCGGAAAACTCTATAAGGGGGTGAAAGGCTTCTCAGTTCTTTAGGGAATAGTGAAGGCACAGCAAGTGGGTAAGGAGTCATGTTGTTATTCTCTTATCGTGCTGCCACTCATTTTAGCCGTGTGCTGTTTATATTCCAATGACACATAAGTACAGGAAGAAAAATGATCTAAATAAGGAATCAATGTGCTGATGAGTGGTGTAACAACGTTTCATGTGGCTCCTTGTAGTTTCAGGGAGTGAAGGCCATTTTCCTAATGCTAACTATAAAGGCTGCACTGACCTCTAGTGGCTACTTGTGGAATTTCAATTCCACTTTTCCTTCTACATTTTATTTATTGGCAACTCTCGCTCTCCCTTTTGGGCAAAATAAGTTGGGATCAGAGGGAAACCTGAAAAAGGAATTGAGATCTTTAAAAGCTGCTTAGCCTGTTCTACCTTCTTGTCAAAATGCCTCCAGGATCCAAGCCAGCTTAGGAAATTCATAAACAGCTTCTTGAAGGCCCAGTGAAGGAAGGAACAGTTCGCTAATTGTTGTCACAAAGAACAGAACTCCATCTGACATTGTGTTTCAGGTGGTACATTTTGAAAAAAAATCAATTTCCCCCTTTACTTCCAGTGGACAGACAGACACTGAACAATTAAGTTAAGCAGCCTGCTAGGCTTTAGTTAATACAATAGAATTCTACTGCTGACTAATCCAAAAAATTGAATAAACACACATTCATTTGTTAAGGAAATAAATTCATATCACATCATGCTTGGTTTGCCTAGCTATCACAGCGTTTTGTGAAAGGTCGCATTAAATTCCAACACAAAATTGAACAGATGTAAGGCGCTGTTGCACACGTGCCCAAGGGAGACGGTGGATGGAATTGTTGTTTCTCATTCAGACCAGGTGTTGGCGCTGTCATCTGATCCTTTTACCTTTTGTCCCTCTGCAGACCAGCTAAAGACCATGGGTCTCAATGACATCACCACCGACCCACCCACAGATGATGCCAATTCCGGCACCCTCTGACAACATCACTTCCTGCTCCCAGAACCCACCTTCGGGTGACATTACTTCCTGTTACGGCTTTCCCAATCCCATCTCTTCCTGTTTCTGACATATTACCTGATCTGACTCCTGTCTGTAAAGATGTGTTTTCCTTTTGCTTGCCATATTTTCAAGTATACAGGTTGGCCACCCCCAAACCTTTTTCTGTCAGCTGCCTTATATTTGTACAGCGTTCACAAGTATTAGATTATGGCTTTGTGTTTAAATTATATTAAACTCTTATCAGGAGTAAGCTATAACCATAAAAAGTGTTTTATCATGAAAAACTGTTCCATATTGTTTGTTTTACATTAGTGGACAATACTGCAATTTCCTGAATTATTCGCCTTGCTTTATTCGTGCACACCGCAATACTTACCTCTTCTAACCGTTACTCATTATCACATCTCAAACACGACAGAGGCCAAGGGCCGTTCGCTGTCCCTGCTGAGCTACAGATATGGCAGTCTGCGCCCAGGTCACCTCAGAATACCTTAGCAAAGGCCAAGAGCCGCTTCAAGAGCTGCACAGATGTAGTCAGAGGCGGATTTGATGGTTCAGGGGGCCTAAGGCAAAAACAGGAATGGGGCCCACACAAACCCAATTGATCACACTTTTCTATACTACGTGGCTTAGTGTGATGAATTTTTATCTTTAACATCTTTCTTCCCTCAACTCACAACACAGTGAAACAGGATGTTGTTTTCTCACTGTGACTATTCTCACCCTGCCACCTGGTGGAATCTTCCAGATTTACTTAAAGTACGTGTGCAAGTATAGTGTGCTTGCATAGCAGCAGCATCCTCAGGCGCACATGTCGCACAGCGTTAAGTATATCCCCGGCCTTTGTGTAATGTAGGGGTCGACAAGCTGTTTTATATCGTTGTTTCATATTATCTTTATATTTCTATTTGTATGTGATCAGATAATTATTTCAATGAAATTACCTTCATCATGAAAATTCAATGAGCAGTAGGTGGCGCTAGTACTTGTTTGCATTTTACTTATCATTTTTGCAGCTTCATTGCTGTTCTGGCTGAAACTGAAATTGCACATGGTGTTATGTCATTTTATTTTTAATTTTTGCAGCCTTGTTGCGCATAGACTTTAAAAACGAAATTGCAAAAGAGAGATTGCATTTTCTTTTTATTATTTTTTTTTTTATTCCCTTTTTTGCAGAAAATACCTCCCATACATGAGAGCATCCTTGCAATGTCATTTTGTAGAGAAAATATGTATAAAGAATTTAAGTGCTCTACAGTCATGGAAAACCTGTTCTTTGTAAAGGGTAGCGTTGAAAAATATCTTTCTGTTTGACAGCTCATGACAGGCACTGTCAAGTACAGCTTAAGCGCAGGAGTAATATTGAGGAACACTTCAATAATTTTCATAAAAATTTTAATTTATGTTATAAACATTAACAGTGTTCTTTAATTATTTTATATTAAAGTAGGGGGCTCTGCCACCTGCTCGCTTCCCTCGCCAACCCCCGGGTGGGTGCTACACACTAACCACTTCACAGATCTGCCACTTGTGTATGGGGAAGTGGATGTACAATTTAAACAGATTATTATTTTCATGGGAATTGTTACATATGCATAAGAGACCTAACTATTTTACATTACAGCGAGTAATTAACGATATTAAAAATAGTAAAACATAATAATTTGAAAGTAAATTATATTTCATGTTGCATTAGAGGTACTTGTTGAGTTATACATTTTCGTTCTGTTTGGCTTTGAAATTAACAGGCAAATAATTTTTAAACTTACACTTTTACTGTAAAACTTCTGTAAAAACTATTTTTTAATTAACTTTTCAATATCGCATTGAATTTTGATTCCGGACTTACATCGTGACAATGCAATAAATACAGTGCATCCAGAAAGTATTCACAGTGCATCACTTTCTCCACATTTTGTTATGTTACAGCCTTATTCCAAAATGGATAAAATTCATTTTTTTCCTCAAAATTCTACACACAACACCCCAGAATGACAATGAGAAAAAAGTTTACTTGAGGTTTTTGCAAATTTATTAAAAATAAAAAACCTGAGAAATCACATGTACATAAGTATTCACAGCCTTTGCTCAATACTTTGTCGATGCACCTTTGGCAGCAATTCCAGCCTCAAGTCTTTTTGAATATGATGCCACAAGCTTGGCACACCTATCCTTGGCCAGTTTCGCCCATTCCTCTTTGCAGCACCTCTCAAGCTCCATCAGGTTGGATGGGAAGCGTCAGTGCACAGCCATTTTAAGATCTCTCCAGAGATGTTCAATCGGATTCAAGTCTGGGCTCTGGCTGGGCCACTCAAGGACATTCACAGAGTTGTCCTGAAGCCACTCCTTTGATATCTTGGCTGTGTGCTTAGGGTCGTTGTCCTGCTGAAATATGAACCGTCACCCCAGTCTGAGGTCAAGAGCGCTCTGGAGCAGGTTTTCATCCAGGATGTCTCTGTACATTGCTGCAGTCATCTTTCCCTTTATCCTGACTAGTCTCCCAGTTCCTGCCGCTGAAAAAAATCCCCACAGCATGATGCTGCCACCACCATGCTTCACTGTAGGGATGGTATTGGCCTGGTGATGAGCGGTGCCTGGTTTCCTCCAAACGTGACGCCTGGCATTCACACCAAATAGTTCAATCTTTTTCTTATCAGACCAGAGAATTTTGTTTCTCATGGTCTGAGAGTCCTTCAGGTGCCTTTTGGCAAACTCCAGGTGAGCTGCCATGTGCCTTTTACTAAGGAGTGGCTTCCGACTGGGCACTCTACCATACAGGCCTGATTGGTGGATTGTTGCAGAGATGGTTGTCCTTCTGGAAGGTTCTCCTCTCTCCACAGAGGACCTCTGGAGCTCTGACAGAGTGACCATCGGGTTCTTGGTCACCTCCCTGACTAAGGCCCTTCTCCCCTGATCGCTCAGTTTAGATGGCCGGCCAGCTCTAGGAAGAGTCCTGGTGGTTTCAAACTTCTTCAACTTACGGATGATGGAGGCCACTGTGCTCATTGGGACCTTCAAAGCTGCAGAAATTTTTCTGTAACCTTCCCCAGATTTGTGCCTTGAGACAATCCTGTCTCGGAGGTCTACAGACAATTCCTTTGACTTCATGCTTGGTTTGTGCTCTGACATGAACTGTCAACTGTCGGACCTTATATAGACAGGTGTGTGCCTTTCCAAATCATGTCCAATCAACTGAATTTACCACAGGTGGACTCCAATTAAGCTGCAGAAACATCTCAAGGATGATCAGGGGAAACAGGATGCACCTGAGCTGAAGCTGTGAATACTTATGTACATGTGCTTTCTCAATTTGCTTATTTTTTAATAAATTTGCAAAAATCTCAAGTAAACGTTTTGCATGTTGTCATTGTGGGGTGTTGTGTGTAGAATTCTGAGGGAAAAAAAGAATTTAATCCATTTTGGAATAAGGCTGTAACATAACAAAATGTGGAAAAAGTGATGCGCTGTGAATACTTTCCGGATGCACTGTAACTGCTCATGAGTGAATATCGTTTCTTTCTTTCTAATAAATAAACCGACTTTTTCAAATGTTTCTCCTTGTGATTTGTTAATTGTCCTAGCAAAAGCTGTTCTAACAGGAAACTGTAAATGTTTTAATATGAATGGCAAATCAAGATCTCATTTGGTGTCTAATGTTATCCTCGAAAGATGTACTACATTATCTTTCTGGTCGCCTGTTAAAATTTTACATGTCAGAATTGTTCGACCAATTTTGAATACAACTAATCTTGCCCTATTGCATAGCCCATAACTCAAACATAAATGACGCAATAACATTACAATACATCCTTCTTTCAACAGTAATTCGGCCGGTGGAATAACAAACTGTGTTAACGGTTGTAGATATTCTTCGTGATATTGTAAGTTGATGTTTTCATCTTCCGCACCATCAGCACCAACTGTTTCAGCATAGTATATTGCTATGGATTTAACCAATTTGCCGTGTAACCAATCAACATTTTTTGCATTAATTTGTTTGATTTCATTGTTTCTCAGTGCTAGGATTGTCCATGTACTCTTTTCTTCTGTTGATAACCCTTCGGGATGAAGTTCTTCAATAAGATTTGGACATAATGGGTCTTCTTTTGTTGGGAACTTAAAGTGAGGAAAACGTAAAAATGTATAAGAGCTGAGAGTGCAGGAACTGTGTCTGACAAAAGCATTCACTAGAATGAGAGATGAGAGGACCATGGGAGTGGTTAAATATGGTTGAGAGGAGGGTGAGACTTGAAAAAATCTCTTGGCTATAGTCTCATCTCAAGATTTTCTTTTATAATAGAGAGATATCCTTAATTTGAGCATTTTTTTGTTTATAGCTAGCCTCCATGATACTTTAATAAACTTCATTTTTATTTTAATTATTATTTTGTATTGAATTACACTATATTAGGGGTGTCGAACTCCAGGCCTGGAGGGCCGCAGTGGCTGCAGATTTTCATTCTAACCATTTTCCTAATCAGCGAGCAGTTTTCACTGCTAATTAAATAGTTTTCCCTTCATTTTAATATCCCAGTTTTTAAGGATTCATTCCTCTGAATTGATTCTTTTCTTTATTAACACTAGAATTACCAAAGCCTACAAAAAAACTCGTAAATCCGGCCCACCTTAAATCCCTTCGCACCTCTCTGTCAGCGTCTTTTGTCTTGTAAATGTGTCAACCAACACAAGCAGCAAGCAGCCTGCTATACCATCCCCTCACCACCACAGACAGGGCAAGAAGTTTTCCCAGCTCAAGCCTTGATTAATTTGGAGTGAAGTGCTGGAGTTTTAGAGGGGAAATAATAGATTGTTATTTGGAACACGTACATTTCATGTGTGTGCCGTGTTTACAACAATCTACGTAAACACATTGTTAAAATAGAAACGTTTTTCACCTGACGTTTAAACCTAAAGAGCTCTGAGACTGTGAGTAACATGATTTTCTGGTCTGATGAAACCAAAATTGAACTGTTTCTGTCTGTCTGTCTGTCTGTCACTGACATAAATAAATGAAGGAGCAATAATTAAGTACATAAAGAAAAGGCATATTCCATGAAACGCTTAAATAATTATTTATGTACACATATGCTTGTGCTTTTATGTGTTTAGTGTTACATTTATCAATACATTTATTTACTTGTGTATTTATTTAATTTTGGCTGTAATATTCCTCAATAATGGCTAAGTAAGTGTAGCTGTGTGTCCTGTCATGGATCACATGGAAGGTTCTCGTCTCCTGCATGCGATGCTGCAAATACAGTTACAGCAAGTCCAGAATGCCACAGCAAGGATCCTAACCAGAAAAAGAAAATCTAAGCACGTCACACCAGTCTTACCATTATTTTAAGTGGTTACCAGTGTCCTTTAGAATTGACTTTAAAATACTACCAATATTGTATAAAGCCTTAAATAATCTTACCCGTCCTATATTTTGGAAGGCCTGTCCCCTTTACATTCGAAAGTCATAAACTTAGATCTTTTAATGGTGGTCTGCTTACAATACCAAAAGCCAAGCAAAAAAGAAGTGGTGACGCAGCATTTTGTTGTTATGCAATCTGGAATACTTACCCGATAGAGGTATGCCAGTCTAACATCATTTTAAAAACCTCCAAAAACCTGCTTTTTTTAAATTTTGCTTTTTCGTATCTGTATTTTGGCTCTGCTTTTAATAAATTAGACATACATGAAATTGTCATACCCTTCAATGAATCTGCAGTCTTTATTAATCTTTACCTTTCTTTGTTTTCTTTTATGTTCTGCTGGGTCAAAGTCTTGTGCAGCCACCTGTGATGTCTGAGTGAAAGTGAATTCCCCAACTTGCCTTGAAATGCACTGCGTTCAATCCTCTGAGATGAAGCCTAAAAAACAATAAGGAATTAACATTTACGTTAGGGTTAGGTAAAATGAACAGTTGGGGCTGAGTGGTCTTTTGGTCGATTTTTTTTTCCTTCCACCTTAACTGGAATACTTTTTATTTTATATAAATAAATTTTATTTTATATGACCTTATCATCAGGCTCATCTTTAGAGATTTAAGAAACAATATAAGGACTCTACAGTTATATATGTATGTTAAGTAAGTGTGGAGTACTTATTATGTTATTCATTCATTATTATTACTTTCTTTGCTTTTAACTATTCCTTTGACATCATGTATAGCATTTTGAACGACATCCTTTGTATGAAAATGTGCTATAGAAATATGTTGTTAACCTGAAATGTCTAAATGAACTTAATAATGGGTACTGGATGCTTTTGTTTAGCAAGATACAGAAATGTGAGTCATGCATGTACTTGGACCACAGGTGCAATATAAAAATCGGCAAAATAGTATGTCATGAATAAAGAGCTCTCTTGATTGCAAAGTGATAAAGAAAATGTCTCAGTTATAATCAATGGCTAATTGATAACTGTATCTACATTTTTAAATATCTATGATAAAGGAAAAGTGGCCTTCACCAAGCACATCTAAAAAACCTTATACAGTGGGTACGGAAAGTATTCAGACCCCCTTCAATTTTTCACTCTTTGTTATATTGCAGCCATTTGCTAAAATCATTTAAATTATTTTTTTTCCTCATTAATATACACACAGCACCCCATATTGACAGACAAAAAAAGAATTTTTGAAATTGTTGCAGATTTATTAAAAAAGAAAAACTGAAATATCACATGGTCCTAAGTATTCAGACCCTTTGCTGTGACACTCATATATTTATATTTGTGTGGAGTTTACATGTTCATCCTTGAGATCACCTTCATTTGAGTCCAGCTGTGTTTGATCATACTGATTGGACTTGATTATGAAAGCCACACACCTGTCTATATAAGACCTTACAGCTCACAATGCATGTCAGAGCAAATGAGAATCATGAGGTCAAAGGAACTGCCTGAAGAGCTCAGAGACAGAATTGTGGCAAGGCACAGATCTGGCCAAGGTTACAAAAAAATTTCTGCTGCACTT